>JASFAT010004692.1:0-252547 GCA_031353405.1 Baronia brevicornis | reverse complement strand
CTTGTTTCTTGCTATTTTTACTTCTAAAACCATTATTGTTTCATAATAGGCGGTATGTATGAAGCCGTAGTTGGTTGTTGAAGTTTACTATGGTAATATTAGGTCCAGTTTAACGGTGTTACCGAATACACTAACAATATCATAGTATATACACAGTTTTCATTATATTATGCAAAATTTTTGAAGTTAGTGCTTAAAGTTGTATTTTGTTAAGATTGTAGCTCTTGTGTTTATTATATAGTGTTACATATGTGTAGTTATAATAATCATAATCGTTCACAAGTTGCTTATAGGCAATTTCAAAAAGTGATTCTATTATCCACCGCACGAATTGTAAGGAAATTTCTCTCTCGATATCTAAGCCTCTCATAGATTGGTATAACCCGTTATGATAGTGTGACGCGCCAGAGATCGTCATTATTAATTTAAAACACTTATAAATAAATTTAAATTGCAACTTATGTTGGTAAACATCAAATATGGAGTCAATAGAACCCATATATAGACATAAAACAATAAAGTAACGTTTGGTAAAAATCATAATTTCGATATATAAGGCATATTTAAAGGCCTTAATACTACTTGCGAATGAAAGTTGTTAAAATGCAAGAGGAATATTATGAAATATTAAATATTAACGATTTGTTGGACAGTACCCACTCTCTAATAGCATTAGTTATTAGTCGTATATTTATAACAAGTATTAATTGTATATATTTCATTGCCTAAATATGACATCTGACAAGTAGTACGACATGAGTCATATTCAATCTTCTTTTTCTTTTTTTTTGTCACATTTTTAATCATATAATAATCAAACAACAGTTTATGGACACTCAAAAGTTTTACTTAGCTAAGATCCGCGACAAGCAAAACAATAACAGAAAATTAATAATGTGTGTTTTTTTCGTTGGGTTTAGTGGATTTATTTGGAACTTAAACCAAGAACTTACCGAAAATCGGCCATCAACTCTCTATACGCAACACCAAACACAAACGAAAAACTTTTCGGTTGTCTTCCGTAGAGTCTACTATACCTGAATATGCCTCGTGTTGGGGCGAAACACGTGTCGTTTACAAGATGGAAAAGTGATAATGTGTGTTTGGTGTTGTGTATAGTGGTTGGTGGGTGGAGAGTTGATGGCCGATTTTCGGTAAGTTTTTGGTTTAAGTTCCAAATAAATCCACTTAACTCAACGGAAAAACACACATTATTAATTTTCTGTTATTGTTTTGCTTGTCGCGGATCTTAGCTAAGTAAAACTTTTGACTGTCCATATGATCTTTTCAAAGTTATATTTTTAAGCCATGTTATTGATATTTTAGCATGATCGTTTTAGTTACCACCTTTTGTTACGTTGTGTTTTGTAATAACTGATTCTTTTAGGCATTTCTTGAAAGAATGAATATTCATCTGAGTGACCAGAGATCTAAAAGTGTCATAGAGCATACTCGTTAATAATTTTTATTCTATAGTACAAGTGAACCCTACGTTCATTTAGTAAATATTTTAATTTAGCTTTTTAATGAATTATATTCTATTTTTGAAAATTTATTTATTTGGAACTTAAACCAAAAACTTACCGAAAATCGGCCATCAATTCTCCACGCACCAACCACTATACACAACACCAAACAAACATTATCACTTTTCCATCTTGTAACGACACGTGTCGTTGTCAACTTTTCGGTTGTCTTCCGTAGAGTCTACTATACCTGAAGATGCCTCGTGTTGGGGCGAAACACGTGTCGTTTACAAGATGGAAAAGTGATAATGTGTGTTTGGTGTTGTGTATAGTGGTTGGTGGGTGGAGAGTTGATGGCCGATTTTCGTTAAGTTTTTGGTTTAAGTTCCAAATAAATCCACTTAACCCAACGGAAAAACACATATTATTAATTTTCTGTTATTGTTTTGCTTGTCGCGGATCTTAGCTAAGTAAAACTTTTGACTGTCCATATAGTGATGGATTTCCGCAAAGTAACGCCTGACTCCATTAATAAAGATCAATATAACTTTCTTGGTCACGTATAAAAATTAAGTAATTAATTTCATTAATTACTTAAAAGTTTGGAATATTTTCAAACAAAATGGAGAAGACAGTGGACGGAAACGAAGATTACAATAGAAATGACCTAGAATATTATGATTTCAAATATATTGTTAATTAAGTTACAATTAAGTGAATAAAAGATTTAATAATAGTAGTAAAATTATTTTATAAGAACAAAGTACGATATTTGGCACAATATATAATCCTGTGACTATGTACATAATACACAAAAGTATAAATATAAATACACAAATATAAATAAATCTGTATTGATGATGGTGATTAAAACTCTAACATACGATAAGAATTTAAACAATTACGTATGTGAGGCTATTAAGGGATTCACATTTCCTTAGATCTTACGTAAAATTTTAACAAGTCAGGAAATTACACCTTCGCTTTGCAAAATTGGTATTAATTAAGTAAAATACCTTCACTTCAAATTCTGAAAACGTAATGTGAGTAGGTAACAAATGATGAATAAGTATCAAAGGGAAATCTCAAGATAATAATGTAATAAAAACGAGTATAAATTAAAACTATATTTAAAATCAAGTTAAAAAAAATTAATATTAATAGCGCCATGGTAGACCGGGGAAGTACCACATCCTCACAAAATATCGATATTACTACTTAACATTTTTTTTATACGGTGGGTACAGGAATCCGTACGCCCAATTTCTTTATCGTTTCATATATTACCTTCGTCCCCTCACATTACTCTCTTCTTCCTCCTACATTAAATCCTTCTCACTCTCCCATTATTCATATATATATATATATATATATATATATATATATATATATATATATATATATATATATATATATATATATATATATATATATATATATATATATATATATATATATATATATATATATAGGGCAGCATTTAGGAAACTCCGTCCGGTCTTCTCGTCGCCCATACCTCAGAGCCTGAAGACGAAAGTCTTCGACCAGTGTGTCCTACCCGTACTCTCCTACGGCGCCGAAACGTGGACGCTGACAGTCCGTCTGCTTCATAAGCTCAGAGTCGCTCAGAGAGCTATGGAGAGAGCTATGCTCGGAGTTTCTCTGGTAGATATGTTTCGGAATGAACAAATCCGCCAGAGAACTAAACTCACCGACATAGCCTTTCGAATTAGCAAACTTAAGTGGCAATGGGCTGGTCACGTCTGTCGGAGATCCGACGATCGTTGGAGCAGACGAGTGCTGGAGTGGAGACCGCGTCTCGGTAAACGTAGTGTGGGACGCCCCCCGGCTAGATGGTGCGACGATCTGCGCAGGGCGGCTGGCAGAAACTGGATGCGTGTAGCCGAAGATCGGGCTAGGTGGCGCTCCATGGGGGAGGCCTATGTCCAGCAGTGGACTGCCGCAGGCTGCTGATGATGTATGTATATATATATATATATATATATATATATATATATATATATATATATATATATATATATATATATATATATATATATATATATAGATAATGAACAAAATTAGTTCAAAAAAAATGTAATGATAGTGTTACAACCTCTCCACAGTTTCCATAGAAGCAAATATTCATCAATAAATAAGAAAAATTAGCTACGCCCTTTTGTAGCTGCTTTTAAAAAAGTTAACTACCCTAATAAGAGTATAATACATTAGAACAATGCAGCAGTCTCCCTGCTAAATTAATTTACCATTTTAAGCATAAAACTTACGACCTCTTTCGGTTAATCAAAGCTCACCTGAACCTAGAAACACAATAAGCTAAAATATTTGTACTGTAATTTTTTTTTGCAAATAACTCCGTTTCTATTATAAAATTTACTACACAATGAGTTAGTTTTTTTAAAATTTGGTAAAGGCTACAAAAAATTAATAATAATTAGTAAAAAAATAATTAAATACAATACATAAATAAATAATTGAAAAATATCACTTCCCTAAAACTTATTTAAACGTATCTGTAATCAACGTGGGTATTCAAATCAACTTTGATTGCAGTCTATTCCCCAGGAAAAAAAATAAACACAAAATAATCCATATCTATAATATACAAGGCAATATAATCACACAACGAAATTGAAGATTGTTATACAACACAACAGGCTGACAGTCGTCTCGAAGGGACTATGAATACAAATCCAATTAATTCCCGCGGCGACGCATGGCTGTATAAATGATTTATGTGAATTTTATTGCACATATATCGTAGTTACCTATCTACCAGGAGTATGAAAACAAACATTATCATTTCTCTAAATAAAAATCCAAACTTTTTTTATTACCTATTTATTTTTTGCCTACCTTATGGAACGGGTGTGAAGGAAAAGCAGTTGGGCGTTGGAACGTGTCCTACGCCTTGAAAAAGCCTTTGTATGTCTAGCAGTAAACTGACGCAAGTACCGCTCTTGACGTTAAAGAATATTTTGTATTTCATATAATAAAAACTGACAATAACATTGTCAACATAATTAATAATATAATTAAATAGTAATATAAATAAATAGCAATTTACTCTACAGAAAATCAAATGTCTTAATTAGTTTAATAGGTTGATTAATGGATTCAGGCGTTACTTTGCGAAAATCCATCACTATGTGGACATTCAAAAGTTTTACTTGGCTAAGACTTTTCGGTTGTCTTCCGTAGAGTCTGCTATACCTGAAGATGCCTCGTGTTGCGGCAAAACACGTATCGTTTACAAGATGGAAAAGTGGTAGTGTGTGTTTGGTGTTGTGTATAGTGGTTGGTGGCTGGAGAGTTGCTGGCCGTTTATCGGTACGTTTTTGGTTTAAGTTCCAAATAAATCCAATTCATCCAGCAAGAAAAACACATTATTAATTTTCGGTTATTGTTTGCTTGTCGCGGATCGTATCTAAGTAAGCTGATGTCGTAGCTAAGTAAAACTTTTGACTGTCCACATAGTTTAATAGGGTTATGTGTAAATATACAACACAATATTTAGCTATACCAGCGTCAAAGACTGATAAGATTCATTATTACATTACATTGCTCACCGTCAACCTACCGCGTAACAACCATGTAACTGAATTTCATTGCAATAATTTGTCGCTCAATTTGCTATGAACGTTACGTCGCATTGTCTATGGTCTAATTAATTTGAGTAGATGTTAATATAATATTTAGTTCTGTATTACGACAGGTCGGAAACAAACCTCTTTAATATATAAAGTTTCATATTTAAAAATGAATAACAAACTAAAATATAATGGAAAATCTATAGCCTTAGATTTTTTAGACAATCTAATTAATTTTGCAATTTATATAAAGAATTGCATGATGCAAAGATAGCTGAGTTGGTAAACATCGGACCATCCTAATTTCATATCTTTCATCAGACTATTGATGTGAACCAATTTCTAGCACACACATTCTTTCCTAAAGTGGAATGATTAACAATAATTCTTGTAATATTAAAAACATCGCTAGTCTTCCTAAACAAAAATATGTAAAGCATTACAAAATTAAGGTAATACGTTAAAGTCGTACAAAAGTAAGCTTTTTTTTTTCTTCTTTTTTAATTCATCAATTAATACAGCAAACTCTACTTTCCATTCAACTAAAAATTTCATTCAATAACATAATTTAAATTTATTTTACGAACCGTCATATTAAATAAACCAAGAAAACCCGTAATTGAGTAAATCAATTATAAATCCCTGGCAGCCTCACGTACAATAATTGAATCTGCTTGAATACCCCGACTCTCTCAGTGCTCTACTAATAATTTAAATTTAACTTTCAAATATTATCGAAAAAGTATGGGGCTATGTAGTTGATGTCACAAAATTAATTAAATATCTTTAATACAGTTCTCTTTATTTTTTTATTGATATTTTATATTTATTACCTAAAAATATTATATTATATAATAAATAATGTTTATTTAATATATAATATGATTAAATTACCATTAATATACTGGATTTCTACTCCACCTTGGGAAAGACTTTTTTCTTCACCAACTACAATACCATCTTATATTTAGTTCCTACCTCTATTTCGAGTTTAAAAGCATGGTCGTTCTGCTATAGACATGTTCCATTATATGTCCGACTACTTACGATAGCATGTTGATTCAGAAAAAAGAATAAAAGCACTTCTATAAAAAACACGCTTAGCTGGACAACCGAATTCGGAATAATTTCGGATTCGGATACATATATATCCCGATGCGAAAATCGAACCCGCGACCATTAACTCCAAAAACGGTAATTTCGGTGGATTTGTACATACATGTGTTACTAAAAAGAGCAAACACATTTTGTATATTTTTAAAATTAGATAAAGCTTGAAAGAATTGTTTTTAGTTTCACCGAGCTATTTTGGAGGTGTTAAAATAAAAAGGAAGTGGAAACTGTAGTCAACTGCAGCCGACTGATTAAACTAAGAGGATTAGTTTCCTCGTAAGCAATCATATTTTGGACAGTACAAAAACAAGTCGCTTTGAAGCTCGTTTTTAACGTAATATTCGATATTGTATTGAATAAGAAAAAAATCTTTATTTAAATAATTTTATTTATGATATTTCCGTTTGTGCATAGTTTTTTGAGTTTTTTATCATGTATGGTATAGTACCAAGAGACTTTTCTTTACATTAACATTATCATTAATACAGCTGAATCAGATCACTGCTTGAGATTTGCAACCCTTAAATTTAAAGAATGTTACCTTAATCCTCACATTTACTAGATAGATTTAGGATCTCAAATCGGTTTTTATTACTCAGGTTGACGATCCAGTCGTATTTGCTCCCATAGTCGCTTCATAAGGGTCCCTTGGGTAGATATAAAATATATCTATTCGATGCTGGAAACTACTCAGTAAGAAGTCCTCTATCTTCTCGCGAATTCCCATAGACTGTTCTAAAATTAATTTAGAAATTAGTCTGCTTGAAAAACATATACTTCACCACTGCGCAATTTTTTAAGGAAGTAAGCAATGTTTTTAATATTACTAGAATTCTTGATAACTATTCGTAATATGTTGATATACTTGTGATAGAATATGGTTCACATCGAAAAGTCCAATTAAAGATAGAAATTGACGACATACAGATCGTAAAGCCGAATCTTACCAACTACAACTTACAAAAAAAAACATTTTATTTAACTTATTATCATTATTTATATACATATTATAATATATAATATATGATAGAAGAATATCAAAAGGACAATTTATATAATGGATATTACATTTAAATTGTTTTCTAGTTCATTGATATTTTGTTCGTGAATTTATTTCTAAGTAGCCTTCGGGGCATTCAAGCGAAATCAAATTGTTTAACATCGAGATGATGGTACTGTATGATAGTATTACCGAATTGAGTTGTTTTTAGAATTTTAGTTGTTAATGCCACACAATAAAAAAAATTACTCAATAATCAATGACTCACATTCGAAGTGTTTGAGAACATCTGATTACTTGCGTGTGTGTGTGTGGCTATGGCTATTATGGCTTATGGCTATTATCTTTGTTTATTATTTTTTTTTCTTTTCTGTCATGATAATGACAGTGTATCACCAACCTACATCAAAATATCTTTTTAACAACAACTTTAGGATGGACACAATGTCCATCCTAAAGTTGTCTGGAAGAGATCGCTATAAGCGATAAGACCGCCATTTATATATAAATATTACAATAAATAATTGTGTAACTTTCTTTTTGGTGTACAATAAAGAATATATTTATCTATCTATCTACGTATTACTTAAATATAACTTGTATTCTAATAATGAAAACGAATCAAATTAATAAATAGAAAATCTTCACTTTAATAATATAGAAAAATATTAAATTTTGAATTAATTACAAAAAAAATAAAGCTTAAATATTATATCAACTGCATATGCTTATATATGTACATATCGACGCAAAAAAGCGAAAACGTAGTAAACCGCAAAATGAAAACTTACCACTGGTTATTCAAAAAATCGTCAGTTTCAATAGTATACAATATTTTCTATTGATCATAGCGCTGTGAGACTCAGAACTTTCAAAGCAGTATTTTTCTGATCAGAATGTGTAATAAATTTTTTAACATCAATGGCATTTACAGCGTTTTCGCTTTTTTGTGTTCATATTTACATACATCAAAATGCACACCACATTGAATAACTTCTTATAAATCACCTGCAGCGGCATGAATATATTATACAACTCAACCATAGTTTGAAATATGTTTTAAATCTAACCCGATGCAATTTTAGTTGTTTTATATAATGAGAAAGAAGAGTTTGAAATCAACGCTATAAAAAAGACATGAAAATCAACGTCAACTTCCATATATGAGAAAACTAGCTTTTGCCTGCGGCTTCGTTCGCGTGGAATTTGGTCTGCCACATTTAGTTTCGTGACAGACCAATGGTTTAGGCAATGTACGTCAAGATAGCCCTCAGAGACCAGATATTTTTTTCGACTTAATTGACATGTATTGTTAAATTATGACTAAAATTACATAGAATCATTACAAATTGTAATCTATATGTTATTTCGATGTATAACCTATATTACGGTAAATTTTCGTCCAAATCCGTCCAGTAGTTTTTTCGTGAAAGAGTAACAAACATACATTCATACTCACAAACATTCGCTTTTATAATATTAGTAGGATATTTTAGCTGTGTACTTAATGTTAAATCTGAAAAAACTATTCTTCCTTATTTAACTTCCCTTAATCTTTAGGTGTATAGCCAATGGTTACACCAATGGGACAACGCAATCAATAAAGTGCCATTCTTTCACGGGATGTAAGATGTCCGTATCTGGAAATCCAATTACTTTACCTTTCCCATCTCATTATTCACATCTTTACCCTGAGGTAAGCAAAGCATCTGCAATGAACGCTGCAGGTGTTCATCAGCAGCAGTGCTTGCTTACTTTCAAGTGACCCGCTTTCTTGTTAATCTATCTCTCATATAGAAAAATATACTGAACTATCTTCATATGATCCTTATCTTTATATCATCCATATACTTTAACAATGCATTGCTGACATTTACCATTATCCAAAACCATTCCTGTTATAAATGTAATACTGGTTCTGGCAATGCTTGGATCTCATTTAAAAGTTTTAATTGAAAACCGCATCTCATATATGGAAAGCTTCTACTTCTCATTAAGTTGTTACATTAAAATGCTGCCTTTTCATAATGAGTTCATTTAAATTATTAACTTATATGTATGTATTTAGTGATTAAATGTTTTAATTAAAATGGAACACGATCTGAAACAAATACTATAATTTAATTTATCATATACATTTATATATAATAAAAAGAAAATATTAAATAAAATAGTCATTTAATTTTCTAATATTTCTCTACAATTATCATCATCAAGGCATTACAGCCGCGGGTGGGTCTTAGCCTGGTTGAGTAAATTTTTCCAGTCGGATATTCATTTAGCTTTATATTATTTCGTTTAGCTATTTGTCTACAAGGTATTGCTTAAACTCATAATGAAGAAATTAAGGTCACTAGTTCATAAAGACTTAGGAAGCATCTCTCGTAACATAAGCTTTCACTTACTAAGGTACCCATTATCAATATACGTATTCTATGAGTGCCTTTTTGGTGTTTATTTTTCCATAGTCTGTATATCAAAAATTTTTAAAAATAATTTGATAGTTCTAAATTTCAATTATTTTTTTTAATATTTCACAAAGTGTTGATCACACAAAGCTTTTAAATTAATAATATTAAAATTGGAATATTTCTAATACAAAATTTAATGTTTAATTTTATTTCAAGTCCAATTGTTATAACATACGTTTCGTTTTTACTTACATTTCGCTGTAAATAAATATCAGTGTGCATAATTGTGAAGAAAGCATTGTATGCAATTGTGTATATGTCTGTATAGAATGGGGGTGAACATACGTGAGTGTCCGTGATGTAATCAAAATTACCTAAAGTTTTCGGTAATTAATTACACTAACTCAAACGCCAGCTCTAACTTTGATATATCTACGAAAATGACAATCAAAATGTAATGTAAACTACGCAATCATCTATTATTAATAGCATAATTTTCAAATTCCTTCACTTCAGTTACAAAGGCAATCCTTACGAAGTTACGGGTACGTGATAATATCCAATCACGTTGTAGTACTTGAACCCTTTACATCCTCGTATAATGTAGAATCTACTTGGTTGTTTTTGTAGAAACTTAGTTAAACTACCGTGTTATCTTTCAGTTGGAGGTCGAGTTGAATATATATTCTAATAATACCCCGCCAATCCACATTGGACAAACGTCGTGGGTTAACATCCGTTCCTCCAGAAATGGGGAGGTCCTAGCTCAGTAGTGGGACATATATGGGTGTGAAAAAAAATATTCTAATATTACTCAAATCATACTTCAAAATAATATTACTTCAGACAAGAAACTTATGCCATCTACACTAGTTATTGTTTTGTATACTCATTATCATCATCATCAATGAACTAAAGCCGGTCACTACTGGACTTAGGACTCTTCCACCTTAGGATTCATACCTGTAGGCATCACGCTGTCAGACACATTATTTTCAGAACTAAGATTTTTTTACTTTCTTTACTTATTTACATTTAGGCATCGAGACACATAATATGACGAGCATGGCCGAAAGAACGGAAAAACAGATGTGTGTCGTTGAAGCGGTTGAGTTACCACCAGGTGATTTCAATGCTCGTTTGCTTGGTCTGCTATAAAAATATACCTCAAAATTAACACTTTTTAACATTAATTTCTTCACACGATAGCGCGCACGCGCAAAGATACAAATATAAAAATGCGTATGCGCTAAGTAGGTTTTTTATTTTATTTTATATTTCTCCACCATATTTATTTTTAAATTAATAATCCAATTGTTTTGTTTTTTTCTATTATATTTTTCATACAAACAGAATTGAGAAGAAAAATTCAAAAAAGGAAAAGTCTAGCTTCACCAGGGAATCCTAGTGTTAGAACTAGAGTCATCTTTATTCATAGTTTTATGCGATATATTAATCACTTAAAATGAAAATAAAGGTTATAATGATTATACTCGGATGAATTATAATTTGATAGAATCTTCTATGAAATTGCTAGAAATCGAAACTCTTCGTCCAAAATCGTTGGAACCAGAGGTAAAAAGGCCTTGAAGTTAACGGTTAGCTTTTGTTTCCCAATGATTCAAATACCATTAGCTGATCGTCAAAGCCGGGTAATCATACAAATGAATATTATAAATGTATATATTTTTGTTGTGACTTGCAAGTAAGCATATAATTCCAAGTGCTCATGTACTAAATTGATCACTTTCCTGTTTATACACCTACAAGGTAAAATAGCATTGTACAAAAAGCTACCCTTACCCAACGTTACACGTAGCTGTTCTCGTGTAATTTGATTGTAATTAGCTGGAACATTGCTTTTGATGTGATGATATTACATTCCCTGCTTTAATTAAATTTTTGCTACCGCTAAATTATTTATTTTTAAGACAATGTACTGGTCGTATCAGACAACAATATTTTTTGTTAAAATCCTTTCATTCATAACTCACACTTCTAAATTCAATAAGAAGATAAATTTATTAAGTTAATCCACTCGTCCTTTGCTGGACCTAACTAGCCTGACCTTCACCTGCATGAATTCAGTTTTTATTCTTATTTTCTCATATAATAACTTTTATTTATTATTTATTTTAAATAAATATTCCTTTGAATCTCTTTTATTTTTTAAAGGAAATTAATTGGAATCTTTATTTATATATAAATTGTCGTCACATCTATGCAAACAATTCCCACTTGTAGTTGTTCCCAAAAGGAATTGTTTTTATTTTACAAAATATTGTTTTTAACATACCAAAAAGTACATCGATTTTATTCATATAAAATAAAGAAGTATTGTTTCATAGAAAATAAAAGAAATGGACAATGTGTGTACAGTGACACGTGACAATGAACCGCACTATGTTGCCTTTTTGGAGAGGTCATTAATCCTTTTATTTACTTCATATGTTAATTGCAACTTGATACACTTTTATGAATGAATTTCTAAATCATACAAAATATTAAAAAGTTTTTATGATAAAAAGTTATAGAACAAACTTTTTTGTTTCTTTTGACTTGATCTTTATTTATGTATTGTTTTTTATACAAGTTAAAGAACAATAAGTATAAATATGTAATGTTAAACATCGTATCTATCTCATAAAACGATTATTTCTACTTATTAGATTAAGAATGAATAATTAGACAATGGCATGATTCCACAAAATACACATTGAATACGGAACTTTAACATTTGCAAAAGCCTATTTTAGTATCTACATAGAAACAGCGCATTGCGTCACAACTGTCGCAGAATAACACGCATCATGGGCTTAAGCCTAACGTAGTTGTCAGATGGAATCTCTCACTGTCAACCTATTCAGAACTATGTTACGGAATTTCATTGCAGCAATTAATCGCTCAGCTCACCCTGGGCGTTTGTGAAGGAGATTGCGTTTATGTAATCAAAGATATGTTAATATAAACGAAAAGTATACTAAATATAATGTATTACTATATACTATATAACTATACGGAACTCCATTTGACAAGTTCTTCGTTCTTTTAATATCACCAATGCTCCGGCACAACCATGAAAAAATCACACTCTGTTACCGCATTTCATACGGTGAGTGCAGAGATCCGTAGGCTCAATTTCTTTTGCCCTCCCATTATTCTCCTTTTCCCCTATTACTTCCATCTTCTCCTCACAATATTCACATCCTTGATCATCTTTTCTATAGTGCTTGTAATACTGCAGATCATGAGCAGCGGTAGTTTCTTACAATTAGGTGTTTATCTATCTTATCCATAATAAAATAAAAACTAACGCTATTTTATAGTATTTATGTATCTTTGTTACAAATAAATAAAACTTGCTTTCCTACTAAATTGGTTAACTATTTCTATTTTAGAATAATTTAATATTATTATACATTCTCAAATATTTTTTAGAATGTATAATAAATATTAAATTAATCTGAAATAGAAATAGTCCACCATTCACATTTGATATGATATTAACAATATTCTCAAGTTACTTAGCGATAGTATTACACATTATTTTATTTATTTAAGTTTTAATACTAAATCAGTTGCAGATATAAATTAAACAGAGCTTAAAAATAATATTTGAATAATCTTTCACTAATTTTAATTAAAAGAATCATGCTAAAATTGCGCAGTGTAGTAATTAAATAAAATTTAACTAAAATAACAATGTAAAAGAGAAAATTTACTTAAGTTAGTAGGTTAAGAGGTATCCTTTTAAAAATGCAGCAATTTTTTAATAATGCCCTCGCCCTGCTTTTGTCCTCGAATGCACCGGAACTGAGCCGGAATGGAGAGTCTCTTTCTTGAGAACTGCAACATCACTTACGAAAACAAAGAGATATGAGGAGGAGTATCCTCCCCATGTCTCTTTGTTTACTCTGTTTCTCTTTGGTTAGTTATTTCTTACGGAAACTATTCTATACTATATATATAAATAACAACAAAAACATTGTCTCCAAAAAGTATTATTAAATAGTCTATTAGCTTAGTCAAGCCTTTGAACTATTTACTTTTTTTATTTTTTGAATTAAATATAGCTAACACAATAAACAAAAAAAATCATTAACAGCGCATATACGAGTGAGTCTTAATACTAGACGCGAACCTACCCATTACTGGAAGAATAGACATTAACCCATCACACTTGTCCAACAAGGCACCCTGACTCAAAAAAATATCTCTATGCCATACATATATTAATCCTGATAGACGAATTGAACTCGCGATCATTGATTCCGAAAGCGATAATTTCGCCACTGAGCCAATTAGGTAGTAGATTAGTTGTTTGTAGTTAGTTACTGTATACTGCCAAGTAAAACTTGCAATCGATTTTCTTATCTGCAATCAACATGCTAATATTATTCATAAACTTGCGAACAATTTAACTTTCAAACAATCTAAGGGTTAAATCGATCCTAACGTGACAAGTAAACCAAGTGTGAACTCTATTAAATATGATACGTACGAAGTTACAAATCAATTTTTCCTTTTCAATTTATATATATATATATATATATATATATATATATATATATATATATATATATATATATATTAAGCCTATACTAGACCTTTATATATATATATAATATGATATATTACATATGAGGGTTGTCCCTATTTTAAAAGGAATAGACAAAGATTCATCATGATTATCCAAGGGGAATTAGCAGCGTATCCGACAAAAATATCTATAGGCTGTTCGGAAACCAATAAGGTCATTTCTCTCTCTCTCTCTGATGATTAAATCAACGCCGTTTTGGTGACACACGCTAGTGGTTTATTTTCATAGCTTTTAAGATCGCTGTCGTTTTTTGGTAACTGTATCAGTTTCCTCACTACTGTACATTGCCCTTCTTCAAAACCTAGCTTGATTTTCAACTTCAACGCTCCAGTTTTTACCAGCACACAAAGCAAGCATAAACACAAACGTAATATATGCATATCCTACTAATATTATAAATGCCAAAGTTTGTGAGTATGTATGTTTGTTACGCTTTCACGAAAATCTTTTGGATGAAATTTTACTTTAATATAGGTTATACATCGAATTAACATATAGGCTACAATTTGTAATGATTTTATGTAATTTTTTGGTTGTAATATAACGATACATGACTATTAAATGGAAAAAAATCTGGCCTCTGAGAGCTATCTTGGCGTACGCTGCCTAAACCATTGGAATCCCACAAGGATGATGTACCGTAGGATTGTTTGTCTTGAATAGTTCTAAATAAAAGTCCGCGACAGCATATATCTACCTTTTATGTGGAAGCCACTATGACCAAAACTGTGAATCATAAATTAAGTAAAAAAAAATATATGTATATGTATGTATATATATATATATATATATATATATATATATATATATATATATATATATATATATATATATATATATATATATATATATATGATATATATTTTTTACCTACTCTTAAAAATTTACCCACTAAATCTAATTTTAATAATTAGATTTAGTGGGTAAATTTTTAAGAGTAGGTATTTCCCAAATTCAATGATCAAATGTGATTAACAATCAAGAAAGTGAGATTATATGATAAATAAAATGTGAAGTCACGAACAGTCCCCGCTTTACGGCTCTGTAATTGTTCCGGTGCAGTCGAAAGCGGAAATCCATTCTTCCTATTATTGGAGGAAAAATAGAAAGGGGAAGAACTGCTTATTTGCAACAATAATATTTCTGTGTTTTCATTGGTGCTGATAAGCAGAAACGTTTTCAATGTAATATAGTTTTCTGATCGCTTAAAATTACCAATGTTTCTATAGTACTAGAATTCTTGTTAACAATTCCAACTAAGCTAATAATCATTATGGTAGAAATATGCGACTCACATCAATAGTCCTATTGAAGAATCGAACCAAAGACTTAAGATCGTCACCAAATTAGATATTGCTAATTATGTAAAAATATAAATAACTAGCCTTTGCCCGCTGCTTCGCTCGCGTGGAATTTGATCTGCCATAAGTATCGTGACAGACTATATATATATGACTATATATGATCAGTAAAAAATAGTAAATTTGTTTTTTTTCCCATGTTCTCAAAACCAAGTTGTCTACAGAAGAGGAATTTAATCATAATTTATGTTTTTATATAATTAAAAGAAGACTAGCAATTATATTTTACAATTTTTGTTAAATAAAATGGGTCGCTATTCAGAAAAAAAAAATCTTGTAAAAAGTAACATTAGTATCTAATAAAGAAGAAAAATTATTTATTCATAGCTCATATTTTCCCAATCCTTCGCATTTCTGAAGGAACGGACATTAGCCCACCACGCTTTTGCTATGCGGGTGGGCGGGGTAACCAGATTTGGAATAAATATCTGTAGGGTAGATGATATATTTATCCCGATACGGGATCTGAATCCACGACCACTGAATACGTAAGTGGCCGCCTCGCCACTGAACCAATTGTTTGTCGAGAAAGAAATTGGGAATTATAAATTAATATTACGAAATGAAACGTCCTTCTGCTCACGAGAGAATTCACTTTGGGAAATATCCATGCTGCGCTGAAGTTGAAACGTCATCATTAGCAGAAACTCAAACTTAAATAATATTATTCAGCCCACCGCTGCGTGATTGAGCAGTTTGGTGAAACAATTCGACGGCTGCCAAACTAAGTTTTTTGCTTAACTGAGCAGCCGTACTTTAATTCTCTTTTTGCTTGAAATGACTTTTCTTTCCTTCGTGTTTTTTATTTCAATTAGCTCGAAATATTTTTTTAAAACAAATAATGGGATTAATTTACTGACTATATATTAAATTATTACTTAATTGATATTTTATTTTACGGTTCACATTATTACTTAATACATAAAATTTTAACGAAATGTACTGTGAAATAAAATATTTCACAGTTCTACGTATTTCGTCAAAATTTTATTCAATAATCAAATATTTTTCAGAACTTTTTCAAAAGCCAGCGAATCCTCCGCGAATTATATTCATTGATGCATGAAAACCAGAGAAAACTGAAGAGTTCTGGATCTTGTATGAAGAGTCTAAAAAATATATGGATAAGTAAGAAGGGAGGAGGAGATTTGGATTACCAGGATGAAACTCCAAATCTCATGCTTACCGTGAAAGTTTAAGTAATCTTTTGGTAGTACTTTTGTATTATATGCTTTTAGCATACATCACATTATATAGAATAAATACCTACAAACAAGCTATATGGTAATTGTATTTTATTATAGAAATAATATTTTTTATACAATAATTGAAATCTCTTTTCACGTACAATATTTTAAATGAAATTCGTATGTAGAAAATCCAGTAAAACCAAACGTGCCAAAATAATCCATTTTAATATTTAAGTAGTGTGATCAAAAGTAACATGAAAACTACACACATATATTCACAAAACGAAATATTGCAATTGGAGTAAATTTATTGGTACAAAGAGGATTATTTTGTTTGTACATGAGCAAAGTAATTAACAACAGTCAACGCTGTTTCGTTACGTGTTTCCTCTTTTTTAAAAAAAAAAACAACCGGTCATAAATCATTTTAAAATGTTACATTTGAAACGCCTTCTGAAATGTTTTTTATATTAATAAAGGTTTTATATTCGTAATCATCGCTACAACTTTACCAGTCTTTTTTGGAGGCTGGCCTCCCTCGAAATTGAGGGACGTTGTCTTAATCCTCACGCCTAGTGGGAGAGGGGGGTATTTGTAAGGCTAATATGCTCAGTCACTAAGAGGATAGAAAAAGAACGAGCAGACAAAAAAAATATCTTACAATACTGTCCGGTCGGTCGCCCAACGTACCGATGGGGCAACGCAGTGATCGCTGACCTGAGCGAATTTCAGGCAAGCAATTAGCAACAGGCAGTTCAAGGTGGTGAACAGCGGTGAGTTCTCGTATCCAAGGACATAAATTTGGGTCGTTGTGCAGGCGAAGTAAATAAGTGGGTAGATTGAGGATCACAGATTGACTTTTATTCTACATACATCTAAACAACTAGATGATGCTCATCTACTTGTATTTGCACCCATAGTAACCTCGCACGATAGTTCCAGGAAGCAATGGGATAGCCGAGTTCTATACCAGGAATATCAAAATGTGAAAATATTTCATTCAAATACTTAGAACGACTACTTTATGACACTTGCTACCTTCAGCAATCGTTTCTAATCGATACGATATAGGAATGCCTTTGTAATGCTTATGGTGTTGTTGATGTCTATGGTTTGATGTCTATTGGTTGATTGCTTTCCAGCAGACGATGTGCTTGCCTGTTTCCTTTACTACCCCCATAAAAAGTTAGCTTTTAAAATTGTAATACCAGTTTTTGTTCAATTCAGAAGTCTTTCCTCCTAATCTTAATTAACTATAAGGTATGATATTAATGTATCTGGGGGAGGGACATAAGTATATTTTATTTACATTCATGTCAAATATAATATTTATATTTTAAGTGTTTTTTAGTTAATACCAAATATTTTAAAGGAACCTGACAAGTTATTTCAACCATACTATAGCTATAGAACAAGACTTCATTAATTTGTTCTAGTTAACAATTTCCATTTAGTTAATGAGCGAGCATTCGAGAATTTCAAAACTTCTTTCCGTGAAACTCTATCTCTACTAACAAATTCATTAGAAAATAGTTACAAGTTACAGTTCACGGTAACTTTATTTTACAATTTCTTATTCTTGTAAATGAGATACTAAGCTATTTATATCAATTAATCAAAACACAAGGCTATTGAGTATGACTAAAAAACCAGTACACTCATAGCATTTTACAAAGACTCCTGTATAAGCTCGGCTTACCATTATGAAAATACAAATAAAAAGAACAAACACCAAGATTCAGAATAAGTACCTGAAAGTCGTTCAAATATTTAACCTGATGTACGAATTGAACTCCCGACTTTGAATCTCACGGCTTAGAAAACGAACGTTTCACTTTTACATTGTTTACTAATAATAATATATTTATTGATCATTGACAAGTTTACAATTTTGTTTCACTGACTGCCGAACTACGGTAAGCCTTATACCACGGGAGACAGTGATAACAAATAAAATGATCATTAAACAGATCATACTTCAAGTAGAAGATAAAACAAATGATTAAAAATATTTAATGTTATTTCGTTTCAATATAAAGTATACATTTCTATCACAAGCACTACTACCTTAGTTAGAATGCTTATTATTCTGAGTAAGAATCAATCATCATTAAAAAAAAGTACTTTCTTAGCTTGGATGTAAACTTTAAGTAAAAAATTAGCAATATAGCGGTTGCAGCACTACCCTATAAGGCTGCCATTAAAAGATCCCGGAATTTTTAATCAAAGTAAAAGACTCGACGAAAGCTTAGAACCCCACACCACTATATCCAAATAAGATTTTAACGAAAATACCCACATGTAATGAAATTGTTTAAATTTCAATGCTTGAACTGCTTTAAGATTCACATTATCAGCGAAGATTTCATATGCACCGAGCGTGATCATATTTGATACATCAAAAATTAGAATAATAAAAGATTTGATACTTCAAAAATGAAATTAAAATACGATAAAAAATTTAATTTAAAACAATACAAACTATTAGTTTTTATTGCAGAAAAATATGAGTTAAACAGATCTCAAAATACACTTGCCGCATAATAACTGATTATTATTTTGCTGTCACTTGTCATATCTGATAATGTTTTACCCAAACAAAACTATATTAATAACAAATTGCTAAAATAAATACAATGAATACAACTGTTAGTAAGAATAAAACCGAAATCCATAAATTAAATATCACTTATAATAAAAATAAAATGTATATGGCAAAATTTAATAATTTTTTAAAAAAAAAGTTTCACAAATTTTAGTTTATTTTTTAAATTTAATCAATATGTATTATAATAACAGAAGGAGATTGATTATGTAATCCAAAACTTCTTCTTCTTCACTTCAAGATTCTCTTATCTTATAAATATTATTTAATATAAGCCTACAAAATATATTTGACTTATATTATTCAATATAAGTCAAATACCAAATAATTATTCAAAACTCAAAATTCATAACGTGAGATTGTAAAACAAAATTAATCATATATTTTACATGAACCTCTTGCAACCTGAAAACTCTTGCATTATTTTACCATCGCATTAAAAGTATCGTGGGCTTAAAAATCCTTTATGTTCATAAAGTAAAATATAAAAAAACTCAAAAATAATTGGGCTCGTCCGGGATTTGAACCCGGGACCTCTCGCACCCAAAGCGAGAATCATACCCCTAGACCAACGAGCCGATGATGAATAGGCTAAATATTAATGTTATATTGAAATTCTTCTTTGTTATTTGACAAAATTAATAATGTATAACTTATAAATAATGTTTTGTTAATGTACAAAAAATTTAAATTATTTTGTGTTTAAATTATTGTTCTCAATTATTTTGTATCGTATTTTATTTTATTTTTTTATACCATATTTTTTCCTCTGATTAAACTACAACCTATTAAAATATAACCATATAACGGATTAATCGTAAAAAAATCTACAAAACGAAATACATCAAAGCAAGCAAATTAAGCATTATTGACTACATTTAAAACTATTAATGTAGGTAGTACAATCGATATTATAAGTAAAATGATAGATAGTGTATACCTATATGTATATAGGATATGTACCTGCAATGCTCTACCAAACTCGTTCGGCTCGAATGTAATTTTATTGACTTTATGAAATAAGGACAAAATACGTACATTTTCGTTTGTAGCAAATTTATCACAACTATTTTACACATTCGCTGTATCCCATGCATGAAATTAAGCACAGAAATGGGGGTGTCATTTCTTTCCATGGGTGCCATACGAGACCACTGTGGAAATAAATACCAATTAATTTAAATTGTAAAATTATAGATTTTTAGTTTAAATCCCTGCTTCTCTAATTCATTCTTCTCCGTCATAATGATGGTTTAGGCAACGCTCATAAATTGAAATTACTTGCTGTAATTCTCAATATTCTTGATGTATATATATATATATATATATATATATATATATATATATATATATATTTTTTTTTTTTCTTTTTTTTCTTTAGTACTGGTTGCACTATCTCCAAACCTATTTTCTCAGTTTCGCTCGCAGGTTTGAGTGGTAGAGAGTGGTATTGAATCCGTCTATTGTAAAAAAGATTAAATAAATAATTGCATACACATGTATATATGTATATGTTAATTGTACAAACCGCTTATTTGCTTAAATGCAATATATGTGCAATTACAGCTACAACCCTCATCTTGGAGAGAAGCCAATATCCAATAGTGTACGTTTATTGATTATTGATGATCGATTTTAATCATTTATTCTATTGATTACAATAATAACACATAACACATTTTATTTAATTAGTGTAAACTTTGTAAATGATGTTGTTATGTGTGAAGTCTATACATTTACAATAATTTGAATAAAGAATACTCAGTCATTTGAAAGTAACTGTTATTAACTTCTTACAAAACTAATCATAATAATAGTATGTAATAATAATACTAATTGTAATTATAGCCTTGCTAGTTCTCTTCTCATAATAGATCTTATTCAGACATTATTAATAGGAAGTGCAATTTAAGTCTTCCCGGTAATCGCTGCCATTTATTCCATCTAGCCTGAGAAACTTCCCATACAACGTTTCGAAATGCAGTCTTTGTTCTAGCACGAGCTAAGTGTAACGACAATTAAAATCATCATCACCCAAAAAACTACGTCATTAGTTTTAGTTCTCTAGTGAATTGTTTCGTTAAGAATCTCTAGAGATACTCAAATCAAAATCTTTCACAACTCTTTGACCTTTTGAATCAAACAAGAAGTCTCCACAGCAATACCGAAGTAAGAATAAATAGAAACTAGGTGTCGACTTTAGGCTTTTAAAAAATGCAGTGCAAAGATATATGTACAATACAATCTTAGGCACAAAAAGATTCTAATAACTTTACGATAGTCACTTTAAATTAAAGAAAACGTAGAAAATCAGAAAATGTTGCATATAATCTGATAAAAGATACATAATATTAAATAAAAGTAATTATGTGTAAACTATATGAATTCTCAAAAAAAATGTTTCCAATTCTTTTCTTTTTTATCAAGGAAAATAAAGAATTGTAATGCGCAACCCTGAAAATTATCTCAGTATCGGCCGATCTACTAATCAGTTAATTATGTATGTATAGAATTAGCAAACATTCTGTTCCAAATATTGTACATATAATTATAAAAGCCTATTTAAATGTAAAACGTTGTAAGCGTTCACGTTATACTAAGGTGTCACGCACGTTGATAGTAGTGTAACGTTGTATAATAAACGCAATATCTGGCTTAAAGTACATCAGATTCAGACCCAGCTAGATTTTAGTGATGATTATAAGTAACATTTACTTTCTTATATATGGATGTGAGGCTTGGACGCTTGAAGAAGACCTCAGAAAACGTATGGAAGCGTTCGAAATGTGGGCATATAAACGGATGCTCGCTAATAGCCGTACTCAAAGGGTGGCCAATGACAAGGTTCTCCGACAAGTCAAGCAAAAACGTGAACTTTTGCAGATCGCCAAAGGTAGTAAAGTTACTTACCTGGGTCATATCATAATGGGAAAAGTCGCGGGCAAAAGAAAATTTGGTCCAAAAAGAAAGTCTTGGCTACGTAATATCGGGGAGAGTGGACTCGCGACTCGCGAAGGAGGAGGGAAGTCGTGTTGAATTGGCTGCCAACCTTTGCTAGTCGGAGAGACACTTAGAAGAAGATTAGTAACATTTATATAATACATGTGTATGTAAAATGTCTTTGTATGTATATTTTTATTTTATTTTCTTCCAGGTAAAGGGAGCAAACCTTTATTTAATTTTTATCATTATCAAATTGATTAAAGAAAACATTGACAACATCTGCTTACAATGGTTACATGAAAACGAAATTAAAAGAACTTATTTTTTCACAAATTGCTAAATTTGCGGCTCCTACACAAAATAAATAGCAACACAGAGTGTATTGTTTGCTTTCCATGATACTCTAAATTGCCTTACACTTAAAATGAGGAGTTACACGAACAAAATTTTTGCTTATTCTGCAAAAGAAAAAGGAATTGTCTAATATTAAGATCGTGGAATTTAGATGCAAGTCAATAAAAACAATAATTTTTAAAAATGAATAATAAGCTATTGTCATCATGAATTGAAGAACAAAAAATAAAACTCCGCTAAGAACACATTTGGAATATTTTCTTTAAGTACGTATTTGCCTCGAAGTAAAAGGCAAACAAACACAAGCAGTTGCTAACATTCGAATTATACTTCTTATTTTTATACACCTTATTATACTAACATGCGATAAGAAGTATTATTATATAACTTTAAGTTTCAATTTAAATTGTTCAGTGGAAGCTCACTGATAAGCTAGCTAAACTGTCAATGTCCGACATAAAGCCGATAAATGTTTTCTAAAACACGTTCCGAACAACAGCCTTGATAACTTCCATTAATTATGAAGCCACCGACTGATCGATAAATAACTAACTCATCGAAACTTACCAAAATCCAGCCCTTAACATTGTGACAATAAATGTTTACTTGTTTCAGCTCAAATCATTGGAGATTTATTTAATGTGCATTAAACGGTAATCTGTCGGATTCAAATTGCTTCCTCCTTCACAAATGACTAGTTTCTGTAACGTCTTCCCTTGGCAAAGGGATTAGGGTCGCAGATTAGTTTTTATTACCCTGATACCCCCATATTCACCCCGTACGAAACTCAGGAGAAGAAAAAGAGCGGTCCCATACCTTACTATACTATTATTATATTGATAGCCATATAGTAAGCAAAACTTTTCTCATCAGAAAAATACTAAACCCCTATTATTTCGAAACCAATTGTCATTTCTCCCCACTTCAGCTTATTATGATAGAATTACAGTTATGTGTCAATATTAAAAATAAAAATTTTATTACGTATGTATTACGTTATGTTGTAGCACTCTTCTGTGTTATCGTGATTCGTATGGCGAGTAGAGAGATCCGGAGGTCTAAGTCCTTTCGCTTTTTTTTCTCCCTTTTCCCATTATTACTTTATTTATATTGCTTTCAGTTATTCACATTCTTACCTTAAGTCAGCTAATGCATCTGCAGTGCCCTTGTATGCATTCAAATGATATGATTGCTCTTCAAAATAATGTAATTAAAATACATACATACATATCGTCACGCCTGTCTCCCGTAGGGGTAGGCAGAGACCACAGATCTCCATCCAGTTTAGTAATTGTACTGAAAAATTAAAAAAAGTGATGTTACATCACTGTAATCCAAATTTAATAACAAAATAGATTAGACCTAAAACCACTTAAATTCATTATCAAAATTTCAAATGGAACATTAAATGAAACATTTACATACGGCGGGGTATTTTTGCCATGATGGGTGGTTTGGCAATTAAACGCACGAGTGATTTGCTATTTTAACCCGTGAAATAAATGTTTTGACGACTTTACATTCAATTGTTCATACATTACATACGCTATTAACTTTGAACGCGAGTTTGATGAATCAAATTGATTTGCTTTCACATTCGATTTAATTTCGTAAATTTTAAAATACTATTATACTAAAATTGCAAAATTATTTATTCAGTCACCACTGTAAAATTAGCTTTTAGATAGACATAAAACAGCGTTGATCTTTCATTCGATAGTATTATTTATTAAAACTTTTTGTTTGGTAAAAAAGAGTTTGAAGACGTATTGAGGCTTCGAGTTGAAGTTAAATCCAGATTCACTTGCAAACTTTCTATTTATTACTTGTACATAGAATTACTAACACGGACACATTAAATTGTATAAATATATAAATTGTATATATAAATTGTAAACAATAGTTATATTTAAATTGCGCGGAACAAATATGATGCGTGTCGTCGCTATTCGAGCGGACGGAGAAGTGGACGAGGCACTGGGTGTACAATGTTGCCACAATAAAAACAATGTGGTGTGTACAGACGCCACAAGTTTATAATCAGTAAGATTTTTTTAGGATAAGAAGGGAAACGAGCAAGCTTGGCGCCTGATGAAAAGCAATCAACACCGCTCATAGACATCTTTAATACCACAACCATTGTAGAAATGTTGCCGACCTTTGAGAAATACGTAGACTTTTTCTTTAAAATATCCAATATTTTATCAGGTTGGAAATACAGGTAACTTGTTTCATGGAATGGTGGTGTGTAAATAGAAATAACAAGAAATACACACTTTTACATTAGCTCTTCATATTTTTTTATTTATCTTTCCTTGTCTCTTTTATTTCTAATAAGAGAAAAATTAATACATATGTTGAAAACGTGATAACATTCCGCTCAATATTCGGTAGCTTATTTTTCTTAACTTAAATTTTTAGCTTAATTTAAAGCTTAACTTTCGGCATCACTGCTAATTGAATGGAGAATTCTTAGTACTCACTGGTTTATTGCCTTCTTATATCTTCTTATATCTCTTATTTATGTTTATTTTCTCATCTCTTATTATGTATTTGTCCTTTTAAAAATATAATTTCGAAAGAAATTTAACGATGAACTAATTACGTATATGTTATATGTATTAATTACAAGAGAAATAAATGAGTTATAATAACAGTAAAATTCTATTTGAAGTTTTCTAGTAATAAGGTAAATCAATCCAATCAATAAACAACGTAAATCAACAATATTATTAATAAATGAACATTAAAAAACATTCTAGACAGCCTTATGAATTAAAGGTAAAAACGTATAGTCTAATTGATATAACTTACTCTTGGAAGAACATAAATATAAAATTGAAAACGATGATTGATCATCAATCGTCATTAATGATCAATATCTAAACAGAAGAGAAATATCTAAACCTTGCACACAATATAAAGGACATTAAAAAAAATTTATTATAATATTATACTAGTTAATTGTATATTAAATCGGATAAGCATAAAAGGTAAGTTGTTTATAAAGTAAAAAGCAATTATATTAAGTAATACTCAGTGAAGTCCTAATCATCGAAATAACGGCTTATTAGAGGAAGCGTATCAAGTAGGTCAAAGGATACAAACGTATTGTTCCGAAGTCTGTTAAACTAATTGTTCACGTATAAAATTTTACTTTTATCTCACATTTTGGGCAATAAATTAAAAGCAAAACGCAAACTTAGGCAAACAAATATATAGTTGCAAATTATTTTAGACAAATAAGAAATTGATTTGATTCGAAGATGTTAATGCTGGTAGCCTATTGGCTTTAACAGCTTTATCGTATTCAGGGCAGGCAAGTAAAATATAATTGGGAATCTGCGCAAATCGCAGACTCCATCGGCCTGACGCCGTGTCGGAGGTACACATATGTGTGTGTGCTGATTTTAAACTCGTCATGATTCTACGTTAAACATGTAGGGGAGGATTGAACTTTAGTAACTATAGTCCCTATTAGACCCATAGACCCTAAGGTCTAGGGGGTGAGAACCGACCGGGTACGTGAGAGAATCTCGTGTAAGCGGCCGGTGTAGAAGTGTTCCCTACTCTACGTGCTCGGCTAGAGCCGGGGTGCGTGTGAGTGTTGGTGTCGTAAGTGGATCCGAACGACGCTGTTTCGTCGTCCGGATCGTGTAACACGTTACGCGGGCGTCGTCTTTTCGGGCGCGCGTTTAAATCGGGTGAATAATTTACCGATTGTACCACCAGTGGATTCGGATGGGATTGGGATTGGATTCGGATCTCTCAAAATGTTTCTTAGTCAAATAAGAAAGTTAACTGAAGTTTATAATAAAATAAAATTCCTATTAAACTGTAAACTTTGTACTTTTTTTTTCAAGTTTTCTTTTTATATATAACTGAAGTCGTCTCACGGAAATCGTAAAAATTTTATTGCTTTCATTTATTAACCATTTACCTCGATATTTTTCCCATATTTGTACAGTTTGGTAGATGTTTGTATTTTATCTCAAATTTTACTAAAAGGGACAATTTTATTATTTATAAACAATAGAGATTACTACATTGATTATTTAAGAGATATCAATGACGCACGACATCTAACTTTGGTTATTAATCGATTACCGGCATATTTATGTGTTGACGATCTATGTAATTTCAACAGATATATAATATAGCATACATAACAACACATAGCATAGCATAGTACTACAGTGATATAGAAATAATTGTTTATTTAGCAATGTTTTTTTTTTTGTATTAGTGTCTGTTTCCTGTAACAACTGTACTAATTTTAACAGGATTTATCCGATGTGATGTTCAACCATTCAATATAAAGTCCTACGTGACAGTGATTTTCTTTATGGATATTTTAAAACATGTATAATACAATACTTTTGAATAATATACAAATTTTTATGAATTCTTATATACCTTTAACTGCTGGGCACTAATTCGGATACTCGTTTCGAGACATAAACTCCACTAAACAGGACTTGTTTTGCATCTTGCTTCCAAGTCCCTCCAAAGTGTGAAGGCCTTGAGACTAACAAAACAAGTTTTTATGTTATGACCATATCATAACGTAGCTCAACAGAGAAAAGTATTTAAATTATTGTTAATTTACGTTAGTAACCGTTCATTACTGATTACTAAAAAATTTCTCAAATCGTAATGTAATGTGCCCTCCGGCTCAGTGAAGCGACAATTTGCTCTGGGCGGGCGACTAAGGGTGGGTTTCTCTACCAGTGAACCTGCGGCAGGCAGGTGATGATGATAATTATGATGATCTCCAAACATTACGTCCATCATTATAAGACTAAGTTTTTAATAAATAAGGTATCCTATTATCCCACACATTCGCATTTTAATACGAATTTAAATTGTTGTTTTTTTTTTTAATTTTAAGGAGTGCGAACATCCTAAGAAAAAGGCGGGGTGCATGTTTAATTTCTCATTCCACGGCTTTGTGGTAGACAGTGACGAATAGCTTCATAACCTCAGTCGCACAATGCGATCCCTCCGGGTATAACCTTGCAAATTACTTGCCATTTGACGGTATTGTTTATTTAATAAAATTATAGAAAAGTTGTGTAAACAAATTGTAATTATTACTTATTATATTTGTCAATCGTAGTGTCACAATTTATGATTTATAGTAACTTAAATACGGTTTTGTCTATGAAAATGATTATAAAAGCACATTTGTAGATTTGTAAATGACAATACTGAAAACATACCAAATAATTAAATTCGAAACTAAACTAAAATATTCATATCAATAGCATTATAAGTATTTAATAAAGGATTTCTTTTTTACAATTTTTATTTTCAATTGCAAATTAGTTTTATTGCTCAGGTACACGTTCCTAGACATATAATGGTGTTTACTCCGATAGTCACCTCTTACTACGCCTACGGGAAGAAATATGGTGGCCTTATTCTGTGCCGGTATAAACAGAGCAATTTTTATTTTAATTTACAAAAATATCGCCCTTCAAATAGAAATGGATTGTGGTTGGATTATAATATCATGGATAATAAACTTATACGGAATATATTGCAAGAACAAAATTAAAGAAGTTACTTTGTAATAATTCACAAAAAAATAAAATAACTTTATTATAAACGAAAAACGTATCAATAGCTATTATCCCAGATATTCCGCGATATTATTCTGTTTAATTTATTATAATTTTCATTTGTAATTAACAAATGAAAATTGTTTTAATTAAGGGGTATATTAGGTGCGCAACTAAGGTCTTTCTGTTTATTTTTAAAAAAATGCTACTTAATTTTGCAAATATGCTTACATATATAACATTCAATGATAGATATATAAATAATACATACATAGATTCAAGCCATTTTTCGAAGTCTTTATATGAGCGGAACTGCTGATCAGATCATGTGCCATAGAACGAAACAAGTAATGATCGAACGACACCATATCTGAAGAATATTGCGGGTGGGGTAGGACTTCCCATTTGAGCGTTTCCTTGTAGGTTTTAACGGGTTTGGCAGCATGAGGCCAAGCGTTAGCCGACGACTTAAAAGCATGAACGGGCAGGCCTTATGACTTTCTTTTCTTTGGATTGCTGTAATGAATCCGTTTTTCATTACCCGTTACGATGGGATGAAGGAAACTCTTCCTTTTTTCCCACTGGAGCAGTTGTTCACAGGCGAAAAACCGATGCTCAACGTCCCTTGGCTTCAAACCATAAGGAACCCAAGTTCCTTGCTTTTCATTTCCAACGCATGCAATCGCTTAGAAATGGCTTGGCGGGTAACTCCTTATACTGAAGCAAGCTGTTCTTGCATTTGACACAGATCATCATCGAGCATATTCCCCAAATCAGCGTCTTTGAATGCTTTTAGCTTACTTTCGCACGGACAGTCGTGAACATTGAAATCACCGTCTTTAAAGCGATGGAACCAATTGGGGACCGTTGTTTCACTTAAAGCAGCATTTCCGTCAACTTTTTTTAACTCGCAATGTGCTTCAGCCGCCATTTTCTTTGAATGAAATAATCATTTACACACAACTAAAAGTATATGATGCCTCAATAAAATAACACTAACATGTCAGAGCGGTTTGTTTACCATATATCTAAACTTGGTTTATAACGTTTTGGATATGTCAAAATCGACCAACACTTGCTGCTGGAGCCATCTAATGACAAACATCGAGTACTTAGTTGCGCACCTAATATATTTTTTACAGTATGGACTATAATATATATATATATATATATATATATATATATATATATATATATATATATATATATATATATATATATGTATGTATATATATATACTTTAACTTAAATATATCTCACTATTGAAAAATGGAACGTACCACGCTTATTCAAGGCTTATTGAAATCCACACTAAAAATAAATACCTGTAAATTATTTATCGCGATGCCGGAATGAACCTATGCGGTAAAAGTAAAAGTGGTAGCTCCGCTTCCCTGCACCATTAAGGTTGCGATAAAAAATATGGTAATCAAAAAGCCTTTATTGCTGTTTACAGAGTTTAAAATGAATTAATCGTAGATGATCAATAAATAAACCTTCTTAAATGATCGCTTTTACTTCGACAAATTCCTCCTCTAAAGACTTCCAATATATGCTGTTATATATAATAAAAAGAAAGATATAGCGTCGCTTTACTGATCCATTAAGGTTGTCAATATATACCTAAATAAAATGAAATAAGCCTTTATTTCTGCTTAGTCTTCAAAATGAACGTTTGTACTAAAAGAATTCCTATATATACCTGTTACATATGATATTTAACGACGAGCATAGTAAATACGACGTGTATTATATACAAAATATAATCAGTAAACTCACATTTATATTTGTGTTTTTAATACACCATCATTCAAGTAAACCTAAGTGTTTTTTTTTTCTTTGATGGCAATTAGTTATAACTATTATACCAATGTCAAATAAAATACGATAGTATCAAATCTTTTGAAATGTAAATAGTCAGCTTGTCACGTTACGTCTTGATAAAATGGTGGCTATTTTGCCAAAACCTTCTATGGACTTTTTCAGTCAACTTAAAAAGTCACAATACACGTATTTATTTCATATCACTTCAGTTACACGCCTTAATCGAACTATATTTTATAATACACCACCACAATTAAACATACTTATAATAATAGAAGATAATGAAAATGAAATAAAAACACAATTTCACTGATGTAAGTTGGCGGGAAAAAATCTGTAAAGCTTGTTATAACAAAACATTCAAAATATCTATAATAATTCAGTGAATTCAACTGCGTCATCATTTATTTAGCAATTGCCGCAGCTCATTTATTTTATAACATTACCCGTCGATAGGGCTTTATGAAGACGTGCTGAAGTAACAAGACGATCAATCAACGTCTACCACGAAGCCAAATAATGAATTCTGAAAATATAAATTATTCACGAGACCACAGATTGATAATATTATAATATAATTCCTACTCTCCTCACTTTGTAGTGAAATATTTTAAAATATCAGATTGAAAGTCTGCAGAGAGCCACAAAAAAAAATTACGTTCATAGTCTGGTGGTAAGTAATTCTCACCTCTCATGGACTTACCAAAATTACTGCAAATACTTTCTTCTAAAGTCAAGAAAGGAAAAAGTTAGACTAGAGTCAAGATATAGATGAAGAACAGGAAGGAGTATATAATAGTAAAGCTTTAGAAAAAAAATTCTTCTATGGGAGTGTGGTACATCGCCGGATCAGCCCGCACACACACACACACACACACACCCACACACACACGCCATAGACAATAACTAGGCAAGATTGCTTTTGGTCGGCAAAATTACGGTTTTAAATTGTTAAAGGTGATTAAGACATTGATAAATAAACATTATTTAAATAATGGTAAAGCACATTTTGTCAAACTGTACAAGTAAAATCCTTTAAGCATCCATTACGGAAAACTCAAGCAAATATTAAATCAGATCTTTTATACTGGTCCCAACAGTGGTTGAGCAGCTATAAACATAGTATCGCGGGGATTAACCTCATTACCCCATTTTCCTCTCCGAGGGCTGCTACTCCCACAGTTCGCGATTATTGCCTTGTTGTTTTTAAAGACGGCACTTGAGATGTCATCTCTCTGGAATATATAGCATAGATAGCAAGTTATATTTACTATATTTACAATCATCCAATAATAACATCCATTGAGATAACTCAAAACAAATATGTTTATTAGATTATTAATGAAGTCAGGCGTTACTTTGCGGAAATCCATCACTATATGGACAGTCAAAAGTTTTACTTAGCTAAGATCCGCGACAGGCAAAACAATAACAGAAAATTATTAATGTGTGTTTTTCCGTTGGGTTAAGTGGATTCATTTGGAACTTAAACCAAAAACTTACCGAAAATCGGCCATCAATTCTCCACCCACCAACCACTATACACAACACCAAACAAACATTATCACTTTTCCATCTTGTAACGACACGTATCGTTGTCAACTTTTCGGTTGTCTTCCGTAGAGTCTACTATACCTGAAGATGCCTCGTGTTGGGGCGTAACACGTGTCGTTTACAAGATGGAAAAGTGATAATGTTTGTTTGGTGTTGTTTATAGTGGTTGGTGTGTGGAGAATTGATGGCCGATTTTCGGTAAGTTTTTGGTTTAAGTTTCAAATGAATCCACTTAACCCAACGGAAAAACACACATTATTAATTTTCTGTTATTGTTTTGCTTGTCGCGGATCTTAGCTAAGTAAAACTTTTGACTGTCCATGTTTATAAGACATATCAAATCATAAACGGATTTCAAAGAAAATGTATCACATTAGGTATGCTAAGTACTAACTTTAAAGTTCTATTGGTATTACTAAGTATTTCAAAAATTCCGTATTAATTTTTGATACAAATGAAACAAGTTGCACTATAAAGTTGAGAGATCTCGATTCCGACTCGAGCACAAATGCAATTATTTCGTCCAGCGCTGTAAATCGTCCGTAATTGATTTAGTTGTTCATTTCCTCTATACATAACTTACCTACGGGATATAGTGTTATATTATGTTTACATTCCTTTTGTTTTATATAGAGGAGTAAATTAACTTCAAATGAACAAACATGAATAATGTAGCTTTAAAAATATTAAAATAGCTGGCTTAACACTTAAAAACACAGAACCTTTCAGATACAGGCACAGGACCTTAATAAAGAAGAATAATCACAAATCCACCACCCTTGTCCAATGTGGGTTTGTAGCATATCCAGACTCCATAACTCTCATACTCATAATAAATACCCGTAGGTTACACATACATATCGATTTATTCCGATCGAAGCGAGAATCGAACCCGTGATCATTAACTTCCTATGTAGTTTAATAGTAGTAACTTTGCCACTGAGCCAATTAGTATTTTCGCATTGTAAATATCGGCTAATAGTTTTAAATAAGAATGACCTACGGCACTTTATTAAGTGTGAACATTTGATTTTATCATTTCTGTTTTTATTATTATACTTACGAAACTGGGGATATAAGCGTAGAGTTTTGAATGAAAACATAACAGAATTTATTTGTTCAAAAAGAAAAATCGGGCTCGTCCGGGATTTGAACCCGGGACCTCTCGCACCCTAAGCGAAAATCATACCCCTAGACCAACGAGCCGCTTGGATGCACATGCAAAATTATTCTTTACATTTATCTAATAATATCCTTGTAAAATTTCACGAAACTACTTTCACTTTATTATTTATTTCTTTTAACATACGCATTAGTAAATATAATGTGACCATGTGGTTGCAATTTGTAAATAATTTCATATAAACTTATTAAACGTAATTTTTACCGCCAAGAGCTAATATTGGTGTCGTATAAGCGTTGCGACAACAAAGTCAAGGATGGCATCATAATTGTCAAAATCATGTATAATTGGACCCCGCAACAGAGAGGAGATAGAGGAAGACCCAGAAGGCAAAGGAAAGATTATAGCTTGGAAGATCTTTCGTCTCTTAGGAATGGAAGAGAATCTTTAAGGAGGCTAAAACCCACAGAGGGTTGTTAGGTTGAAGGTAGTAAAGTAACGTAGTAATTATCTCATATAAAACTCTCTTAGTTATAAGCTTTCCTTTGTTTCTTTAATTCCTAACAAAATTAACAATTATCACCATAATATTAAAACTAATAACAAGAAGATAACGCTTATGCCATAAAAATACTATCAATACATCGTAAAGATATTTTACATTCATTAATCCTTGCTTGTATATATGGTAACCGTTTAAAAAAAGATAAAAATTAATATCTGAAGTAGGCTAGGTGTCGGTAAAAATATATATTGTTACATAAAATACGACCGATTGGCTCAGTGGCGGGGCCCTCCACCCGCGAAGTCAATGGTCGCGGGTTCGATCCCCGCTTCGGAATAAATATATAATGTATTATATAAATATAAAATATAAATATATATAAATATATAATGTAAATAATAATGGATTTATAAATATTTATTCCGAGCCTGGTAAACCCCCAATCCGCATTTCCTTTTCTGCCCCTTCCTTTCTTCTCTATCCTTTCCCTTCCTCTCCGCCAATCCACGCTTTGCCGTGCCAATGGATGCGTGGCTAAGGGCAAGCTTAGTCGCCAGCGTGCCGACCGTCCCGGGATCGGGCTCCCCCGGGTACTATGGAGAGCCGTTTCGCTGCGATGAGTGTGAGAAGAAGAATGGATGAAAGGATGGATGAGTGTGGAGGAGGCGGGGAGGGTATGCCAGGATCGTAGCGGATGAAGCTCAAGCGAAATTCAAATTTAATAATAGGTCGGGGCAAAAGTATTTTCGTATTTTGAATGTATTATTAGTAATCAAACCTCTTTGGCTGTACTGAATGTAACTGGCTGGTTTTAATACCATATTAAATGTGACATTCTGAAGATGCAATAAATAAAAAAAAATAGTTCCCGCCATTTTTCAATTGTTTTTAAAGCAAGCAAAATGAACGTATGTGACGAAGAAATTCGGTATATTTTAAAGTTTTATTACAAAAAAGGTGCGGTTTACGGACCTAATGCGGTATCAATAAGAGTAGCACAAATGTGGTTCAAGCGTTTCAAGTCTGAAAATTTTAGTGTGAAAGATGAGGTTCGCTCTGGACGCCCTGTCACAGATAAAATCAATGCCATCTTTGAGAAAGTGGAGCAAGATCGACATATTCAAGAGCTATGACATTATATATGACATATATATGTGAAACGCCAATCGGGCCATTTTAAACACATTCTGACTTTTCATAAAGGAGTGCAGGGCTCCATTAACCTGATTACCAGCTTTCACTCGTTTTTCAATGTCAAGATCATTTCTGAAAAAAATTGCGACATATTTAAATAAACCTTAAGAAAATTACTTGTCAATGTCCTTATTTATTAAATGTATTGATAACATACTCGTGTATCTTAAAGTTGGCACTTTTTATACGACTACTTACTACTTGAGCAGTATTTTGAATATTATATTCAGTTTAATCATATCAAGTTTTGTATGACGTCACGCAAAGCTGCTACTTTGACATCATAAAGTTTGGTAAACGTAGTAACTGGCTCGTTGGTCTAGGGGTATGATTTTCGCTTAGGGTGCGAGAGGTCCCGGGTTCAAATCCCGGACGAGCCCAAACCTTTTTTGAGTCCCTATTTATGGTATATATATTTTCTTTCTTTTAAACAAATAAAATATGCATTAACTACGTTATAATGTGGACCACTTAATGTTATTTACGGTTATGTGTCTTGTAGTAATAGATCCTTAATCAAAATGACGGAACTGGCATAATCTTCAGAAGCAAAAACTCAGATTAACTTTAAGAAAAATACAATTTTTTCATTTGTTTATTTGGTATAGAGTAGACTCTTTCATATGCCTTAAGGTTAAGTATAGTGATTAATGGAGTCAAGCGTTACTTTGCGGAAATCCATCACTATGTGGACAGTCAAAAGTCAACGGACGACCGGATGACAACCGACAAGTCATCCGAAAAGTCTACTATACCTGAAGATGCCTCGTGTTGGTGCGAAACACGTGTCGTTTACAAGGTGGAAAAATGGTAGTGTGTGTTTGGTGTTGTGTATAGTGGTTGCTGGATGGAGAGTTGCTGGCCGTTTTTCGGTAAATTTTTGGTTCGAGTTCCAAATAAATCCACTTCATCCAGCAGGAAAACACACATTATTAATTTTCTGTTATTGTTTGCTTGTCGCGGATCTTAGCTAAGTAAAACTTTTGACTGCCCACATTAATTATAGTGACCAGTTGTTTTTTATTTTCCACCAAACGCTAGAATGTTTTATAGAGTACATGCGAGCGTAATAGCGTTATACAACTAGTGGTGAATAAATTCGTATTCCTTCCTACGTTCAGAAAGTAAATTGATCAACGTAATGACATACTTCAATGGTCAACCAAGAAATGTACAATATTTCTGCTCTATAAAGTTTCAACAACTCAAAAGTTTATTCGGCAAACTTACTCAAAGTAACTTTAACTGTCTCAGATTGAATTCCCTCGAGGTTGTGATGCTTTTCGCTGAACAAGATATTTTGAGAGAAGTTCACAAGTAAATGTACATTGGTATATACAAATAATAAACATTTATATGACATACATATATACATATAGTCCGTCAACTCGCTTTAAAACAAGTAATGGTAGCCAATCGTGGGCTCTCTAAGACTTTTTTTATGGAATAGAGAGCACTTGGTCGTAAGTATGTCATCTGATAGAAAGCAACCAACGCCACTTATAGACTTATAGATTTAAATCAATATAGTATTGAAGAAGCTTTGCCTACTTTTGATTTTTTTTTGATTGAAGCCTATGTGTAAGCTTTTTTTTTAAGATTTTAATGTCGTATCGGTTCACTTGTTCCATAGATTAGCGTAAAACTCATACGAAACTGGTAGAAAACTTTTTTGGAACTTTACGATCGTAGATGCTGAAAAATGAAACATATCTCCACATTGCCAAAGTATCTATTCTTCTTCTATGTCGTCATGCTCTTGGCAGAGCAATCGTGGTCGTAATTAATAGTTGTGGCCTATTCAACGAGACGCTGCCATTCATCCCTCACGGCTGCCTTCTTCATGCATTCAAATAGGGTGCTATTGAGAGCGGTCTTCATCTGGTCCGTCCACCGCAGCAAAAATCTGTCACGCGCTCGGGTTCCTTCCACTTTTCCCTGCACTATCAGGCGCTCGATGGAGATGATATCGAGCCGAGACACGTGCCCAAAGAAGGTAAGTATGCGACCTTGTACTATATAAAGTCTCTATAACCTTTCGTAATGTTACGATAATTATATATGTGCTGATTGTGAAACAAACAATCAGGTTATACCATAGTAACATTCACTTTAAATTAATCAATCATTGCCATGAAATCATTTTTTGAAGTGGGATATCCATTTTATTTTATCCATTTAATATATTTTACATTTTGTGCGTTAAAAAAACATGCATACATCTAAAATTTAATGATTAGGTATTGAACATTAGTCCCAACACCGATATATATGCCTGAGAAAAATTAAAAACACATTGCGTACAGGCACCAACTTTATTTTATGTTAAGATGAGCTTGCAAGGCAACAGTGTAAAGTTAAAGTCGCTACTGTCTTCAATGTTAATTTATAGGATAGTAAAATTTTCGCATTGAAAAAGTACCCCAAGGCATTTATTTCAAAGCGTTTTCTCGTGAAAGTCACGTAAATTTCGGTGTAGCTTTACCTACATTAGTCCGGAGAAACACCTTTCCTGCTGATAGACGGCTACTAATACGAAAAATCCTCCAGTCGGCCTTCAGTAAGACGACGTGAAGTCATCGACGGACGCCAAACCTGTGAATCCCAAAATTGGCAACGAATGACCCGGAATGCTTTCGACCCTTGAGCTGAAGCCATGAGGATCAGCTCCAAGACCTCATACGTGAATCATGCTCGCAAGATACAAAAGCCCGTTATATTTCTTTTTGCAAATTTTCAACACGTTGTTTTGAATCGGGTTAAATAAGAATATAGTTAAATAAAAGGCATTTCATAATTTCGACACAGACATACACATGTAATCCCGCTGCAGGTCTTTGATTAATATTTTCGTTAAATGTTTTATCTAAGCTTTTAAAATAAATCTTAATCGTTTTGTCTCCAAATGGACAACACAATGAAACAAACTGAACTTGTTTGCCCTGAACTTGTTACTGTGAAACATAGTTAATTTGGATAACTTTAATAGAGATGCCGTTGAGAAATATATCAAAGACTATTTAATAGAATCAGGGCATGGATTTAATAATAAATAAAATTGTTTTTTTTATTAAAAATATATGTTAAAAAATGTGGGCTCGTCCGGGATTTGAACCCGGGACCTCTCGCACCCTAAGCGAAAATCATACCCCTAGACCAACGAGCCGCTGGTATAAATTGAGAATTTTAACAAACACTTTTTGAAGATTGGAAAGCCTGATAACAGTTAAGTCGTTAAAATGTTTATATCATGATTATTTAAAACACAACACAAAGCCTATTATTACTTTCAGAATCACTTCAGTGTAAGACCTAAAGTATATGATTATTTATTTTGAAAACTAAAATAGGATTGAATCGAAAATATCTATTAAGAAAGTTATTCGCTCTCTTATATAGCAATTTACATTCCAAACAATTACATAAAAGTGAACGGTCTAGTCATGCATTTTAGTTTACATAGGGATGGCAAGTTTTTAAATAAGATCGTCGTAAGAAGTACAATTTTCAAGCGTTTTATCATACCGACTCGGACTCATATCATCAGATTATCCTTTATAATAAAATACTCAAATACTAGTTTCGATCTAAGTATCGAAAAGACTGATTGCTAACTTTATATTAGATATTACTTTAATATACTATATAAAATACTATAAAATGTATGAATAAGATAATAAAAACTCTCATAAGCAGTTTCTGATAAAAAACAGAAAAATGATACTTTTAATTTTTTACTAGATTAAGATACATAGTTCTATTTAAACCTGTTTTACTTGCAATTGTGGAATCAATTACCTTCAGCGATATTTCCGAACCGATACGACATTGGAACTTTTAAAAAACAAGCCTATACATTACACAAAAGCAACGCTTTTTCGATACTTCTAGTGTTGTAAATCTCAATGGGAAATTAGGTAAAATGCTTGCCTGTTTGTCTTCCTGTCCCATAAAAATTAGACATCGACAGCAGGGTGCAAAGAGATGAACTTGCAGTTTTTTATTGACTTACTATTTGAATAAAAACTTAAGTTGGCTGTCCAAATTTGTTGTTCACTTTCTTAATAAATTCAGTATCCTCCTCTAATATTTTTCCTGTGAACACTGTAATATTATAGTATAATGTGTAGGTGCAAATGCACCTCCCTGGATGTAATCCTGTCGGCGCTCATAGACGCACTCATCAGAAAAATAAAATTTATTTTAATTATTTTTAACCTGGACCGCCATTACTAGCAAGTGAAATTCATTTTACTTTAGTTTTCCAGCATTCGCAATTATAAAAATAAAATCCTTAAAAGACTGAGGTTGTGCGCACGACACGTAATGACGATCAGTGGACGAACTGAAAATTGCGGCGACAGCCGTGCAGGAGCCAAACGAACCGTAACTATAATGGCTCTTGAACTCCTCGTCTTAAATCGACTCGTGCACTTAGCATCGTGCCGTGGAGCGAAACTCAGACGGGTACAGCGCACTTACATATATACAGTAGTAGTAATTTATATAGTAAACATACCTAAACTCAGGTAAAAAAAAATGAACTGATACATGTGTTAAAAGTATCTTTCGTTCACAGCCCATATATAACCCATAGCTGGATACGGACCTAAACTTAGAGGAATAGCCATTACCCACCTCGCTTGTCTAAAATGGATTGGCATGGTACCAAAGCTCGTAATAAATACCTGTAGACCACAAATATATAAAGTTGGGAAATACTTTTTTCCATATAGTATTTATTTTTGCATATAGTATTTTTTTAAACAGCCCATATTATGTCCCACTACTGAGCACGGGCCTCTCCATTTCTGGAGGAACGGACGTTAACCCACCACGCTTGTTCAATGCGGTTTGGCGGGGTTACCAGACTCGAAATAAATATTTGCAATCCATACATGTTTTTATTCCGATGCGGGTATTGAACTCGCGTTCGGATCGGACCATTGACTCCGCGTGCGCAGGGCCCCGCCACTGAACCGATTGGTCGTCGGCATAAAGTACAACATTTCTTTGACTGTACCCCTTAGAACTGGCTGGTTTTGGTGTCATTAAAAAGGTTACATTTTAAAAAGAGAAACAAATTATAAAAAAGGAAAAAATGCAACGCAAGCCGCGAAAAAAATTTGCGACGTTTATGGATCTCGTGCTATGTCACTAAAAGTACGTGTAAGTAAGTTCGTTTAAGCCTTTTCAATCCGAGAAGTTTGATATCAAAGATGCACTTTTCTCTAGCCCTGTTACGGAGAAAATGGACGCCATTTTTGAATAGTGGAACAAGATCAGCCTATCAGTATTTATGACGTAGCTGAAGAACTGGACCACAAAACATTTAAAAAAAGCTGGGTCTACAAAAAAGTCTCGATATTTGGAGGCCACACGAGCTCATTGAAAGAAACCTAAAAACCGTGTACTCATTTGCGATTCTTTATTGAGACGTAATGAAATCGAACCGTTTTGAAAGAGATTAATAACTGGTGATGAAATGTGGATCACGTACTACAAGAACGTGCGAAAAAATGTCGTTGTCAAAGGTCGACCAGGCTCCACAAACTATGGAAAAACCAGGATTAACTTAAAATAAAGTGATGCTGTGTGTATGGTGGAATTGGAAAGGCGTTATTAATTATGAGCTTTTACCGCTAGGCAAAAACATCGATTTGAATCTCTAACGCCAGCAACTGATGAGATTAAAGCAAGAAATTGAAAGAAAGAAGCCAGAACTTATCAACAGAAAGGGTTTAGTCTTTCATCGCGATAACGCAAGACCACACGCATCTTCAGCCGCTATACAAAACTTAAAATAGTTTGACCGGAAGGTGTTAATGTATTCTTGTTATACGTAAAATACAAGATCCATAATGTAGAGAGTATTTGATTTTTGAGTGACACGTTTATTTCTTTCTGTACTTTAATCATCAAATCATCAATCAAATGAAATATATTTGTCATTAGAAATTTATGTGTCACTCCCATTTTGAGAAATGCTCTACAATGAACTGTTAAGGCTGCATTGATTAAAAGTTATCTTACAAAATCAAATTTAACTACAAAATAGAACCTGAGAATAATAATTTGCAAATAATTTGAAAGACCGACCCCCCTTTAGAAGCAATCTCAAAGGCCATTGAATGTGACCAACGACTTCTACGTGCATCCGAATTATTTTATTAAACGTTCAAGAAATCAAAGACGATAGTTAGGAATAATTTTCAAATACCTCTCAGGATCACAAATAGCGTAAGGTACTGCAGTGATACATTCATAAATGTATCACTAATGCGTGAAAAAGATATAATTGTTATACAAGAAAAAGTATTAGTTTCGACTGACGTTTTTTAAATAGACATGTTACCCGTCCGGCATACAAGATTGAAAAAAAAAAATATATATATATATATATATATATATATATATATATATATATATATATATATATATATATATATATATATATATATATATATATATATATATATATATATATGTGTGTGTATATATATATATATATATATATATATATATATATATATATATATATATATAATGTGAATTTATAAAGTGTGATTAAAGTACAATTAATATATAAAAGTACATAAATAAAGAATTTTTATTTCAAGAAGCCCCGTATAGATCCTGGATGTCGCCATAAGAAGTACGGCAAGCACGTTATAGTACCTGCGACCATATAAACTGAAAAGTAGCTTAAACGTCCTGGTTGAGGTGAATTACAATAAAAGATAAATTTATTTGTCTATTTATTGTATATAAAGATTGGGCTTACGATCTAACGTCACGGATTTCTACCTAACATTGGATTTTTGATATAATCAATTTTCCTGTTTTCCGGCACACAATAGTTACACCCTATTTGTTCCCATACGTATCGTAAGAATTGAGTATACGGACAAATACTAAAAAAGAGCAGCAATGTCCAGCTAAGTAATAAAAATCAGTCTACGATCCCTAATCTACTTGTCAGGTGTAGATGCTACAACACCACGTCTCATTTGTGAGAGCTAATGTCAAATAGTAGACTGTTATAGCTGAATTAATGATAAATGGCGATTTTTCTTAAGAAATAATAAATTTTTAGCTCTATTAGTGTGGTTAACAAGAGGAAAATACGAACATTAGTAGCATGATTCTTCTTTTAATAACGAACAAAAACAAAATAATTTGCTCTAATAAACAATCTCATTTTTTGTTTAATTAACTTCGACTCCTTTTTAACAAGAATTAAAAATATAATATCAGAGTTTAGCTTTCATTCTTAAATAACATTTCCGTAGAACAATTTCGACTGTTCTCAACCGAGGCTATTAGCTTAATTAAGCTACCACAGTTTTACTTTTCCAGTAGAACTTGTTTTAATAGAGTTTATTAGAGATTTAAAAAAGAGGATTGGTTTTTATTTTAAAAAAATATCAAATACATATAAGAAAAAAGAAGAAAAAAATGGAGGATCAAAGAGATCGCCTTAGTTCAACTATGGGAGGATGTAGCTTAAGAAAAAACTTAATTTCTTAGCAAATACGATTAGATAGTAACTTTAATAAAGTATGTTCAAAAAGGTGAATATTAGGGTATTTGTAAATAGTGTTTTATTTTTTTAGAATTCAATAAAAATTCCCAGGTTGGAAAAGATTTTTCTTGCCTTATAAATCTAAAAATGGGAAGAATTATTAATCAGTTGATTTATGGTAAAATAACAGATTTGAAATTTAACCCATTTTTTTATTTGTGCCATAAAGAATGTAATGAAAACAAATAATTTCAACTAAAGGGTTAACATATTTTGATTGAACAATTAATAATATGAATCAATTATCTGTTACGCAAATGGCATACTTACCTTATTGTATATTTATTTTGCTTTTCATCAGGCGGCACGCTTACTCGTTTGCCCTCTTATCTCATAAAAAAAAATTTTTATATGCCACTAAAAATTTAACTTGTCGCTAACTTAAATATAAAGTTCTTAAACAAAAATATATAATGAAATTCATTCCCATACAACTAAACATTACTATGTATTAAAGCACATAGACAAATATTATAATTATGCAACATTTACGTTATTTATTATTAACGAAAACTATTTGAATTTTATTTAAAAACAACCCTGTCTCCAGTATTTTGTTTTAGTTAAAATTAAGTTTTCAAAATACATATCAAGTTGAAAATCGTTTAAAAAAATTTGGGCTCGTCCGGGATTTGAACCCGGGACCTCTCGCACCCTAAGCGAAAATCATACCCCTAGACCAACGAGCCATCGATACATTTCTTGAATTATAACTTTTAGTTGTTCTTAAGGCTTTTACTTTCTTCATATTGACTAGGTCTACATACTTTCTAAAGTTGCACACGTCACAGAAAGAGATGAAAACATTCTTATATATTTATGTGTACCAATTTATGTAGTGAACCTTTGTAAACATTTAATTATAATATTTTTATATATATACTAATATGCATATACGTGCAAGTCTAATAAATTATATTAATAAAAATAAATTCATAGAATATCTGTTAAATTTATCTAAATCTAAAGTTTATCATAAATTTCTGGATGAAAGTATAATTTTTTTTTCAAACTCACATACTTCCATACGTCCCACTGTTAGGTACAGGGCTTCTCATTTTTATAGGAATGATCAATAAACCAACCACGGTTGTCAAAGACGGATCTGCAGGGCATCCAAAGACAGAATACCTATAGGTCATACGTACACATATTTAGACATGAACAAATGTTTATATAAACTTCTTGTCACAAAAGGAGCAATCTCGCAATTATTCTCCTTGCCCTTGGTTCCTTGACCAAGGACGAATTATTAACTTTTATAAAATAAAAGTGTCGTTCAATATTCTAATATATTTTTACTTATTGAATTTTACATGCATACTCTCCCAGATTAAGTCTAAATGGCTTCGTGCTTATTTTAGTATTTAAAAAAAATACTAAAATAAGCACGAAATATATATACATAAACTGCAATGTGTTACAACAAATCATTTTTTCCTTTACAATTATTTTTCATAGCAAAGCGTGACTTGATTTTGATGCATTTTCATATATCAAAAACGCAATAAATTTTAGATTATTAACTGTTACAAAATATCTTTACGACATAGAGATATACACGTAATCACTGATATGTTGTGTACCTAATACCTATCAAAATTAATTCATATAAAAAGATCCGATTGAGAATTCGGCAAGATTTTGGAAAAGAACGTAGATCCGACTTCCGCATTAAACCAAATATTCCATTTCTTTTAATGAAAGAGGCACAAAAACAACTGATAATAAGAAAATGAAATTTTTGAATAATGGACATCTATAACATCAAAAAACTTCAAATGCGATTCCTAGCTTAGAGTGAAATGTGAATAGAGGTACGAAAAGAGGGAAGTCAGGGAAAAGATTCGGAGTTATAGCTATAGTTATTATTCAAAAGTCAGTTTTGCACGAGAGTAACTTACTTACTGACTCGGCTCATTCAAGGTACTACTATTGATATTTTGAAAATTATTGTCAAAAATATTTGACAGTACTTTACTTGGAGTGAGTCACTACCTCAATCCATTTTCCCACGGTTACTGTTTAACAAAATTTTAAGGTAATGTATAGATTGATTGGGACAAAACTATAAACCATCATTTATTTTAAAAATAAAATGGATTAGCTATTAACAACTTATTCCTGAAAGCAATATCCATATTTGTTCAAACGTTTTCAGCAAGCTCACAAACAGTATATTTTGGTGTAAACATGTTTTGCATACGTTGGAAAATTGTGTATGCACAGTGGCACAGTGCATTTTAACATGTGAATTGAAGAAATTTGTAATATACGACTTCTTGAACGTACATGATACAAACGATGACGTAATCACAAGGTTGATAGAGCACTATTTGGATTATACACTCCACATGTACTACATATATATATATATATATATATATATATATATATATATATATATATATATATATATATATATATATATATATATATATATATATATATATATATATATATATATATATATATCCCAATAGCACGCATATAAAACATATATAGTACATAAACCGAAAAGATATTTCACAGTATATGCATGTCGATTACATGTATACAATATGTTCGGCATTGTATCCATTCCATCGTACATCAACAAAGAATATCACAATAAGCGTTAATTAAATATAATAGGTAGAAGATTTCTTTATTATGCGATACAATAACACATTTAGTCGATATTTAAAGAATTTGTTCTCTTAATGTGTGTTAAGTATACACTTTAATCAAAAACTATTTAAATTAAAGTATTTTATTGACTAAAAACTTCTATAAAAAGTTTGGGCTCGTCCGGGATTTGAACCCGGGACCTCTCGCACCCTAAGCGAAAATCATACCCCTAGACCAACGAACCGCTTGTAGAAAGATTCAAAATTGATCTTTACACTCGTACGTTTTCGTTAATGATAAAATCATAAGAAATGGAATGTCTGACCATAAAATACTACATTCTTTTACCTTAGAAACGTTTTAGGCCTCATATTAACAGTAATAAGTTACTACCGCACTGTTTAGTCAAGTATTATAGTAAGTAGTACAGTCGCACATAAAGAAGTTTTTAATGGAATAGGCAAACGAGCAAGCGGTTCACGTTATGGTAAACAACCAGCGCCGCCTATAAATATTCGCTACACAAAGAGCGTAATTGTGTTACCTACCTTGGAGTAAGGATGTGAATAGTGAAAAGGAAAAGATTTAATGGAAGGGTAAGTAATAGAAATAAAGGAAAGTAGTTGGACCTTAATCAATTGATAGTAGAGGGCCTCCTACCCACTCAATAATCGTGGGTTCGATCCCCGTATCGGTGTATAAATATATCTAAGGTATATAAATATTGATTACGTGCCTGGAAACCCTGCCAATCCGCATTGGACCAGCGTGGTGGGGGTTACTATACGTTTCTCTAGAAATGAAAAGGCCCGTGCTCAGCAGTGGGACATATATGGGCTGTGAAAAAAATTGGGTCTCCGGATACCAGCACTTACCGTAGGAAATGCGGTAACACAGTGAAATGCTACCTACCTAACGCTGATATTATGTCAGGGCATTCACACACAAATAAAATTAATTTTTATATCTTTGATGCAGCTTTAGGGCATCAGGTTACTTAAGACTTAAGTTTTTTTTACGCATAGCTTTAAAGCTATGCATAAAAAAAACTAACATCAGGACAAAAATCGAAATGACCAAATCAGTAATTGAAAAAGAAAAGTTTAGTTGAAATATCATTTTTACATCTAATTAGCTTTTTAAGTAAACAATTTTCTCATTATAAAAAAACCAAGCTTAATTATTTTTGCATTGTATATAAATAATTATGATTGATAAAATAATTCTAGTTTTCCCTTAATTTCTCAGATTGGTAAATAGTCGAATTCTAAATAAAAATTTTATATACAAGCAACTTTAAAAAGTTTGGGCTCGTCCGGGATTTGAACCCGGGACCTCTCGCACCCAAAGCGAGAATCATACCCCTAGACCAACGAGCCGCCGTATGTTATAATGAATTAGTGGAACATATTGTAGATTTTAATGACGTTGTCTTCTGTGGTAGAACAACTTTCTAAAATGTTCTACATGACATACGGACAAAAGTAGACGAGTCAGACCGTGACTATGCTATAACTATAAAATGATATTGTATTGTACTATATAATTTACAAGTTTTTATTTATAATTATTTACTGTCGTACCCACCGAAACCATGTATATATAATATAATATATTTAGTTCAAATAGGTCGAAAAAGATAGAATATATGTAGATGGACTTATCAATTTTAAACGATCCTTGTGGTCCAGTGTATCTGAAATCAAAGTTCCAATATCTGGAGGTTTCTAATAACATATAACTCCGTTCCACAGAAAATCTTAAACTTCTGTACTCCTTCTTAATATTAATCTGTCAATTCTGCGCGTACCTACTAACGCTTTTTTCTTATATATATTTACCGAATCGTTTAGTGCAGCCTTTATTTGGTCGGTACTATTTAACGGTGTTCTGCCACAAACCTTGTCCCTCACCTCGCACCACAAGGTATTCCGCATACAGAGGCGTCTCACTGTATCGCGACACATGCTCAAAATTGTAAGGATGTAAACTTAAGCGATGAAGGACTCGAGACGCTACATGATACCGAGTTTTTCTAATATATAAAATATTATACAGATATTAAACATACATAATGTTACATACATACATAATGTTTAAAACTAAATAGACTAAAGAAGAATAGTAAAAGTAGCAGCGTGAAGTAGGAATAAGTATGGTACGCCCCCTAGTAAGATGGAGCGACAATCCAAATGACAATGAATGACTGAGTGGAGGCCTATCTCAAGCGATGGTATTACGTACAAATATTTTTGTATTTGTTATATTTCAAGCCAATTTGGAAAAAAAGTGTGAACAAGTAAAAAAGTTTAACAGTATTTTAGTTTGTATGAATCGGAATTGCAATGTCAGTATCTAAATCATTCTGTTAAAATACTCATAAATTAATAATAATTATGATATTACTTTGCGACGGACTTTCTCTTATATATTATATGTTTTCAGCTCATATTACGAAACTATAAAGATATTTATGTAAATAAATAACATTAAAAATCCCCGTATGGATATCCACGTATGAAAAATAAAATTTAGTTCAAAAGCTTTACTCGTCCGGGATTTGTATCCGAGACCTCTTGCACCGTAAACGAAAATCATATGCCTACACGTGGGTTTGCACTTATGATGCAAAGTCACGGATTCGGTTTTATCTTTAAACTATTATGTCAGAGGCAATATTAGTTTTATTGGAAAAATAAACAAGAATTCTAATCGTAATCAAAGACTTGTTTAAAAATGCTGAGTTTTATTGCCATTATGAAGTACTAACTTTATCAGACATTTAATCTTTATGATTTCTTGATAGTATAAGTACTCATCATTTTTCTATTGTTATTATAGTATAGTATTGACATAAATGTTATATTCTTTTAGACGAATCAAATAACTCACTAGCGAAGTGTTAGTTTACTGAGTCAAGAGTATTGAGTTTGATCAAGCATCAGAATAGATATTTGTATTGGCTTGAGGTTTTTATTGAGACTGAATGTTTTTGTCCTTGTCATTTGTGTGCTTTATGATTATACTGTAGCGATACATTGATAAAGGTATCACTAATGTAATAAAACATTTTATTTGAATATATTAGAACCTTTTATATTATAGGACTTTTTATTAAATTCGTATTTTTAAAATTTAAAATAAAAAAGAAATGAATTGGTTTAGATAAACATTAAGATTAGATTGACTGACGTCTTTCGATAGACATGTCACCTGTCCGGCATAAGAAATTGATATTGAATATAAAATGTAAAGTGAAAAGTGAAATTCATTCATATAAAATGTACTATAATATTAGAATATTATTAAAATATGTAATTAATATAAAATGTACAGTAATACATTTATAAATCAATTTCATTTTGAAGAGTTTAATTACATCGAAGATAAAACCCCCTAAGATCCCGTGTGTCGCCGTATTAGTACAGCGGACACGCCACAGTACCCACGACACCTATATATGATAAAAAACCTATATATGATAAAAAATAAATAAAATATAGTAAAAATTATGAAATGAAATGTTCGTTTAATTTTTGGGATCCCTGGAATCCAGACTCCTAACTTTCCTTTTCTATATTTTCTTCTTTCCGTCAAGCATAACAAAGAGGGTCTTTTTCGCTTTGCTGCGTTTGCGAGTTATAGGAACGAGAACCGGGAATGAACCTCTTTGTTGCAGCCAAATCTCCAAGAGGTAATTGCTTCTTGATTATGCTGGCCTGGCTGCCACTGTACAAAGTGGCAGTTTTAAGCGTCCTAAGACGGCGACTTCGCGGCATCTCTAGATATATCATTCCTATTCCTATGTCAGGTCCATCGTTTATGCTCTGTGACCCGGGTTACCTGAAGCTTCTGCGGGCATTGGCATCCATCAGAACGTGCGTAAAATGGTGCAATCTTCGCCTCCCATTAAATATTTCCCCTTAATATTCACATCCTTACCCGGAGTTAGGCAACACGTGGCCCACTTGCTCGTTTGCCTATCTATTTCGAAAAAAATAGAAGCATCATAGGACTCTTGGTAGCTATGAAACTGATGTAGGCTCGGTCTCCATCGTATGGCCATGACCACGAGTAAGTGCCCCTGTATGAAGTCGAGTGAAGTAGAGCGTAGCCTGAATCGAGACGATGTTCGATTTCACTCCCATTCCCCATTATAAGATGTTTCACATCACAAATTATTAAATAAATACTATAACTTTATAAAATAAAGAAACCCGAAAATAATATTGCATATATTTACAAGAAGACAATTTCGTAATATGAAAATCAAAATAAAAGAATATTTTCATTCGATCGTCTGTTTTAAACTATAACGCAATTAAATGGTTTTGCTAGATATGGCTGTAGTCGTATCATACTAAATTAATTTTTTATTATCATTACTAACAAATATGTTTCATGGCATAACGTTTCAAAATGTACATACTTGAAGGACAGCAGATCTCAAGATACCATTTTGAAGATTTTATTTTTTTATCGGTTCATCTATGTGTATGTCTGTTCGTAATATTGACAACAGATGTATCTATTTCTAAGAAACATCATTGAGAAAATATGAGACTATGTTACTTTTTACACTTACAAACATAAGAACTTCTTTGCGAATATTAAGTAACTAAAAAAATCATGAATATGAGCGTAGTCGCTCAAGGAAACCTGTTTTTTATAATATATTATATCAGTGTTTTTTGTGCCAAAAATGAGTTATCACCATTTAAGAACAGTAGGGAAATAGTACCTCAAATCATAAACAACTGACTCTTTGCCTCTTCTTTGCTATATACTACCGTATACGTATATGCTTTATAATTATGATTTCAAGTATCTTATTGATTTTTTAAATATTTTATCTTGTATGCAATCTTATATTTTAACATAAAAATCTGAGCTTTTCTCGCTAATATTGTAGCGTTGTCTCGCTAATAAGGTAAATGTCCTAATTCAAATCTCAAAAGGGACATTAAAAAAGAACGGGCTCGTCCGGGATTTGAACCCGGGACCTCTCGCACCCTAAGCGAAAATCATACCCCTAGACCAACGAGCCGCTTGTAAAGCCTTTTAAATTGTAATTTCATTACCAATACAATATCTGAATATAATAATAAATTCTTATATTCTCTCTTATTCACTTGAAACCGTTACAGTTTAGTTTTTTCGGTTCTCTTCCGTCCTTCCGCATAATACAAAACTGTAGGCAATTTTTAGATTCTTGCAGTTTTAAAACATTTATGACTTTTAATATCGATATTTACATATATCAAATAGAGTTTAATTTGCGAATATGGGTATTAAATACAGATTGTAAATTAACATTTTTAAATTAAATGGCGTTATTAGTCCCTAGGACACGGAGTGCGAACTTATATACATATATTATAAAAACATTTTTTTTCTATAAACATATTTAATGTGGCCATAAACAAACAATCTTGTCTGCAACTAAAGTAAATACTTTCACAATCAAAATCTTTATTTGCATACAAACCTTCACTACTTCTTTTTAATCTAGAATGCTGTTTGTTGCTATGACTTAACCCTACAATAAATTTCTCAAAGAATGACATGATCAAATTATTTCGCCACATGCTTGCACTACTCTTCCCCCAGGACTTTTGACTCGTAAGCGGATGGCCCATAAGTTGATTTCTATCTAGAATACAACGATGTTGACAACGAAACTCGGCAACGAAGGCAACTTCTGTCTTGAGTATGATTGAGTATACAAATAAATAAACATTTTTTAACTTTTTTATACGCTCTCCCTTATCTAATAGTACTAGTTCTCTGTTAAAAAATACTGGCAAGTTAACTAAGTGAACATTATGATAATATTTTATCAGGCGTTTAAAAACTATAACACTACCTTAGGCGTTAATTAGTCCAAAAAATTTAAATAAGATTAATAACATTTTCAACCTAATTTTTAAACTATATTTACATACAACTAATAATTTCTCTCTGAACTATATGGTCGCGAGATTGTGTAGTGTAGATCATACTCGTGATAGCATTTAGTCTTACCGCGACATATTTAAATCTCCTTCACATCTTAAACTCAAAATTCGCTTTGTCTTTTCATGTTTGTTCTAAATCTACCTAATTAACTCTATGTTGTAATGTTATTATTATAATAGCAATCTTCTGGAACGCAATAGAAAGATTGCAGTAATTAATTGTAATAATTGGGAAATTACTGTAGTTGTTATAGGTAAGGACTAAGTAGTAATTTAATTTGCCAGTAATTTCATTAAAAACAGACAAATAATATTAAACTGCTAAAAGTCTAAAATATTTCATATTTTAAAATAAATGTAATTTAAATAACTGAAAAGGAATACTACCTGATAATGAACTCTACCACTATTAATTATTATTATAAGGATTGGAAAATCTTAATTTATTTCTTATAATACTTATTTATAAATAATTAATTTATATATTATTTATAAATAACTATTTATAAGGTGGAATTCAAGTAACTTCCTATATAAAATAGCAAATAAAAACATTATCTTAAGTGCTTAATTTAAAATATAATTTATTGAAAGAACGACCCGTTTAACTAATCATGTCATTGTATGTTAATGAACTGATATCTGTAATGTAGAAATATTTACCGCTTTCTAAACTATTAAGTATAATTAAGCATACTATCAAAACTAAAATCCCCAAAATTGTTGTGTGTCTGGTTGTTTCACTGTCCGACTTCATTTAACATAGTTTAACAGATTTCATCCGTTTTTATTAGATGATAGACAAGTTTGTAAAGGACTATTTAAGATACATTATTAAGGGACAGCCACTCTCATGTGAACTCCAGAATTACTTTTCCCTTTCCTTTCTGTGTTAGGGAACCGAGGATAAGCGATTGGTCAGGAACTGGAGACAATTTAGCTTAGTTTAGAAATGATGTGAAATTTATGACACCGAGAACGTAACTCCAAAGATCGAGAGAGCAACAACCTTCTGAGAGAAAATTCGGGTCGGGGGGAATTAGTCCCGATACCCGATACCTTCCCCATTTGATGGATTCGGAGTAAAAGACTTTTCAATCAGTTGTAGCCCTTAAATAATTAGGTGCTTCTAAACGAACACTAAAAGTTCACACTCGTTTAGCAGCACCTAATTATTTAGGGGCTAAAAAGATAGGCACAGACAAAGTCGCTTGAAATAACTTATATAGAATGAATATTGAAATGTTTATCAACGGTATTTCTATTTATACTATCATCAGTTTAATTGTCGTTAAAATACAAGAACAAAATGATACACAATATTAGTAAACAAGACATTATAACGAGGGAACGATAAATATTTTATCAGTACCATTTCACGCTCCATCCAGCGAAGACGGGACTCATCGCTGTCTTGTTTGCGAGCGACGGCTCTCCCGACGGATCTCCCGTCTAGTTCTCGTCTTCGTTTTGTCCGCCGGGACGCTATCGACAGTTGCGAAGGGAATCGAATCAATTTGCCGAGCCAACATTAAATTCGTTCCATCTTTGTTACCCGTCTCAGTCTCGCCGGATAAATTCTTATCATTGAAACATTACGTCTCGAAGCAGCGTGTAAACTTCGACCTCTGTTATCGTCGCATCCAATAGCTGTTACTGGATACATGTGAGCGATTTTTTTAATGGGTTATAAAAATGTGACTCGTTTAATATGTACGAGGGATAGTTAACGAAACAAATCCGAGGCTGGCAAGCGATTCGCGCTCGAGGCGGCTCGCACTTGCCAAATGTGCCATCCGATAGCGCTGAAACATTGTAGGAAATTTACAACCACCCTATTAGCACTAAATCTAAACATTAACCCGATTCCGGTAACCAAACTTCACGGCCCAAAATATCGGTCGCAGAGAGCGGGAATTTTCATGCAACACCCGCTCATATTTGGCGGGTAACCGCGAGTCGTAAACATTAACACGCAAACGCCGTTAACTTTATATTACACGTTTTATTTTTTTACTTATATCTAAGTAGGATAGAGAAATTGATTTGCATGAGTAAGGAATAATAATCAATACAGACAAACGATGACTACGAAGAAGCAGGGTTGCTAAATTGCGTTGCGCTTACGTTTCTAATTCGTAGGTTCTATTCCACCATTGGACTTTTTATGTGAGCAATATCTTCCTAGTACAAACATTATTAACTATATTGGAAATATCAATAAAAATTCTAGTAATATCAAAACTTTGCTACTCTTCTTTTTAAAAAATACTGCTGTACTTATACACCCATTTTACCTAAAATTCGTACATCTTTTTAGTCCAATTTTTATACACCTCAATTGACTTAAAATTCGTACTTCTTTTTCGTCCAATTTTTATACACCCCAAGTTAAAACCTAAAATTCGTACTTTTTTAGTCCAGTTTTATACACCCCATTTGTCCTAAAAATCCAAGTGTATCTTTCACTATGAAGAAGATTAGAACAAAATCGTAGAATCCGATTTGAATTTGCGTCTTCGTTCCACCACGATAATTTTTTAAGGCTTTAATAATGTTCATACTTATTGCTTAACTTAAATAGGAATGATACATAGATATCATTTTAATATGTTTTACAAAACCTAGGTCATATCAAATACCTTTCATCAAGTATCTTTCGGAAAAACATATTTTTATTCCGGTGGATTGATTTAATTTAGATATTTTTAAATTAGGTACATTCAAGTGTACTTTTCATCAATAGCTAGCAAAAGGTGTTCGTATTTCAAATAGGTTTTTAATGTAACTCTCACTTCACGTATCTCCAACCGCTGAAGCAATCGAGACGCTTTGTCGATCCTACTTAAAAATACATTTGCTTCGAACAGGATAGCTTTTGGATTAAAAATAAACCACAAAGAGAACAAATATATTATAAGAGCAAATATATATTAATATTTTATTATTCTAATAAAAGCTTTATGTGCTTTATTTCGGTGTTTGATAAGCTAGAGGACGACGATGCAGATGCTTGCTTAAAAAAAAGGAATTTTATATACGAGAAAAAGAACACTCCATATATATACACAATATTTACTCCGTATCACCTTATTTCAGTTAATCAGAAAAAAATCAAAAATGTATTCGGATAAGTTGATTGTTCCTGCTCCACAAATTGTTGATAGAGATATAAAGAAGCTTCTGCTGTGCGGACCGGGTCCATGTAACGTCTGGCCTTCAGTTGCTGAAGCGCTCACCAGGCCGGTCCTATCCCCACTCTGCGATGAACAGTTCAATGTAAGTATCTTTTCTATTCCTTCAGAAAGAGACGTCCGTAGCCGGTGGTGGGACATACATGGACTTGAAAAAAATCTTTTAATTGTGGTAGAGCCAATTTACGGCAGTAATGAGTTTGTTTGTTCGGGGAAGTAATAAAAGGTGTGTTACTTTTTTCAACCGTGTTACTAAATGTTCCACTTCAAGGACAGAATATTTGCAAAAAATATTTGTCTACGTTCTCACTTTTGTAACAGTATACGTATGTTGGAATTGGGGCTTTTATTTTACCTCCTTTTTTCCCTCCCAATATTTCCCTTCTCGCCTGCCTATGTTCACATTTTAATTTAAGTTAGGCAACAAATTATCTACTAGCTTGTTTACTTAACTCTTGTATTAAAAATTGTAATAATTCTATTGATTTACGCGAACTTTTCGTAATTTAAGACTATAGTGAACTCTTCATATTATAAGACTGAATTCTATCTACTTAAATCTAAATAGCAAAGCTAACACTTTCAAAGTGAATGATTACGGGTTCGATTCACACATCAAGGTAAATAGATATGCTCTACAATTATGGTCTGTGCCAAGTCTGGATCCGCCAATCCGCCTTGTACAAGCGTGGTGGATTTAACGTCCATTCTTTTGAAAATGTGGAGGCCCGTGCCCAGCAATAAGTCATATATGACCTGTAGAAAAAAATATGTAGACATGTTATAAACTTTGTTAATTTAATTTTAATAATAATTTTTCAAGGTTTTGGATGAGATTCGCGCTGGTACTCAGTACGTATTCCAAACGCGAAGTAAACTTGTACTAGCTATAAGTGGTTCGGGTCATTCTGGTATGGAAGCAGTGATATCCAACCTAGTTGCTCCAAATGAGACACTTCTAATCGCTGCCAGAGGCATTTGGGATGAACGTGCCTGCATTATTGCAAAAAGATATGGTAAACATATAAATTTTATAGATATTTAACTCACTAATATATTATACATCTTTGAGTTAGATAAATGAAGTGCCATTGCACTGGTCACGTTTAAAACAAAAGTTTTCAGTGTATCGTACCTTGGGAAACATGAACGAAAGAAAAGTGTGAAACGCTTCCGGTCATATGGTGCAACGATCTTCACAGAGCTGCTGACGGCAACTAAATACAAGTAGAAGATAAGGCTGAGCTTGCCTTGGTGAGGGCAATGTCCAGTAATGGACAACATTGCTGGACATTACCACCTAGAATTTCTTCTTTTAATGATGTTTTTAATGGTGTTTATTTATGTCTCAACTTGAATCGTTCATTTTCTACACAAATATAATAATATTAGTTTTTACAACAATATAAAAATTATTCTTATATCTGTTTATTACCCATACAATTAAAACCGTGAGAGAAACAAAAAAATTTTTATATAAAATGTAAATTATTTGAAAACAATTCTAAATGATTAGTTATTGGCTAAAACATCAATTTTAGTACCTACATATTTTTTTATCTTAATCCATTTTATAATATTATAAGTGAACAACTCCAAATATCGCTGAGAAATGAATCGGAATAAAGAAGCACAAAAATTTTAGGATTTTTGGGTTATAGGGATTTAGGTTCAGGGCACCTAGTGACGTTTGTCAAAATGCACCATGGAGATGCCATGGCGAAGCTCTCGTCACTGCGATGCGTGATTTTTTATCTCGCAACACAGGGACATCTAGTTGTATTATATCAAAACGTTTGCAAAAGAACGACAAGATGTTGATGTAATTAATGAAGCGTTGTACAATATACAAGACTGATTTACATCACCAGGAACCTTATTAATCGTTTAATTTCACCATTTAAACTGCGTATCTCTTTGTCCAAAAACCTACACAGTAACTTTTCAAAGTTGTTTCTAAACATAATAGAGCCTATACAGATGTCATTGTAGCTAGTAAAGTATAAATGTTTCCTATTGATTAAATATATTCTTTTTTTACAGGTATTAAAACTGTAGTACACCAAATTCCGTTCAATAGGTCGTTCGCTTTTGATGACCTTGAGACGCAACTAAGAAAACACCGACCAGCTGCTCTATTTATCACACATGGAGACTCATCAACGGGAACCGTACAGAAATTAGACGGCCTTGGTCAGATTTGTCATAAGTAGGTCTTGATAAATCTACTTCAATGTCTAAAGAAGAGCCGAAAAGAACAGATGTGTCACCTCTATACGTATTTATCATCTCTTACGGTGCCGAAACGTGGACACTGACGGTCTGTCTCTTTGACAAACTCAAAGTCGCTCAGAAGGCTATGGAGACCGTGACTGGGCAAACGTAGTGTGAGACGCTGCTAGATGGAGCGACGATCTGCGCAAGGCGGCTGGCAGAGACTGGATGCGTGTAGCTGAAGATCGGGCCAGGTAGCGCGCCTTGAGTGAGGCCTATGTATAGAAGTGGACTGCCGCAGGCTGATATTGATACTGATGCGTATTTCAATCACCAGGCACACAATTTAAGCATCGGCTTACCCAGCTGCAAAAACATGTACCAAGTCAAGAATCTAAGTAGTTGAGCACCTAGATTCTTGCCAATCTCACTTAGTCGCTATTTTCTGCCACAACTGGTGTATCTGTGAAACGATCTACCATATAATATATATATATACACTTAACAGGTTTAACGATAACTGCGTTAAGTGACCAGCATTCTACACTAGTTTGCTTGCTCTAAAGTACAAAAACCTTTGTATTAAAAAAAACGTTTCACACTTTGCCCTACGTGAAAAAAAAATTAACCAGCGCATCAATGAAAAGAATAAAACTTAAAGACAATCCAAACTTCGCACTAGTGTATTGTACGCTATTTCAGGTCATAGTCGTGGGTTCAATTTTTACTTAGCTAAGACCGACAGAAGTTTTACTTAGCTAAGATGCGCGACCAGCAAACAAAAACAGAAAAAAATAAAGTGGAATAACGGAGAATTTAAATAAAATCTTACAGAAAAAACGGCCGTCAGCAACTCTTCACTTCCCAACCACCATCAACAACACTAAACACTTTTCTACATTGCATACGACACGTGTTTCGCCCCAATACGTGGCATTATCAGGCATAATAGACTCTACGGAAGACAACCATTAAGTATTGTAATACACATAGTAATGGATTTCACACACAAAGTAACGCCTGAATCCATTAATCAATTATAAGACCTTAAAATAACAAGTAAAAGTCACTTTAAGGTTTATATTTTTAAAAAGACTTTAACTGTTACCTATTTCCAACCAAGCTAATATCGTTTGTGCTAGGAAAATGTGGTTCACGACAATAGTTCAATGTTAGGATCGAACCCACGACCTTAGATCGTAAGCGCAAGTTAGCTATTACTGCTTTTAATTTACTTTTAATGAATACTACAATATAACATTGTATAGAAATTACATTGAAATATCGTTATTTGATTGTCGCTGTACAGATAAATTTTGTTTGGTGCGAACGGGATAGTTATCTAGTTTAAACCTAGCAAAGTCACGCGCGACCCGTCCTGACCGTCTTTCGCCCTGCATGACAAGCTGCTGGCTTCGGAAAATCCGCTTACTCCTTACGATGTACTAAATGTAACTTTTCCCATCTCGCAATAAAAAGAAAAACGGCTTAATCTCCTCAGGCTTAAAAATCTACACCCCATTCAAGATATTGTGAACGTGGGCACGTTTCAAGTAATTTCTTGGAAAATTACATTGTTCCCGTATTATTCTGAGAGTAAAGGAACGTGTATGAACTTCTCGGAAATGTCGTATAATTTTATGGTTATGTTAAACGTTCGGTCCGTATTTGAAAGTTAAACGTAATAACCGCGCAATGGGCTATTTAATTTTTAACTTTACGGCTCAAGGTGTGAGACGGGTGGGTGTATCCACTAATAGACAAAAGCTTGTTACAGCTGTATTAAAATGTGGACAGTCAAAAGTTAGCTAAAATCGGCGACAAGCAAAACAATAACAGACAATTAATAAAGTGCGTTTTTCTGCTGGATGAAGTGGATTTATTTGGAACTTAAACCAAAAACTTACCGAAAATTGGCCATCAATTCTCCATTACCACTTTTCCATCATGTAAACGACACGTGTTTCGCCCCAACACGAAAATTCATCCAGCAGAAAAACACACATTATTAATTTTCTGTTATTGTTTTGCTTGTCGCGGATCTTAGCTAAGTACAACTTCTGACTGTCCACATAGTGATGGATTTCCGCAAACTAACGCCTGACTCCATTAATAATTAATAAGCTGTATTAAATTTAATTATTAAAAAAATATTTTATAATCAGACATTCCATATACATATAAAAATCTTCCTGTTTTGTCATAGATCACATGGTCACTCATCTAGATGTTATAGAAAAAAAAATTCTTAGTTGAGAGTTGTTTAGTAATGGAATTCAGTGACAGGGACAATCATCTGTTTTTTTAGAATATTATTAAAATTAGTCGTTGATACTTAATAGTCGGTTAATTGTTTCACTGATTTTTTTCAAATAATAGTTACCACATTGGTTCGATTTCTTAACAAAAATTAGCGGACCCGAGAGGGAAACAATTTAATTGCATCATCAATCTTTCTGACTCGTGTCACCACTTTCTACAGCTCTATCTAAGTTTACAACACTATCAATTTGAAAAGACTTTTAATTAAAGGTTCTCCAGCAACGCTCAAGTAGAAAAAGGAAAAAGAATTTAAGTTACATTATTTATAGGGGACTTTTCGCAGTTAAAAAGTAACATAAATTAATAAACAAATATTGGAGTGGAGACTGCGTTTTGGCAAATGTAGAGTGGGTCGTCCTCCGGCTAGAAGGACCTACGATCTGGGTAGTGTGTATATTAAAATATCATCAATTTCATTACCTCCACTTACGAGCTGGCGAGCTAATAACTGAACTGGGCGTGCTCATTAGCCATCCGCTTATTATTTCTAATGGCTATCTCTTGCTGCTTATTATTAATATCTATGAAGAAATGTATAAAAGAAAATAAATAAACATAAAACATTAAACATTATTTAAATATATAATATATTATTATATATCTAATATTTAAAATTATTAAAAATAATAATTTAAAAAGTTATGGTTCTGGTCAGAGCGGATTTTCAGTTTCATGATAATGATAACAATATGTTTGCTACTGTTTTTTTTTTTTTTGAAAACAATAAAACTTGAACAAGTGACAATTCTTGGCTTCTAGAAGAGGATGCCGTAGCTGAATCGACAGGGCTAATTTATAGCATCATATTTGTTTTTTTTTTAGATATGGCACTCTGTTATTAGTCGACACCGTTGTATCATTGTGTGGCGTACCGTTCTTCATGGACGAGTGGGGAGTGGACGGCGTGTATACTTCCACGCAGAAAGCTCTTAGTGGTCCAGCCGGAATATCCGCTGTAGCATTCAGCCCTCGGGCTGAGTAAGTGGCTTATATTAAACTTTTTTACGCATTACCTTAAGCTATTTATATTTCTTTTCATGAAAACATATTTCTAAATAATTTATTTGAATTAATTTTTTTTCACAGCCTTTATACTATATGTCTCACTAGTGCATGGGCCTCCCCGTTTCTAAAGAAACGGGCATTAACCCACCACGCTTCTCCAATGCGAATTGGCGGTATGGACAGATTCGGAATAAATATTAGTAGGCCCCGCATAAACATATGTATGTATGTATTGTATGTATATATTTTGATGCGGGGATTGTACCCTCCCCCATTGACTTCATAGGTGGCAGCCCCGCCAATGAACTAAGTGCTCAAAATTAATAAGTTATCTAACAAAAAATAATATTTTAATAGGTTTAAATATTACATATTATTTTTTCTACTTTTATTAATTATTGCGAAGCTAACACTTTTAGAGTCATTGGCCGCGTACATTATTCTACGTATATTTATTCCAAATCTGGGTGTCCCCACAACAAACCTCCTATAAGCATGACTGGCTAATGTCTATTCTTCCAGAATAATACAGCATGCCCCGGGAATAATAAGAGGAGATATATGGGCTGTAAAATACCTTTATATTACAAACTGGTACTCGTATATGGCTACAAAGGTCTTCGTTAATGTGTAGGCTTACTACGTTACATTGCTTAGAGGCATACACTAGTGAACAAAGATCTACGTAATCCGCTACGGCGTGATTGGAGCACGTCTTGATAGATTTATTTATTATTGTCTCTCATGTGTATTGATATACTCTGTTGCTTCAGGGAGAAAATAAATAATAGAAATCACGAGCCGCCCTTCTACTTCGATATAAAACTATTGGCCAAACAATGGAATTGCTACGGGAATACTCGAGGGTAACGTATGTTTCGTAAATATAACAAAAAGAACATCTATTGTCTTTGTTCACGACAACGAGATGAAAACCTTTTTCTATCAAGATGGAAAATTAATATATATATGAAATGAAATGTTTCCTGCGACTTCGCCTGCACTCATTCTTTTTCTTCAGGAACTTTTTCTAACTCGCTGAAATTAAAGTCATTGATTTCAATTTAAGGTTTAAAGCTATGCCCTTCTATCGATAAGCGATGAAATCTGGAAGATACAACTCTTTCCCGTTCCTTTACTTCTGTCTTCCCCACGTTATTCATATAACCCAAAAGGTCGACATCGCATCTGCCTTGCTCTTGGTATTGTAAATATGTAGCAGTGATTCCATGCAATTGAGTGAAACTCTTGCTCGTTAGTCTTTTTTTTTTTCTTCAAAATAAACTCACTGGCAATTTAATTTCACGTCAATATTAAAACTACCACCATTTCGGTAAAAAAGTGGCGTTCTGAAAGACAGAACGGCACTCATATACTTTTTTACATTATTTTTAAAAAATAATGTGTTTAATTTATTAATGTTTAGTCCCACGCCAATTAATCATTTTGTTACTTTGCAGTTTAATAATAAAATTTTACTACCAACAAACTTCGTAATATCATTTAATAAAACTTTTGAATTTATTTAAAAATTATTAGAAGCCATTTAAGTATAAGAACATCGAACAGATCTTTAAAAGTAATTAATATTATTTTTTTTATATATATTCACGCCTATCCCCCGCAGGGGTTGGCAGAGACCACAGAGCTCCATCCGCTGCCATTCATCGCAGCGAAACGGCTCGTCATTGGTCGCTTTTCGTCCTCGTGAGAATCAGGACGTGACGGGTGGCGAACCACGTCGCCGTCATTTTCAACAAATTAGGTATATTAAATTCGTCTTAGTGAATCCCACGAGTCGCAAGGGAGGATGGAGGTCAGCCCCAGCAGAGCCCTGCATGCCGAGGTAAGGCACCATAGTACCCGGGAGAGCCCGATCCCGGGACGATCAGCACGCTTGCGACTAGGCTCGCTCCTAGCCACGTATACATTGGCACGGCAGACCGTGGATTGGCGGAGAGGAAGGGAAAGGATAGAGAAGAAAGGAAGGGGCGGGAAAGGAAATGCAGATTGGGGGGTTACCAGACTCGGAATAAACTTTTATAAATCCATATAAATATTTATTCCGATGCGGGAATCGAACCCGCGACCATTGACTCCGCGGGCGGAGGGCCCCGCCACTGAGCCAATCGGTCGTCCGTCGTAATTAATACACTTTCTTTAAATTTTACTAACCTTTGCCTACCTTTTCTGTAAAAAAACTAACTATTGACATTAAAAGTGACCAAGAGACATATCTGAACAAATATTCTATAATTATTATACAATATAATTAGTTTGACCCGTGTATTAAAATATTCCACCCTGATACTGTGTTTAACATTGAATGTTCAATATCGAATGCTTTCCATCAGTTGATAGGCCTGCTCGTTTGCCTACCTCCCCCATAAAAAAATAACAAAATACTAACAAGATATGTTATTAATCCTTCATTAGTTATCATCATACAATGTCTTCTCCGTTGTTGTGGGCACTGCGGTGTTGTCTTCGAGAAATATGTCATGAAACTTTGCCGAAGTCTTGGGAGCGACACGCCAACACTACAGCGTACCTTCACAAGCGTCTTCAACAGCTTTCACTACAGTTCTTGGTGCCGAAACCTGAAGACAGACTGACGACAGTCACTACTGTGGTGTTACCAAAAGGCTTCGACTATATAGAATTCATAAAATTTATTCGAGAAAGGTAAGTTAGCTCGTTTACTCTATTTCTACTATCGATCTATTATAAAACTATTCAGTATCCTTCAGGATTATTAAATTTATTTCGCTAAACACACAACATAACTTTTTATACATATTTTGCTTGTTTATTTTTTTTGGGTCATTGATTAGAGACCTGACTGACTGACCTACTTCTGAATCAAAGATTTTAAGTTTAAATCCTAAATAATAAAAAAAATAAATTAGTTTTTGTCTCAAGTTATAATTTGTGTTCCTTTCATATTTTTAAATATATTTGTATAGAGCCTTCTATTTTTGTGCTTGTCTTAAAATACTTAAATATATGTATATAATATATCTATATTATGTGCATTTGGCACTTGTAAGCTAATTATAATATATTTATATATAAACAGCTAAATAGATTTTGTTGAGACTTTCACGGACATTTAGAGACCTATATAGGAATAATTTAATTACTGTTTATTCCCACAACCGTTGGAGTAAACCAGTGTTAGAGTAGAGGCCGTAGATGTGTGGGAAACCTTCTGACCAAATGAAGAAATAATAGTGTGCAGAAACTGGATGCGTGAAACCGAAGATCGATTTAAGTGACGCATCTTGAAGGATATCTATGTATTAAAAATATGTATGCCGGGGTAGCGTGACAGTATCGTAACCACTTTCCACCAGTATCGATCACTTTTTTATTATCACCAGTTTAAAATCGTTTTCGCAAATGAAAATGAAAAAAAAATATGCATCAGTATCGAAATTCTGCAGAGAGTTGGTTCTTTTAACATGACGATGAGAGAGACGAGTTATACACCTTGTGTGGCTAGATGATGGTGTAAAAAGTGTGGCAAGGATATATGTTATTGCTTTTAAATAGTTTATTTCTCCGACAACCGAATTAGCTCAGTCTTCAAGACTAACTACTCAAGCTAGTCTTGAAGCTTACGGTGTCAAAGATACTGGATTCAATTCCCACATAGAGATTAATATATGTATGTGAGTGGGTGTAGATGGTATCGTTGGTATCTAGATATTGACGATGGTACTATGTTAGAAACTACCTTCATCTTAATCAGATGAACGGTGCGCAAATGCATAGGGAACAAACACACAAACGTTCATTTACATATATAAGATTTAATCCCATAGATACATCGTACAACACCCATAAAAAAGAGGTGGTCCTATTCTGTGCCGGAAACGGAACTATGTGTAGTTTATAAAACGCCTAATTATGTATTACATTCCAGGCACAACATCGTCATATTTCCAGGGTTGGGACCTACAGCTGGTAAAGCGCTGCGTATTGGTACCATGGGAGTGAACTCGACTATTCAAGTGGCGGATGCAATTATCGACGCTATGATTGATGCTCTCCGAACCTTAAATAAATCCAGTCTCTAATTTTTACGTTTATTATGTTAGGCATAAGGTATTTTATTTCGATATGATGCACATTGTAAAAGCGATACTTCATTAACCGCTTGAATATAATCTGAAGTGTAAGGAATGGGAATAAAATTGAAATAGCAATGATGTTATGGGGGAAAGGGGTGATGGATAAAGTAAATTTTTTTTTTATTTCATTGACATTGTCTCGAGCTGCCATAAAAAAGGTTAATGAGATTATATCGACCTATCCTCATTTTTATCCCAGTTCTTGGCATTGGGCCTCCTCATTTCTGGAGGAATTTACATTTACTCATCGCAATTGTTCAGGTGTACGTTGACGACCAATTGGCTCAGTGGCGGAGCTCCCCGCCCACGGAGTCAATGGTCGTGGAATCGATCCCCGCATCGGAATAAATATATGTATGACCTACAGATATTTATTCCGAGCCTAGTAACCTCGCCAATCGACATGGGAAAAGCGTGACCTACTATGCTCCATTCAATTTCACTTCATAACTGTCATAAATAAAATTAAATAAATAATAAAAAACGAACTTCGGTAATTTTGAATTTTATAACAACAATGTTACGTTTTAAAATGCCAAATTAAAATACAATCCATAGTTCTACGTTAAAATACCATTGGACTACTTGCTAATATATTTTTAAAGATTGTTCGTGCGTTGGGCGCGTTAATACGCTATACTACTATATTTCATTTCACAATATCACTTTCATAAGAATCTACTGCTTGATGTTCGCCTTCCAAAAAATTGAATGGTGCTACGATAATTTTCACGTTTGGCGAGTAGATTAGGGATAGCAGATTGGTTTTTATATACACGATAAACGATGCTGTCCTATAACTGTACAATCCTGTCCTCAAATAAATCCTGTCCTGTAACTAGTAGATCTAGTATACTCCCGTAATAGTCTCGTACGACACACACAAGTCATATCAATAGAGGTATAATGAAAACACCACAGAATTCACAGGTATTTATTTTATATTAAAACTGTAGATGGTTTACAAACTGTTTGTACCTGTTGTACCCGGCCAAACCAATTCACTTAAACATGATAAATTTGGAAAAAATAAATAAAATTGTAAATACTAGACGAATTCGACAACTTAAAATTTAAAATTGTAACTTGAAATTTACTGAATATTTTTTCATGATTGTGGTATGTATATTGCATGCAATAAAAATTAAAAAAAAAGAAAAACAACGCAATAAAAGCAAGTTCATAGTATCCTTTATGGCTATTAGTTATGTTATTCGCAAGCCATAGGTTATAAATTCCTATTGTTAGATCATACAAAAAAAATACTAAAACAATATAAATCTTGTATTTAAACGAATGATATACGTATTACTTCAAAAATAAACGATAAAATAGCCAATATAACGTGAGTATATCTATAATACATTCACAATTTTGATGGACTAGAAACCCACAACAGAAACGCGAAATTTTATTTTACAAAACACTTACATTTTTGGTAATGTCTCACGATATCTTCAAACCTCTAAATTAATGCCGCACAAACAAAATAGTTGACGCCTTAGCTTACGCTTACATAAGTATAGAATCTATAGATATTCAGGGCAGACATATCTCTGGCTACATGGCATTCATTTCCATCACATCGATATATTTGGACTAGCTCTTTTAATTACGTAACGTAGTAACTATATCTATATAGTAATTAAACAAAACTAGTCACGAAATTCAATTAAAATTATCTTATCTACACCTTTTTTCAATATATTTCCCCCAAAAACTAACTACACAATCAACTTTCAAGTATTTCATACTCAAGTATGAGAGCAATTCAAAAAATATTTGGAAATAATGTTTATTTGAATACATTCACAGAAATACTGTAATTGTACTCCGGATATTAATTCCAGTAGTTAGTTATTGGATTTAGCATACTCAGGAGTGGAGTAGCATCATCAATTTTATAAAATAGTATACAATTTTAAGGCATACAACATTTTTAGATATATATATTTGTATAGAGCGATATTATTATGTAATTATTTACAATAATTTATTTTACTTTTTTCTATCGATCTAATCTTACTTGTTACACACATGTATCATTTTCCTGTCATCTATGTTGATCAGGAATAATAAAGTAAATTAAACCAATTACACTATATATATAACATAATATACATTTACACGGTGTTACGTTATAGAGATATACAAAACTACAAGCAAATGCACAAAACGAAGACTTAAATAAACATTTTGTGATATTTCCGTCTTACAAAACCTACACTTCCAATGATCCCGTATATCGTACAATAAAATTGTAAATAAATATCCACGTAATAAGAATAGTTATATGTAATAATTTATTTATTATTTACATTAAGAAAATATGGCACATCTTTAACATCTACCGCAACCACGCCCGAGCCCTCGACTCCGCGAGCGGTTGACACTCGTTTAGAATGTCAGGTTCGTCTCGTGTAATGCGCCTGCAGAAATTTTGGGACCTTTCATAATACCAATTATAATACCGGTGGGAAGCAAAATATTTAACGTCGTTCAATCAATACCGGAGGCTCGCATCGAGTCCGGCTCGTCGCGCAGCCGAATAAGGCTGGCCGCAGACATGACGATTCTTCACAAACATGCCTGTTGCGATTGTTTTATTCTAGGTTTTAAATAATAATTTAATTTTTATATGCACCGCTCCTTTATACTGCTGATTTTTACAGAATCGCCATGGATACAGCCATATCAAAGTATAATAATACATAGTCACTAGAGACCGTGTCAGTGTCAAATTGCTTCAGAATCTGCTTCAACGTTATTACGTATGTTCTACATAGATTAAACTACCGCTTGAAGAAGTAGTTTAAAAACTATGTATGTTTAATGAATTCTATGACTACCCTAAATCGTAAGGTGATTGATTTGCTAGTAACAATCGTTACATAATTTTGTCTATAACAGGAGTGATTGAACTGATTTGCAACAGCGCAATTGCAATAACACTAAGGATATTTATACGTTTGCACAGACACGGTCCTTAAACCAATATTTTGAGCGTATTTCGTACGTTTTAAGACGCGTTTTTGAGTTGCGCAACTAACGCTGCATGCGGACGACACAAAAGGAGTTTTTCGCCAACTCACGCGCATAAACCTTATTTTTATAGTTTTACCACAAAGAAGTTTGGCGACTCATTACTAACATTGGTAATATTATTTTTGCGTGACTCGAAAAACGCGACTTACAACTCACAAAATTACGCTAGCCTTATACCCTTATGCGTGAACCTTAAAACGGAAACATTCGAATCGCAAGATTACATAAAAATAGATCAGTCTATACACTCAGATGGTGTGGAGCGGGCGCTCAGCTGGGAGCGTCAGTGCGCGGCGCGCGTTGGCGGCGGTGTCGTGCGCACGCGCAGCACGAGTCGCCGCGCCGCCGCCGCGCGCACGCCGCACGCCCGCATCGCTTGCGGACGCACGTCACCTCGCCATCCTATACACAAAACGTATACTTGACTGACAAATTAAGTATTTTTCACATAACGAAAATTGAGTTTCCATTATACATGAAAGATCGGCAATGCAATTGTGACGCTTCACATGTTACGGATATATATATATGATGACCCACCAGTTTATTTTTTTAGTCAGCTAATACAAATTGTCTACAATATAACTATAAAACAATGGCGCTGTGTAATAAATCAAAAACACAAAATGCCACTACTTTATGTACTTTTTGGAAACATCCATTAATAGATCTCACCTTGCAGCGACAGGTGACACACCTCTGCTCCCCGTGTGAGTGTATAGAGGGGTGCACCTCCTTGCCATTGGGTAGCGGCCCATCTGGGAATTTGCAGCCGCCTTCCGCGAGGATCTCTTCCGCGGTTCGAGGCGTTCCCTGATCTTTCAATGTTTCTTCTTCAACTTTTTTTGTCTTCTCCTGAAAAGACAATTGAGTTTTTAATAAAATTGAAAAGTTAGGTTTGTCTTTCCAATTTGTTTTCTCTCCAAGTTTTCAGCGGATCGAAAACATTAATAAATTTCCAAAATAACAAAGTAATAAAACAATAAATTCATAATAAAACAATAAAGAAAAAAATGTAAATTACATAGGCTTTGCTACAATAATAGTACGCGAATAGGCCAAGCGGAATAAATACATTATAGGAGCACGAACAACCGACCTACATGTTTCAATCCAAAACCACAAAGTTTGTTGAAGTATTTTTCCATATTGACTGTTACGGTATTAAAAGAAATCCAATTTAAAGGATACTTAAGAAATATACATACAACTTGTTATGTGAGGAAATAACAATTTTATACACTAGATAATATTAAACAATATTTCTTTATTGTTATACGATAAGTATAATTTAATTAACAGGCAAGAAACCAAACAGTATTCAAAAATGAATAAAGTCACATCTAAGATTGAAAATATTAACTTTTTTAAATTCAAGTATGTGTAGACTCTTGTCTGTCGCAAAGTAATTATTAATTATTCATCTTAGTCATTATCGTATTAATTATAGTATCTAAAGCATACCTCAGGGCAGACACGACAGCAAGCCTTCTTATCAGGTCGGTACGCATCTTTCTCGGCGCACTTTAGTGGGGGGCAACGGACACGGGGGCAGCGCACGTGACGGGTGGCGAATTCGCACGTGCACACGGCGCACAGGTCGTAGCCACCTGGCACCAGGTACGGATGCCAGGATGCACCAGGAGCGTGATACTGCCCAGCCAGGTGGCAGCCATGCGACTCATTCCACACTGCATTCGTCGAGTCTAAACAAAATGTTTACAATTTAGAACATTGTTAATTTTTCGACCATAGCAGTCAAACTAGCATGCAGGTCACCTGGTGATAAAATATCATCAGCGTCCATGGACTTTCACAAAGTCGGAAGCATCACAGATGCGTTGCCGGTCTTTAGTAAACACACACGCTCTTTTCTACTCCACTAATACACTCCTTTTATATATGAGTTCGAAACCTGGGTCATAAAAGCTGTGCACAATGAACGCATCGACGCAATCGAGATGCGGTGTTGTTGGTGCCGTGGACTGCAGATCATACCAATGTGTCCACTCGTAGAGACATGGGTATCCGTGAAAGACTTTCTTGGTCACTTGACGCGCCCTAAAATACTTTGACCACATCATTAAAAGAAAAGGATCCAAAAACCTAGAACGCAACATTCTTCTAGGAAGAGTAAACGGTATAAGACTTCATGACCAAAGGAGGACCAGATATCCACGCAGGAAGCAATGTAAGCAACGCATGAAAGGGTCGACTAACCTTAACTAATTCAAGCCAAGACTGCGCCACCTACCATTGGAAGTCCCTATCCTCAGAATTGAGGGAGTGATTGAGAAGAAGTTATTTTCTACTTCAACAATAACCTAAAAACACTTTAAGGGATTTTAGTATTCCAATGATTTTAATCCATTCGTTTTATCTTCATCTCTATAATGCTACAGCCGAACTGAAATGAACAGTCCGAATCGACTGAGGAAGTGCTAGATCCTGAAGAATATCAGCGTTATTTGGTAGCGTATTTGTGTGTTTTATATAGTTAGTGCAGGCCCCACTATATAAAAAACAAGTAATTGATAAATAAATATTCTATTCTATTATGTAATACTACTTGGTTATATCTGCAAGTTACGTAATTGAAAAATTACGCAGTGAACGAACTTACTAGTACAAATTGGACAACACTGTCCAGGGGGTTGTATGGTGGGCACTGCGCAATCAACCGGGGGGCATCGCACAGGGTCGCACCGCAGCACTCCGTGCACGCAGCCGCACATATGACATGACTGGAATTAAGTATATTGTTATTAATAACAAAAAAATCAAACATTTTTTACTTGTTAAGGAAGCTAATATAGTTCTTAGGTTCAAATTGAAACAAGAAAACAGACTATTTTATTTTATATTTCGTCAGATACTATCTTCTAGTCCGGCTATTCTCAACCTCTCAGCGTCAGGGGTGAGGGGTGATTTGGCTTCCAGAACTCAACCGCTCACCGGAGGAAGCGCGGTAACTAAGCTACCACTCAGACGCCGGTTTTCTGCGGGAGTGTGGCACTTCCGCGGGCGAGCCGGCCCACTCATGCTACAGACAAACAATATGCCATTCTTGACAAAGTATTCGTCTGCAGCGTGAAATTTTCGTTATCATCATTTTTCATTGCTGGACATAGACTACCCCTAAAATGCGCTACCTTGCCCAGTCTTTAGCTTTCACATATCCAGTTTCTGCCAACCACCCTGCGCAGATCTAGCCAAAGTCCCACACTACGTTTTCCAAGAAGCGGTCTCCACTCTATCACTCATCTACTCCAGCGTTTGTATTTTTACAAGCGTTATTGTTTGTTAAAAAAATAATATCAGTCACCTCAGTAGACATCCATTGCGCACCATCCTCGTAAAAACGTCCAGCGTAATAGCAAGAGACGGTGTTGGATAACGAGTTGTCCGGTGGCGGCCCGTTTACATGCGTTGGCGAGTAACTCGAGCCGAGTTCATTGTCCGAAGTCCACGGCACCGTCGGCAAACAAGATGGTGGCACACTTATCTGAAATAAGGAACAATTCACCCTCAGCATGTCAGGAAGCTAATAAAGATAATAATTTTTCCACATAACCTTTTACATCTACGAGTTAATCAACGGTCACGGGTTCTAATCCCTAAAAATATATATATATATATATATATATATATATATATATATATATATATATAAAATGATTCAAGGTATATATTATCTATATATATTATATATAGATAAACGTGGTGGGTTAATGTCGGTTCCTCCAGAAATGGGGAGGCCCCAGCCCAGCAGTTCGACACAAATGTGGTTTGTGATATACATACGTACATATGTGTTTGGGTGCGTGCGTGTATAATATTATATATGCAATTACAAAAAATAACAGTTTTTTTTATGTAAATCATACTAAAAATAGAAGAAATCGCTTATATCAAACCAATTCATAATAATATTCAATGGATATTAGAAATACAAAAATGCTTATACATTTTCAACTCACCTTTTTATCCATTGAAGCTTAGAAGCGTGAAATAATATAAAATAAATATTTAATTGACGAGAAAATATTTACATTTTATTATTTATTCGTACTTAAGTTTACACTATTTTCATACTATCAAATATTATCTTCGTATTTTTTCCGAGGAAATATATATATATATATATATATATATATATATATATATATATATATATATATATATATATATATATATATATATATATATATATATATATATATATATATATATATATATATATATATATATATATATGTAAGTTCCTCGGAAAAAATAAAAGCATTAATCAGTTTTAAATGTATTTACTTGCTGTGTGGTTTCCGGTATACAATGACTCGACTCGTCAAACACCTACCTATGGGAATAAATAGCTTTTTACGAGGCGCGAGGCGAGTATAAGAGAAAATATCAATATCAATAGCAGCAGCACCACCCGCTAAGCGTGAGGATTCCGGTAACACTTCAATTTTAAGGAAAACCGACATTGTAGGTACGATTCCTAATCCTGCATTTGTACTCATTGCTCATCAAAAACGTGGCGAGTTAATGTCCATTCCTATAAAAAAGGGAATATATAGACTTTAAAAAAATTGTAAGCTAATTGAAATCTTATATTACCTGTGGTATTCGTGTGCGCAGTATCTCAGTCTGGTTATCGGATGCCCGTATTTTAAGATAGGCAGCTCCAGCATGCAGAGCGGCGAGTTCTGTGGGAGTAGGCTCTAGAACACATCCCTCTATACCGGTGAGAGCGCGTGCTCCCCCACCACTTCCCGCGTGAGTCTCCAACCAAGCCGACCAAGGACCGCTTGAACCACTTATAACAACCTGTAATATTGCTAAACGGTTACCACATATATTTTAAATATAATGGTTTATTATGCATAATTGAATATCGAGAATTTAATTGCAATTTCAGATGGCTTGACAAGTACATACATATGTTTGATGTCCACATCATTGGAATTTTTTAATCTATCCAGAAACTATGTAGACTTTCTAATTAAGCAAATACGTTATGTCCTTGGCGCGGAATATGTTTAGGTAAATAAAAAGGAAAAGTTCATTTGGGCTCTGGCAACATTTTTTGTATTATCTGTTTTCAATAAATGATTGAAGAGTGCTTCAAGGGTTTTTAAGGGGTTTTTCAAATTATTCAGTTCATTTTTGGGCTTATTTTTGATAAAAGTAAGATTTCTCTCATAAAACAGTGATCTACACAATTTAGGTAACCCGAAAAATACACACAATTTTTAGTTATTCTTTTTAAATATTTGGAATAATCTGATATTATTTTTTTTTTATAGTAAATACAATACTCTTTATAATATGTAGCTTAAATAAATAAAGTTAAAAAAGTTCTGCCTATATACCCTTTTACAGTGCCGCAACCGTAATAATAACCGTAGCAATCAATCTGCTCCACAAGTTCGATGGCCGATGAAGAACTATAGTGCGGAATATGTACAGAGGTTTCCCATTAAATATGATTAGAAACGAAGAAATCAGCCGGAGGACCTAAGTTAAATAACTCTCTAAACCAAACAGCAGTTGCTATGGCCTGGTGACTTTTGTCATAGACCGTCCGACAATCATTAAAGTAGACGAATGCGAGAGTGGAGACCATGTCTTGATAAACGTAGTTAACAGCCACCGATCAAATATTTGCGCAGAGCAACTGACAAAACTGGATGCGTGAAGTCAAAAATCTGTGTAGGTTTCGGGTTTCGGGTATTCGTCTTAGTAGAAGGTTATGTCTAGCAGTAGACTGCCACTATTGATGATATTTTTTGATGATAAAGATAAAAATCTGAATAAATAGCTAAAATTAAAATTGTTTTTTTTTTATTAATCTCTTATATTTATTAGTTCTTTCATCCCCAGTGCTGATAAAAATTGATTTTGAACATACTGTAGAAAATACAAATGTTAGGAGTTTTTGTTAACGATATGTTAAACTGTACCTCATAGTGTAATCCACATAAGGCGTCTACGGAGAACCATGCAAGACCCGACATTGGTGTGACTGTAGTGGGCATACGGGCGTCTGTACGTCTTAATAAAGCTGGCCCGGCGCTAGCTGCATCCGGCAGAGAACGCGAGAGAAGTCGGCCTCGGAGTATTGGTGGACCTGAATGTTACAGACATTTTTTTATAGAATAAAAACGCAAACGAGCAAGTGTATCGCCTATTGGAAAGTAATCAAAGCCGCCCATAGACATCTGCAACATCATAGACATTGTGAGGCGTGATCAGCATATGTGTAGAGTTGTTTTTTGATGGTTCAGATTTCGATTCGAATATCAGTTTGGAAATACCACTTAAGCTGGTTCTACAAAGTAGTAGTACCGAAAAGGGAGTTTCTTAAGAAACGAAAATGTTAGTCCATATGCAAATACATGTACATATAGCATATATCTAATAAAAGTTATAAGAGTTCAATAGAATGTACTCATAACGTTAAAATTTACCAATGTGGGTAACATTTATGTTTTAAAAATGTGACAACACTAGTGTTTGAAAGATGATATTTTCCAGTATTTTCGTAATTTTATTACTCACATAAGTAATAAAAATAACGTCTTTGATCTCTATCAGTAACGGATCTTTTATTACCTATAAATGCAAAATGCAATTACAAATTATTTTTTACTACTAAATGTTTACATGTAGGGTTTATTGCATATCGAGAACTGCTTTAATGTTCGTTTTTCATCCTCTCATAACTATGGCATTAGATACCGTTACTTCTACTAGATATCTAGTAGTGAGCAATTTTTTTTAAATAATTCAAATCTATGGAGATGTTTTTCATATATATTTTTATAAAGTAACAACCTGAAATTGGATCTATAATGTATACACTGTACTGTTGTATACACAATCTATGTATACACTGACATTAAATTAATTTATATAATTTAGTCATTTACATTTTTATTTAATTTTACAAATCAATTTCAGAATATTGAAATAAAATAGTATAATATTTCAAAAACTGTGTATATCACAAAAATATTTTTTCAAAAATGTTTTTATATAAATGAAAATTATATTTAAAATATTAGACTATTTCTCTTGTTGAAAAGTGTGGGATAACTTGGCTAATGCTAAACAAAAAACTAACTAGCCTAGATGAATAAAATTCAATCATAATTTGCGATCGTAGCTTATTTATTTATATATTGTTAAATAATATTGTAATTCCTTACCTGTATCGGCGCTTATGTGCACAGCAAGTTGATCTTCATAGAGTGGTGGAAATATTCGTGCGCTAGGCCTCGCCAATACACCTACACGTGTGTCTAATATCTCCACCTGGGAGTGCCTCTTGCCTTGTTCTTCCACTAGTGTAATTTTTGGGTCTGATATACCCAAGTTGTCGACCTACAAAATATCATCATAAGTAATATCAAGTAAAAACTTTTTATAAAGAGAGTAGTAAAAGTTTTTAAATACTTTATAACAATGCCCTTAAAGATTACTTATATTCGCCCAATGTTTTAATTTCGACCGTTATTCTGTTTTTATCTTTAATTTTATATTCCTTCGCAATATGAATTTTTTTTATTCACTCCTCATATACGTCCCACTGCTGAGCACGGGCCTCCGCATTTCTGGAGGAACAAACGTTAACCCTCCACGCTTGTCCAATGCGGAGTGGCAGGGTTACCAAATTCGAAATAAATATCTGTAGGCCATACATAACCGAACATTGACTCTATGGGCGGAAGGTACCGCCACTGAACCAATTGGTCAAACGTGGACGGAACATTATTTTCACGGATCTTAGCAAGGTAGTTATTTACTGTCCATTTGGACAACATACATTCTCGTACCTGTATATCGTATACAAGCGATCCTTCTTTATCAATGTATATCAGAGCAAGTCCTTCTGGAGCCAGTGAAGCGGGAGCTCTTTCAGCGATGAGCGATGCGTGGTAAACTTCACATGCAGCCTTTTGTCGCACTGCCCCGTGTATACGTCGTACTGTGGTCCCAATGTCTTCTACAGATAGCAATAGTCGTCCTCGCGATAAAGATCGCAATTCTGCCGCAGACACCGGTGTAGAAACTTCTAGTATATTCATCTCGTATGCTGGCTTCGATATTTTCTGGACCTACAACGTACCAATTTACTGAATTAATTATAGAAGAAAATACCCTAAATATCAATTCATATGAAATAATTAATTAATAACTATACATGATATACGTTATTTACGTAAAATATACGTTAAATAATTCCCCAAAGGGTAACATAATTCATTGTCAGTTTATTTTAAAATACATTGTGTTCAAACATTTTTTTATGGGATAGGAAAAGATGAAGCAAACGGCAGACGTGTCGCCCGATGGAAAGCGTTTAACGCCGTCCACACATCTGCAATATCATAGGCATCATAGAAGCATTTCCATTCTTTGAGAAATATTTTACTCCACTATATATTTGAAAACAGAAAAAACAAAACTATTAATAAAAGTAATTGTTAAAGTAAATGTAACTAATAATAATTATAATTAAGTAATTGTTAGGTAGAAAAATGTACATATTTCTTTTTGTTCTAGTTCTGCCAAGTGGTGTTTTATTTTTTAAAGAAAACTGATCAAGGTTTTAAATCACCTCATCGATAATGGTCTGGTTTCGGTCCGGTAGTGTTAACAAAACTCTGACGGACGCGTCTCTCCCAGCTGGTGTGAAGATACCATTGTAAATTATAGCTAAATGTAGACTGGGTGCAGCGCCAGCCGCTCCAGTCACAATAGCTGTTCCACCCCACCAGCCTTCCTCTTGGCCTGGTGTACGATAATCGTCACATGCTCCATTGCCAATCGTAGTAGGCGGATGTTCCGGCTCCAATAGAGACGTAAACATTTCTGTTGACAGCGCCGGATATCTGAAAAAATTAAATACATATATTCTTTTTAGAAGCCACCCACGATTTATCTTAATTACACTTGTGTATTTAAATAGTCCATGTTGAAAACATTCATTCATTCCTCGCTTTTAGACGAAGCTATCGTCAATTTTCTCCTGTCATATACTTTTAGTTATGTTTCGATATTTTATCATACTAATATCTTCACCAGCTAAAATCGCTCTTAGAGCTATGGAGAGCGCTATGCTCGGAGTTTGTCTGGTAGATACAATTCGGCACAAAAAAAAGAAATACGTCGTTGAACTAAATCCACCGACATAGTTCAGTGTCAGCAAATTCGAATGGCAATGAGCTAATCACATTTGTCAGAGAACCGACAACCATTGGAGTACATAAGGGCTGAAGTGAAGAACACTTGACAAACGTAATATAATAAGGGAGCCCTGCTGCCAGATGGTGCGATAATCTAGGCAAGGCAGCTGGCAGAAACTGAAAACATGAAACCGAAGATCGGCGTACTTTGGAGGCCTGGCCTGTATTCAGTAGTGGACTACCGCATTGTATGCCGCATTCTTGATATTCGGTATACGGTATTCTTGATGATGATGATGATGATGATTTTGTATTTCTTGTTTCAATTTAATTTATGTAATCTTAATCTAATATATTTTTATAGATGTTTTAGTACTTTAATAATGAAATATATTTATTTTTTATTACCGTTGTGTCACCTATAAAGGTGCATCAGAACTGTACCTTATTATAATTTTTATTTTAAATGTAAAAAATATGTGTTGCTAGCTTTCTTTGGCCGCATCTATTAGAGACGATTTACAAAGCAACGAGGCAATGCCACTGATAGCCCTTAAATAAAGAATAAAACACCCGTAGTGAAACAATATGTTCAAATATAATCACATATTTACCTATTTATTCGGCCACTTAACGCATTATCCATGGAATTATTGCGCTCGTCGCCCCAAATTAACGCAACGTAAAGAGAGCCATCTCTTAATAAACGCTTATATTCGCGCGGTACTCGACGCCACACGCCACACAGCTGCAAACGATAAAACTGTTAGTGCGTTCAATAATTCAAGGAATATGACACGATTTAAAAAAATATATTATATAAACCGGCCTAACATACATTACCTTTTCAGTTTTTTCCTCATACGTGGCGTGTATACCCGGCGCTCTCTTCAAAGGGTGTTCGAGCAACATGCGTCCACCGCGATCGAGGAAAGCTAAAGAACGAGGCTGCGAAGTTATCGAAGACCCCAACAAAACGGACCAAAATAGATGGCGTCGGCGGAATGTGAAGCGCGCGGTGGCTATCCCCGGCGCAACCGGCACCCCCGTCATGTCATCGCGTCGAATACAAAGTGGTGATCGTCCAGTTAATAGCGCTCCAAAATCTAAAACAATATAAACAATTAAATGAAATATATTATCTTTATAAAATCTTAACAATAATTACTAGTAAAGGTCGACCTCATTGGCTCGACCTCGCTCAGAGGCGAAGCTGTTGCTTTTGGAATCAATGGTCGCGGATACCATTTCCGCACCGGGATAAAAATATATTGGGTGCCCCAGCATTCCACCTTGAATAAGCGAAGCGAGTTAATAGTTATTCCTTCAAAAATGGGGAGACCTGTGTCGAGCAGTGTGACATATAGTATGGTTTATAGAAGATAAAATAACCGATGTCACTCCTCGAGAGACGACCAATTGGCTCAGTGGCGCGGCCCCCTGCCCAAGGAGTGGTCGCAGGTTCGATCCCCGCATCGGAATAAATATATGTATGGCCTAAAGATTCCGAGTCTGGTAACCCCGCCAATCCGCATTGGACAAGCGTGGTTGTTTAAAGTCCATTCGTCCGAAATGGAGAGGCCCGTGCTTAGCAGTAGAACATATATGGGCTGTGGAAAAAAAACTCTTCGAGTAAGCAAACTGAAATGGCAATGGGTGATTGTGTTTGTCAGAAAAACGACAACCGACTACTCACGTAGACTGAGTGCTTGTAACAGAAGGTGAACCTAAGTGATGCGAATTGAAGGAGATCATTGTCTCTGGACTTCTGAAGGCTGATGATGATGATGAAGAAACGCTTAAAAACAATAACCTCACACCTAGGTCACTTGTGTAGCACCACATTGCTATTTGATAGAAAATATTAAAAAATGTAGTTTTAAATAAGTTTTCAAATATATAAACATATATGTATATAATGTTGTCTTTGTGAATCTTTTTACTCTATCTTTACAACAAACTTTTCAGGCCTATTGCGCGCAAGTTGAAGTATGAGTTTTAGCAAAGTTATAGTTTATATCTAGAGCCAATGCCTAAAGATAAAGTAAAAACAATTAAAAATTTTATGAATTAGGCTTTAATTTCGACCACTAGACGACAACTAGTTATGATTATGTGATGACTAGATTATTTGATGTACAAAATCTTATAAGTGATTTATAAAAAAGAAATCTTACGTTTCATACTAAGCTCCTCCTCTTCTCCCCCAGTTATAACAACCGTTGGACTGTCTTCTTGAACAATATCAGGTGCTGTAACAAAAGGAAAATATGTTAATTATTTCAAGTAATAAATTTTCACTCGGTGATCACTGATTAACAGTCTAATAAAATAAATAAGAAAAATCACATGGTATAAATCATAAAAAGAAAAATTTCTTAATTAATTGCCTCGAAAGACATTGAATACAGCAATAGCTCAGTTCGTAAAAATAAGGCTTGCGATCTTAGGTCATGAGTTCGTATCTACCATTGCATAATTTATCAATCAATGAGCACTATTAAACAATATTAGCTTAGTTGAAATGGATAAAAAAATTCTGGTAATATTAAAAAAAGCTGGTTCTCTTCTTTTATAAAAATAGGATACGATAATTTCATATACATAAGAAATGATATTCATGTGGGTCAGAAATATCTGCTACAAAGAATAAATGGGACAAGATACCAACAATTTCACATGTACATAAATAGGAACTTCAAAACTTTCTCCGTGCGATGTAATGTCGTATAAAAACATGCCGTTGGATCAATTGATCGCGAGTGACATCCGCAGGCGGGTCGCGGCCAGTTTGCAAGACCTCCCGGACTCGGAGGACTCCATTCAGATTGATTGGATCAAGTGTTATTCAATCGTAACAGGATCGGCGTCTAGACGGCGACGACACAATTTGCCATCTTTCCTTTTGAATCTGCTCTACACTAAAATAGAGAAAGAGCAGTGACATTTTGCGACTTGCTTTGAAAGCTCTATGTGCCTTATATTCTTATTTATATTATATAATATGCTCATATAGACCAAGTAGCTCAGTGGTGGCACTGCCGCCTACGGAGTCAATGGTCACGCGACCAACAAATATTTATTCAATATAAGAGACAAGGGTTATTGTTCTTTCTTCCAAAAATGGCCTCCCCGTACTTATCATAGAAATATATTATGAGCTGTGAAAAAAATGAAATTCATCTCAAGTATTTTTTTCACAGCTCGTATACATTTCTCAGCCACCCAGCCTCGGAATAAATACCTTTAGGCCATACATATGCGTATTTATCCCGAATGAGAAATCGAACCTTGACTCCGTAAGCGGTAGCTTTACCACTAAAGCAATATCGTAGTTAATTACACCTAGTTTCAAAAATGATTTCAATACCAATTAAAATTCCCATAACGATATGAAAGTCTTATTAAATTAAAAAATACGACGCTACTAACGATAAAAATTCGTCTAACCTTCCTTATTATGATCATAGTAACATACACAACTAGGGATTAATCAAGTAGTGTAACAACTACGGCAAACATTGTGATGAGCGGACCTGTTTACACTTAGATATCTGCTAAGGCAGATTGTGATCTAGTGCGTTCTAGCGCCGGCACTCATAATTCAATCTGTGAATTAATTTAATGCTTGAGACAGCCCTAAATTTATTGGCAAATGGCGCCAATGAGGCGACGAGTTGGCCTAGGGTATTTGTAAATGGAATATACATATTGTGAAGGTTCAAAGAATAACCTTGATTGCCTTCTCATTTAAATAAATTTCTAACTAACAAATATAATTGCGAATTTAATTCCATTAAACTAACTAACTAACTAGGCTAACATAAAGTAATTCAATTCTTTAATTTAAATATGGCCGTATTGTATCCCAACTTATTTGTATTTATATTTGACAGCCCATGTATGTTCCTCTACTGGACAAAGGACCTCTCCTATTTCTGGAGGAATGGACACTAAACCAACACGTTTGTCCAATCTCCTGATATGCGGGACACCCAGATCTGGGAATAATGGTTTGTAGACAATACGTATAATTTAACGCAATACGGGAATCGAACGCGCGATCATTGATATAACAAAAGGGGTAGCTTCGCCACTGAACAGAACAGGTATTCCCCATATTTTCGCATAAGATTTGAAGTCGCTAATTTGAAGACGCTATTTATATTGTTGAGATAAATCAATAAAACAAATAAAAAAAATACATATATAAATACATATACATATATAATAAAAATACATTAAACAAATAAAAAAAATATTTAATTTTCTCACATCGGGGTCACTAGTATAGTCGGTCAATTGGATTATTCAATAAATATTATGTCAGAATTATGTAACACTAAATAGCAAATTAAATTGATTGATATATGTTTATTTTTTAGTGACTATTTGGCTGTCAACAATCAATCTTTTTGTTGACGCGTCGTGGTTGTTACACTAGTGTTAATTTTTTTACTGGTGTACTTAACACTAGATTGCCCACAAGTCAGTTTGACTTCTTGTTGATTTCATTTAAAAAAACAACTACATATATCATGATACAATTTCATGACTGCATACAGTTGTATGTCTGTACAACTGTATCCAGTCTCAAAATTCTAAGAAATTGCATCATTATAAATATAATTTCTTTTTAAATAAAATTAAAAAACAGTCAAAATGGCTTCTCAGCCAATCTAGTTCTAATTTAAAATGTAAAAAATCAAAAAAAGGTTAAATTATTGATCTTTTAGAGTGCGTAACAAATCATTTCAAATACAACTCTTGCTCTATTGTAGCACCACGAGATGCGTTGTGGTGGCGCCGGGGCACCTTTGACTCGACCGAGCTCGCCCCGGCGCCCGCATATTGTTGAGACTGTGTGAAACATCTTATCAGCATGTAACATATATAATAGGTACCACCTATATGTAATAGGTACCACAGTGATACATTGGCTAATGTATTTAAGTTTATAAAACCTTTTTATTTGAATATATAAAACCTTTTTAGTAAACCTATTTTTCTTAACGTTCGTAATTTTGAAATTAGAATTTCTTTTTTTCGGATAACGATTTTTGAACAATGTAGAAGGACTTTTCCCGGCAACTTACATGACAATGGTTTTATTTCATTTCTATAATCTTATATTTTTATCAATTTTATTGTTTAATTGTAGTGTCATATTATACAACATATGTATAAAAGTTCGATTAAGACGTATAAGTGAAATGATATGAAATAAATGCGTGTATCATGACTTTTTTAGTTGAAGGAAAAAGTACATACAAGGTTTTGGTAGAATGGCTACCATTTAAGTAAGACGTAATGTGACAAGATAACTAGTGCACTCCAAGATATTTGATATTATTATATTTTACTTGACACTGGCATAATAGTTATAACTAACTGCCATCAAAGAATACAAGAATACAACATCGGAATCAAGAAAATCTCGGCCTTCTGTGCACACACTAGTTTTGTTTGTGTGGAAAAATAACACAACATTTTTGGAAGAGAGTTTAATTGAAGAAGCCTCGTTAAGATCCCGGGGTGCCGTGTTAATATGATGCCTTACAGTAAGCACACTAGAAACTTCAAACCAATCAACCCAAGGCGGACAAGAAAATCCGTTATAACATTCTATTTTAGTTGTGTATATATATTTTTAACAGCCTATATATGTTCCACAGCTGGCTACGGATCTTCTTATATTTTGGGAGGAAAGCACAATAACCTACCGCGCATTTCCAATACACTTGTAGCTTAGAGAATGGGTGTAAGGTAGGTTCTATAATGTGAACAAGTTTCTATGTTACAGGCAATTTCACAAAATAGGTTTTTGCTATATGAACTTTTATTAAAGATGACCTGAATTACCACATTTTAAGTTAATAGACACGGGTTCGATTTTATCGATATTTATTCCGAGTCTACGTGTCCGCCCAATCCACTTTGGACAAGGTTGGGGGGTTAAAATCGTATACAACAGCAGTTATAAAAAACATGGACTGAGTTTGGACTGTATCCTTAAAAGTAACGTGTAACGCGGAACATGACTCCCCACTCATGTTCCGCGTTACACGTTACTTTTTGCCCGACAAATTCATTCCTAGCCTGGTTCGATTTAATATATTTAGGCCTCCAAACGCGCCGAGTTCTCCAATGGCATGATGTAACCGGGCGCCACGGCGGCGACGACGTGCCCGATTGATACCGTGAATACGCCGTGCCGCTTGTACGAACTACATTTACGTTAATCAATAATTCATGTTACCGACGTATATTAACAAAAACTGTACTATTACACACGTAGCGTATTCTGAGAAACACGTCTGTATTCCGAAGCAATCGCTGCCTACTTGATCAACCCTGGTCTAGTAATCGCATCGCGGCAAACCTACTACTAGTGATTATAGGTGATAGGCAAACTAGCAAAGCAGATATGTTGTATACCTTTTGCGTAAGGATGTCAATATAATCGAATAAGAATAAAAGCAATAATAATGAAAATTATGGACATTAGTACTTAAACAACACCACAATGAAATATATTATTGGTCAGTTGTAATGCTACTAAATTTTCTTGGTTTATGTCCTCACTTCATGCAATTTAGTTAGCCGTTTGATCTTACGCGCAATGAAAGATACGAGCGAATTCAAGTTGCACAGTTTTAAAGCAATGTAGATGCGTCTGTTTCTAGCAATCCGTGGTTTAATGCCTCCTTTCAAAGTGGTATGTATGCATATTCATGACATAAGGGACCATGAGGTTAAATAGATAAGTGTACTCTCGCATAAACAAGTGCTTTGGATAAGTAATGCAATAAAATTACTATTTAAATGGCTGTTTTACATTTGTGTTACATGTAAATATGTTATCTTTTTTACCTATATCTTATTTTTATAACTCGTATGCACAAACTATATATATGTATAAGTTTTTGTTTTTTTAATCTGATTGTGAATTGTAATTGGAATGACTTGATGATTGTTAATTAGTACAAACTTTTAAAAATAGAACAACTAATTATGCATGATCTAGTGGAGTCACAGTATCATTTATAAAAACTCTTTTTATAAATACAAGATTGATTCGAAGATGTTAATGCTGGTAGCCTATTGGCTTTAACAGCTTTATCGTATTCAGGGCCCGCGGGCTGAAAGCCCGCGGACTAGTAAAATATAATTGGGAATCTGCGCAAATCGCAGACTCCATCGGCCTGATGCCGTGTCGGAGGTACACATATGTGTGTGTGCTGATTTTAAACTCGTCATGATTCTACGTTAAACATGTAGGGGAGGTTGAACTTTAGTAACTATAGTCCCTATTAGTCCCATAGACCCTAAGGTCTAGGGGGTGAAAACCGACCGGGTACGTGAGAGAATCTCGTGTAAGCGGCCGGTGTAGAAGTGTTCCCTACTCTACGTGCTCGGCTAGGGCCGGGGTGCGTGTGAGTGTTGGTGTCGTGAGTGGATCCGAACGACGCTGTTTCGTCGTCCGGATCGTGTAACACGTTACGCGGGCGTCGTCTTTTCGGGCGCGCGTTTAAATCGGGTGAATAATTTACCGATTGTACCACCAGTGGATTCGGATGGGATTCGGATCTCTCAAAATGTTTCTTAGAGAGTGTTTTAAAGTGTTGTTTGACGCTCGGCAAGTTAAGGTCGCAGTGGAGGTCAATATTGCGCTGGAACCACTGAGCACCGGTGGCTCGACGAATGAAGCGATTTTGTATCACTTGAAGTTTATTTATTTTTCTTTTATGCACGTGCGCGAAGGCGACACTTGCGTAGGAAATGATTGGCCGGACGCATGTTTTGTAAAGAAGCAGCTTGTGTCTGAGGGACAGTTTGCTGCGGGCGTTAATTAAAGGGTGAAGACGACCTAAGACGAAGGCCGCTTTGGATCGAGCGTTTTGAATGTGTTTAGTAAAATTCAGGTGATTGTCGAGGGTGACGCCTAAATATTTGACAGACTTTTTCCACGGGATAGGTCTGCCAAAGAGAGTGATATCTAAGAGTCGGCCGCCTCGTTTGTGGGAGTCTCTACTGGTGCCCCTTGAGAAGTAAATTGCTTCACTTTTCTCGGGATTTACCTCGATTCTCCATTTTCGGAACCATTCACCAAGAGTAGTGGCCGCAGTTTGGAGCCGTTTCGACACGCGGTATTTGACCCTATCAGAAGTGTAGAGGGCGGTGTCGTCCGCAAATAGGGCGAGCGACACGTTCGCGTGCTTGGGAATGTCGGCGGTATAAAGTGAGAACAGAAGTGGCGAGAGGCAGGATCCCTGCGGAACCCCCGCCCTAAGGGGGCGGGGAGAGGAGCGCGTTCCTTCGACGCGAAAGCGGAAGGTTCGATTCCTAAGGAATTCTCGTATGATGTGAACGAGTCTATCGGGCACACTCATGTGGTATAGTTTATATAACAAACCGTTGTGCCAGACCTTGTCGAAGGCTTTTGCCACGTCGAAGAAAAGCGCTCCTGTATTGATTGGTCTAAATACAAATAAGTACAGTTTTAACAAAGAGTTACTCATCATTTCACTCACGGCCTTAAAGATCATATACCGACCGATTGGCTCAGTGGCGGGGCCCTCCGCCCGCGGAGTCAATGGTCGCGGGATCGATTCCCGCATCGGAATAAATATTTATATGGATTTTTAAATGTTTATTCCGAGTCTGGTAACCCCCCCCCCTATCCGCATTTCCTTTCCTGCCCCTTCCTTTCTTCTCTATCCTTTCCCTTCCTCTCCGCCAATCCAAGGTCTGCCGTGCCAATGGATGCGTGGCTAGGGGCGAGCCTAGTCGTAAACGTGCCGATCGTCCCGGGGTCAGGCTCCCCCGGGGACTATGGTGCCTTACCTCAGCATGCAGGGCTCTGCTGGGGCTGACCTCCATCCACCCTTGCGGCTCGTGGGATTCACTAAAGACGAATTTAATATACCTAATTTGTCGAAAATGACGGAGACGTGGTTCGCCACCCGTCACGTCCTGATTCTCACGAGGGCGAAAAGCGACCAATGACGAGCCGTTTCGCTGCGATGAATGGCAGCGGATGGAGCTCTGTGGTCTCTGCCAACCCCTGCGGGGGATAGGCGTGAATATATATATACTGTTAGGACCAAATTCTTCTTGCCCCTCCGTATCCTTACTTTTATGTAAGCAACACATCTACAGTAGTCTTAATAATTATAATAATTCTTTATTTGCATAATATGAAGTGTAACAAGATAAAAAAAACGTTTAAAAGCTCCATCACATTGCCACTTATAGCGTACAAATTTCATTAATTATTTATTTATTTGTCTATAATGTCAACTCTATATAAACTATATACACCTATAGACACAAAGAGATATAAATACATAAGTCTCTCATGGTTACAAAGCAATAAACTATTAATAAACTGATGATGTTCATATTTAGATGTTCATATTTGACAGTGGTTGTTTACCATGTGGTGACTCTCTTGCTCACTTCTGAAAAAAAATCTCTTTCCAAATAACTTTAAGATTGGATTATTAATCAGTCGTAGAATAATTAAAATAATATAAAATGTAAGTAGACGTCTGTAAATTCAAATTAAATGCATTTTCCTTCGCCCATTTAACTATTTACAAGATACCTGCCTGTAGCCTTGTTTTTATATTTAATGCTTTATTATTTATATCAGTGTAATTACTATATAATTACAATAGAATGAATTTGTCCGCTTTGTCGATTAAGTCATTTCCAATAATAAGGGATCGGAAATTCGCATTTCACACGCCAAGAATTCTATTTTGCTACATTCAGCCTTAATTTGCGTACAAGCGCTTCCCTTGCTATGTTAGTGACTTACACGTAAAATAAATTATATTATTTGGTTTTAATAAAATTATTCCATAGATTTTATAAACTTAGAAAATGACACCGATATTATGAAACTAAATTGTTTATTGTTAAATATTAAATTAATAGATTTGTGCAAGTATCTGTACCTACAGGAAAATGAATGCCACTGCATTTAAGTGTCACACACAACTTTCTCCTATTTAACTGTTTAATTACCCCTTTGTTTTCTTTTCTTAATGGCGAGAGTAAGTAAAATATTCTAAAGTTATATTAGTGTTATACTGCTCTAATGATAGCTAATTTTATTATTGTTTTAATTTTTACACAATTTTTGACTGTCAATATACATATTATATATGTAAATAGTATAGAAATCCTGTCCACGTTCTTTTCATTACTAAATAATTATAGAAATCGAATTGAATTTTCATTTCTGGGCCAGCTTATCAACTTCTACCTCTTGACTACATACAAAGCCGGGTAATTCGAATCGTTAATGACCAATATTTCACCGAACGACTTCATTCTTCAGGACTGCGGAGAGATATATCATCTATCATCATCTTTTATCGCTATTACTATGGGGATGGTTTCAAGAAATTGTTCGAAATAATACCTGCCGCTCAATTCTACTTTCGCACTACTCCCTACAAAAAGTATCATCAAACAACTAGAGGAGTGGCGATTGCTGCACAGTACGTTGTCCTAAAAACTTCTTTCCACCACCACCACCACTGTGGAACCAGCTATCTTGAAAGATATTTCCGAAAACTATACGATATTGGAACTCTCAAAAAACAAGCCCACTCATATCTTAATGACTGGCAACGCTGCTGTTATGATTGTGATGGTGTTGTAGATGTCTATAAGTATCATTGATTGCTTTCCATCAAGCGCTCGTTTGCCCTCTTATCCTATAAAAAAATCATAACAAGATCTTCTTATTAAATATTGTATAATTACATTTTTATTTGTTAATGTTTATATTGGTGAAACTATTGCTGAAGTTACAGTGACCAAGGCATTGAAACGAAACAAGAATAGACAAGCTTTAACGTAACTTTTTACAATTACAATATTCTGTAATACCTTGACCTCGACAGTTGGTGTGTAAAAATGATTTTGAACATCCAAACTATTCTGAACAGGTGACGCGCACGCGAGTGACGTAACCACTCACCTAAGACAAGATATGCGCTGTTGACTGAAAACTTCGCGCTGTCACCTCGTGTCACCTCGAGATCTAAAGCAGACCTGTCACCCACTGAATGTATGCCAGGAAGTTCAATCTTTATTATTTTAAAATACTTCTTTCGACGAACGTCATCATATTTGAAACAATTCTACAACTTCATGCATTTACATTTAACACATTTACAAAATTTAAATTATTTTGTAACTGGTTATAATTAATTACGCTCAGGCGCTTATAAAATACTCGACCTAATTAACAGTTAACCCACATACGGATCAAATAAACTCAAGATAACGATGATACGATTGTTTCATTCTGTTTGCGATTCTGTTATCTGGATCAAAACCAGAATAAATCGATTAGCGATGTAACTGTTATGTCAGCCTTAAATAATTTTACATTTTAAACATTTTCGCAAACATTTCGCTTTTAGAAAGGCGTACATTGCATAAAATTATTTACAATCACCACACTTTATGAATGAAGAATTTATTGAATTAAAATAATTATTTGCATAACCTCCTTATATCATATTTAAATTATTCACTTATTACAGCAAACTAACTGAATTAATGACTCATTCTGTAGCAAAGCTACCACTTACAAAGGGTCTTTTCAGGAGTAAACGGTCACAAATTCGATTCCGGCATTGAGATAAATATATGTTTGGCCTACAGGTATTGGGCGCCCCGCCAATCCACCTTAGACAAACGAAATGGGTAAGTATCTATTCTTTCAAAAATGGGGAGGCGCACGCCCAGCAGTGGGTATATATATGATCAGTCGAAAAAATCACCATATTTTAAGCATATTAAGTACTTTTAATGTACCGCACATTTTCCCTTTTCTAAATTATTTATATTTTTATCGCTGCTACTGTATTATGGAATTTTAATTATATCATGAGACCATTACCGGGAACTATATTAGGAAGTTATTATTAGGTTTTCAAAAAAAAAATAAACGCTAAAAGCATTTGTTTTGTTTCAAACAAAAATATTTTTTATATGGACAGTCAAAAGTTTTACTTAGCTAAGATCCGCGACAAGCAAAACAATAACAGAAAATTAATAATGTGTGTTTTTCCGTTGGGTTTAGTGGATTATTTGGAACTTTAAACCAAAAACTTACCGAAAATCGGCCATCAACTCTCCACCCACCAACCACCATACACAACGCCAAACACACACTATCACTTTTCCATCTTGTACACGACACGTGTTTCGCCCCAACACGAGGCATCTTCAGGTATAGTAGACTCTACGGAAGACAACCGAAAACTTTTCGGTTGTCTTCCGTGTGTGTTTGGCGTTGTGTATGGTGGTTGGTGGGTGGAGAGTTGATGGCCGATTTTCGGTAAGTTTTTGGTTTAAAGTTCCAAATAATCCACTAAACCCAACGGAAAAACACACATTATTAATTTTCTGTTATTGTTTTGCTTGTCGCGGATCTTAGCTAAGTAAAACTTTTGACTGTCCATATAGTGATGGATTTCCGCAAAGTAACGCCTGACTCCATTAATAAAAATATTTTTATATATTTATTTATAAATATTAGGAATTGGGCCGGCAGATTCCTTCACTCGCCGATACTGTTATACTACTTGACATTGACACCGATATTCTGTTAGAATATGGTACTTTCCGGCCCTATTTGTGCTAGTAAGCCTACTACGCTAGTATTAAAGTTTACAATTTATCAATTTTAAATTAGTAAAACCACCAATAATCAAAAATTATTTAATAAGATAAAATGCCTCGAGGAATAAAGGTCAAAGATACAAAGTGTGATTGGCAACGATGTATTGTGAAGGCGATGCGAGAGGACCGCGATGCTGAGGCCGACAATGCAGACCCGGCCCTCATTATACATTACTGCACCACTGAACGACTTGTCCGGAGTCGGTTCCGTGCTAATTTATAAGTTATATTCGTAATGATTGGGGCAAAGAAAGTATATGGTGCAAGGCGCGGTCTTATTGTATTCGACGGGCTCGCTGCGGTGTCGCGCTACTCGCACACACACACAGCACATAACTGTCGCTGTATGAGAATGCAACAAACATTGGCTCCAATTCAATGTCCATTTCCATAAAATATAATTTCATCTCGACACTCACGACGCTCCCGATCTTAATGTTTCCGCGCAATCAATGTATGCGCATGCGTGCATAACATCAATTGCGCGAGTTAACGTAATAAAATGTTAAGAGTCATCTCGTTTAGACACCCGAAGAAAAGTTTTAAGTCGACCTACGCTTTCGCATTCACCTAACCATGTTCACGGTGAAAAACTTTTACTGGAAATTAAAGTGGCGCAGTTGCTTACTTTGGAAATATGGCACGACACAGGATCGGCGCGTTCACGCCCGTGTCTCCCATGTACGGAGACGCCCGACGAGGCATTGTACCGCCCGCGGTATTTCTGCGGCGGTCTATGTAACTCCGTTTACGGACAACCGTTTACCCAAAAAGTAGAACAACAAACGACGGCGGAGCTGTTTACAAGACGTGCAACACTTCGACCGCATTGTCCTGCGGTGAAACGCTTGCAATTTGCATTCAACGCCTATAAGGCGCCACCCCGCCACCCCGCCCCCCCCCCTCCCCGCGCACCGCGCACCGTCGCCTCTCCGGAAACATGCACATTATTTTCTCTTATATCGAACTATATTCCTTTTCATATATTGCTTGCTATGGTGATAACATGTTCACAAATTAATAAAATAATATAAGCGTTATCATTTAAAAAAATATCACACAACAACGATTTCTCTTTATTTAGAGCGTCACAACCATTTCGTAGTTCGAATAAATAACTTCCTGCTATCTTCTTACCTATATACCAAGCCTCTACTCAGTAACTCATTAGCTTATGCTCGAAGATAACAATTTGTAAACAAATATTACAAAGAGACACCTCTTTGCTTTTCCTTCGTCACGTTTTAAGTAAGAGCGCGTGAAATTGTATTTGCTGTTAAAACTTGATAAACAAAATGAGTAAGTGGCTATTACATACGTGTATATGTGAACTGAAAGCCTGTGTACCTATTCTGATTTCTACATACATACATACAGTAGGCAGAGAGCACAGATCTCCATCTGCTACGATCTCGGCACACTTCCCTTGCTTCCTCCACACTCATTATTCTCCTCATGCAAGCCCGCGGTTAAGGGTACTCTTGACCTGGCCTTTCTTAAAAACTTTAGCAATGTGGTCAGGGTATGTTTTCCTTGGTCTTCAGCAATTTGGTCCACCACGGAAAACATACCTTGTCCAAATTGCTGATTACTATTTTGTAATAATATAGTTATTGCACCACTGATATAGAATATTATTTTTGAATATTTATTAAGATTTTCCGACACATTTTTTGAATACACTTGAGAATACTTAATAATATAAAGTTAAGTAAAGATATTAATAATAGTCAATACTTATCCAAATTAGCTTTAATTATAAATGTTACACACACATTTATAATTAAAGCTAATTTGGATAAGTTAGTTAGATAGTTTTATAAATTACCTATCACAATAGAAATGTGCAAATTTTTTGCCTAATGAACTTTCAAAAATAGATTTCTTAAATAGATATAAAAATGAATATTGTTCAAAAGTATTTGAATCACATTTGCTTCACTTTGCCATTGAAAGATACAAATCGGAATTCGTGATTTATAAGTATGCAAGGTCGGCCTCTTTGACATGACTGAAAATGGTGCAAAAGAAAGCTGTCAACGTCCCTCTGAGAATTTTGCGCGATGGTAGGTTAAGATCAGACGCAGTACCTCTGTACTGAATATACAAGTTTGCGGCAACTATATCTGAATCACTAATTATATTTACGGTTTCAATTGGCATACTTTACTGAGAAACCTTTATACAATTCAAAACTTAATATATAATCGACTATAAGCTATTTACAGCTAAATTAAACGTGAACATAAAGGCTGGATGGTTTCATAGATAATGCAACGTAAACACGAGTATTGATTTTACGATTGCAAGATTAAAGCAGTAATGACAGGCCGTATCATTTAATGACATTTATTTTATTGTACTTTATAAACGTCTTGAATTTAAATTATTCCGAGAATAAAACTAAGCGCTGTTAGCCAAGCTGCGCTATGATTTCTAAAATAAACATCAAAACTAAACGACATGCAGCTACCCGGCCTTCGAATGGGTGAAAGTTTATAACATATTTTACCCGATGCCTATACTCTGGAAGGCACTCAAGATTCTAGTATGAATAACTAATATGTCGTGTTTACTAGATTTACCTTTTTATGGAATTTACAGATAGTTAAACAAGCAAGCGGGTCACCGAACGTAAAGGAACTAATGGACATCTGCAATACTAAGGGCACAATGTGAGGAAGAGAAAGATTTAATAAGAGAGGAAGGAGCGGGAGAGGAGTAATGGATGATGAAAGTAAATAAAAGAAGGAGAAAGAAATGAGGCCAGAAATTTCTGCGTGACAATTACATTACTCTTCGAATAATGGAAATTGTTGAAGTTTACAATAACGACATAACAATATCATATTTTTCTATGAACAACAATTTAATGGGTGCGCTCTCAATATTTTAGATACATTTAACTAATTTTCCTATCGTATGTAACTAGGACATGTGTGTTGTGAACGAATAATTTACGACCTGATACTAACAAACAGTGTCAGACTTACACGCACGGCCAAATGCCATAAAACGATAACGAAAGGTATAAAGTTGCAGTTTTCACCTACAGACTCGTTAATGTGAAAATCCATACAAAGTTATTAACCTACTGATTATTTTACTCTTCTAGTGAATATTATTATTAAAGTAATATCCAATTTTTTAAATTTTTAACACGATTTTAATTGTAATATAATTTAAAATGTAAATTTTTCAGTATGGTTTTGAATCGCTTTTTCAACTTATTAATCAAGTTTATTAGATAGTGTCTGCTGGCAACAACAATATTCAATCGTTCTTTCTATTTTTTCGAAAAGTGAGGCAAACATACATATAAAGCACTGGACTGCCACAGGCTGTAGATGATAATGATAATGATGTTATTCTCAAGAGTGTCAATGCCATATTTGTTTGGAAATTGGCTCAGTGGCGGGGCCCTCCGCCCGCGGAGTCAATGGTCGCGGGTTAGATTCCCGCATCGGAATAAATATTTATATGGATTTATAAATGTTTATTTCGAGTCTGGTAACCCCCCCAATCCACATTTTCCTTTTCTACCCCTTCCTTTCTTGTCTATCCTTTCCCTTCCTCTCCGCCAATCCACGGTCTGCCGTGCCAATGGATGCGTGGCTAGGGGCGAGCCTAGTCTCAAGCGTGCCGATCGTCCCGGAGTCGGGCTCCCCCGGGGACTATGGTGCCTTACCTCAGGTGCTCTTGCGGCTCATGGGATTCACTAAGACGAATTTAATATACCTAATTTGTCGAAAATGACGGCGACGTGGTTCGCCACCCGTCACGTCCTGATTCTCACGAGGGCGAAAAGCGACCAATGACGAGCCGTTTCGCTGCGATGAATGGTAGCGGATGGAGCTCTGTGGTCTCTGCCAACCCCTGCGGGGATAGGCGTGAATATATATAAAAAAAAAAGTAAAAATTCATCTTACTAAAAAGTACCCAATTCATCTTACTTTTGAATGAATAATTCTGGAAAACATACACGCTACTTTTCAGAATTAATGTGGGATTTACTTTTTTGTAACCCTTTATGAAAGAAATTCTCATATAAAAGTGGCAAAAGATTCAGGGAATTCTTCCAACATCTAGGAAAACTTAGATTCATTTAAACTTAGATTCAAGCCATACGACGTTATTAAAACTAATACTGAAATGTCCCTATTCAGAAATGGAATTATTTTTTTATGAATAATAGAATTTGTATTTTAAAAGCATTACAGAAAAGTTGATCCTACATCCTTGCGACTTAGTCATGTGTAGAAACAACATTTTAATTTCTGCGTCAACTAGTTGATTCTACGTTTATTCCAACACTTTGTTCTGATGTGTGAACGTTATAACTCATAAAGAATGTTAAATATAATAAATCTATATAAATCATAATGAATATTTCACTGTCCTCTATTATATCTTCTATATATATTTTAATCCTTCTATCCGATTGTAATAAAACTATTCTGAGTTGTTTTGCATACGTCTACGAAGGTTTTAAACAAAAAATGCAGGCACCATCACGTACAAGCCCACACAATACCGAGTAGCTTATATAATTTTTTTTGTAATATACTTATTATAATACATATTTTTTTTAAATTATTTTAATACGTCAGATAACAGATTGATTTTATATTGTTCTGATAAAATATATTACCACATAACTAGACAACGTATTGTGGTATTAATCACTAACCAATAGTCAATTGAAATAGACGATTTATAGCTAGACGTCGGTTTAATGGGTATGTCACGATTTCGATATTTTGTCATCATTCTAGGAGCGGACGTAGTAATTGTATTTAATATTAATAAAATGATGTATTTATTTAACCACTTTAGTTGCTACGATAAAATTAAACTCACAAACCACCTATGATTTTTTTTTTCGTCATATCTTTCATTTATGTATTGAGTCAGTGAAAATCATTTAGCTTTATTCCATACAGTTAAAGTTATTAAATTATATATTATTATGAAATATATATGTTGTATATGGATTTACACATTGATAAATTATTTCATGTTAAAGTTCTGAATTCTTATTACTATAAAGACACAAATACATAATGTAAATGTTTTGTTCCTTGTTAAACTGATTAAACAAAGTTCTGTCTGCCATCTGTCAGATCACATAATGAAAGAATATTCGGTTGTGTAGCCGAAAAATATAATAGTCATTTTACTTTCAGAAAATATAACAGTCCTTTTAATCATACTTGATGATTTCTTGAGGTTTGTCAAGACTTTTTATATGACCTGTTACATTAGCCAAAAATAAAACAGTTTCCTAAAATTGTTTTCAAACTCTTAATAACATTATTCAGTAAACTTGTTTTAGTAGCTCCTGAAATATTTAATTTACTTAATAACCACTAAAACTTTTATAATAAACATTAAATTAAGAAAAATCATTTAAATATGCCAGTAACAACATTTAATTAATTAAATTGTATTAAAAAATTAGTTTTTTTAACACATAACTGAAATGATTCACATAAACACTATGACTACCTAATTAGCTTAGTGGGGAAGACACTGCCATCTAAGTTAATAGTGGCAAATTCAGCTCCCATGTCTATTTCGAGTCTACCTCACCAATCAACCTCGAACAAACTTGGTGAACTGTCATTCATTCTTCAAGAAATAGGAATCATCGTGCCCAACACTGGAACATTTATGATCTGTAAAAAAATCGACACTATGCCAGAATAAAGAAAATAGAAATAGAAAATAAATTTAATACTGAATAGAAATTCATTTCTATATTCACGTGTTAAAAAAGATAGACAATAAGATTAGATAACCATTTGAATAACATTTCAAGTTAATAGTTTCATTTAAAAAACTAATATTTAAATGTTTCCTATATTTCTTACTTATTACTATAAGTACTTAGGTATTCCTTTATTTCAATATTTGTGAAAGCTCTGCCGATGCTTATGAAGTGACATTTAACGTATTATGTTAATTGAATTGTAAAGCAAGCGCGCAGACATGATGACATATCTAGACAATGTAACGAACACAATTGAATTGTTTGACATAAATACAAATTATAATATATTAGTTCTGGTCCATATGAGGAGCTCCGGTGACTATTCGTTAATCACAAATGAATCACTACTCGACAAAAATGTAGGCAGACAATCTGTGGCACGGAAAAGGTCATGCGAGATGAAACACACCGCTACACCGTGGTTTAATCCCATAAGCGTCATTCAAACAATCTTTTTTAAGCGAGCTTCAATACGGATACTCCAATCCACTGATATATAACAAATATACCTCTACTCGATCAACCTTGATCTTGTTATCTCTAAAATATCAAGCGTACACACTTAGAATAATAGAGATCAAACTCTGAAGATATGCCATGAATGGTGTCCATTGTAAGCGGAAGCAGGCCATGTGGCGCCCAGGCAACGGCGCCAGTCTTTGGCCATGAAACGTGAGATATCAAAGGTCGAAGCTCTTAATCCTTGACCTCTTTACTGAACATACTTTCCTGAACGCTGGGAATAGTCAAAACTTAAAAATAATTTAAAAAACTAAATATCAATGTGTTTAATACATGCTATTCTAAATCAATAATAAATTATTTCTACATCTGGAATATTCTGCAAGTAAACAGTTAGATTTTTCTTGGGTTTAAACGTTCTGTTTAGATGCATTCAGTATATCGAAGAGAAAACGTTTTATCTGATAATGTTAATATTCGTAAACAGAACTTCTTCATAGATAAAAAGACAGTGCTGTTTATTTGTAGTATTGTGTTGATATGAATGATGTTATCACTGCGACGTAAATATTTCTTTTCTCAATATTACAAATTTTAAACACTCTTATTAAAGGATAAAAACACACACGAGCGCGCAAGTTTTATCGCATTTAGATGAAATGTCGTGGAACGTATGCAGGACGAACTAAGAACCATTTTTATTTATTTCTTTTTATAACATTCAATACCTATTTGCTACGGGATACATAAAGTAATTTTTACACAATAGTTCTATGTAAAATATCTTAATGTTAAAATTTAAATACTTAAATATTTATTAAATAATCAGTAATGTAACTACAAAATTACTTCTTCTTAGTCAATGAAATGCGTGTGCCTAGTGTTTCTTGTATCACTCGAATAAATATACGTTTATTAATTTATTTTCTATAAATAACCACCCCTGATGTACATAATATTTAATTCTTGCATAAGCGTCCACAAATATTTGGGGTAAACTATTGCTATTGAACAACCTCAAAACCTTTTCAATTGGGGCTCCGTGTGGGACGCCTCTAAACTCATATGCAAAGGACGGTACACATTTATATTTCCCATATCATCTATTGGTTTCTCTTCTTGTCGTCTTACGGCTAATTGTACTCGCTAGCCAGCCGCTTTCGCCTGGCCTACATTTTTTCTCCGCGTCAGATTAAAATTAATTTCATCTCCAATATAATCAAATACCGAACTGGGAGAACCATGGAGGGGTAGGGTGTTAGGCTTCCGGAACGGCTGAGTTCCGGAAGCCTAACACCGTATGAAGCGCAGTAGCTAAGCTACCACTCAGACGCCAGTTTTTTGCGGGAGTATGGTACTTCCCCAGGCGAACCGGCACATTCATACTACAGACAAATATTATGCCATTCTTGACAAAGTATTCGTCTGCAGCGTGGCTCTACTACGCTGCAGACGAATACTTTTCTATAAGTTAGAAAACGGTAATAAATATCATTTCACCGTGTAATTTCCTTTCAATACATTAGTTAATCGTGTAATTTCCTTTCAATATGTTAGATGCTTATTTCGCAAAACACTCGGGTAAATTTCATAGAGAGCACGGGTCAACACTGTAATTGCATAGGCTAATTGATTAGCGTAGATATTAATTGTATGTAATAGTTGTTACTACAAATAATGCATAATGAATTAATTTTTCAATTAAATTAGCTTTCGAAACAGAAGTGTGTGGTATTCAAAATACGTCCGAATCATCACACATTGTAAAATCAAAACAGGTTAAATAATAACTTTAAAAAGAACAATGTTTACATTCTTTTTTTTTTAAGTTATTATTTAAGGTTTTCCGAAAATTCTTTCCAAGCACCATCCCTCTATATATTCGAACGGACACATTGAAACCATAAAAAAACCTAGACATATCTCAAACTATCATGCTTCTATCATGCTTTTGGTGTTTCACATGTCTATGGGTGACGTTGGTTTCTTTTCATCATGCTACAGATTTGCTCGTTTGTCTTTAATAAAAAAATAAGTTTTAATAATTATTTTTAAAGGACTTTTTAGAACAGGACAATACCAAATTTATCATGTATGATATTTTTAGCTTGTTAATTATATAGTTTATTATGGATATCACAATAAAAACAATAATACTTTTTTACACTTGAATAAATACTACTGCACACTTTATTTTGCAAAGTCTTATAAGCTTATATTTATATTGTTATTATAAAAAAGTATCATTTTTAAATAACTTACTTTTAATATAAAAGTAATTAAGTTTTATTTAATTTCCATATATTATCATATTAATATTCCTATAATAAGCTAAAATTCAGATTCATTTAAACAGAACAACTCTTTCTGAGGTGAACACCATATTGAGACTACCACATACTGTAAAAATGAGTGATGGTTTAATATGTCGATATATTTATATATTTTGAATATATTTACGTATTGTATCAAATAATATAATAAAGAATAAAGTTGTCAATCAATGTCCGAAATAAATCGTTTACAATAATATTATACTTAGAGATCAAATAGGGGTGAAAAAACAGGAAAAATATATTACACATCTTCAACACGAAACCAACTATGATTACAAATTAAAAAATAAGCGAAGTTAATGTACTGATAAATCATTGTTCGTGACGTGCGGTAGCGTCTGTTGGAGATAAATCTCTCATCGACGGTACCCTATTGAGCGGAACAACGCAATACATTTATGATACAATGTTTATAAATTCTTCTCAACAGCTCTCTACACTTAGCTACTCCAATAAACATGTATGCTATCGGCTCCTTCTAGCTCTTCATAAATGTTTTAAATTACAAATCTGATTTGTACTTCGCGAACTATGTAATGCTATATCCACAAGTACCTACTATTGGAACACGCAGAGTTCTTGAAACATGTTTATCTGATTTAGCTTCAGCGATCCAACTTTTGTGATTTTTCATAAAAGTTAAATAAAATATACGTGTATGTTTGCTCTAGTCTGTGTATGTAAAAAGATTACAATTAAAGACAACATCATGGGACTTTTTAGTGTCGAAGGGAAGACCTTGATAGTGGTAGAGCCACGCAGCAGACGAATAGTTTGTCAAGAAAGGCATATTTGTCTGTAGTATGAATGGGCGGACTCGCCAGGGGAAGTACCACACTCCCGCAAAAAACTGGCGTCTTGAGTGGTAGCTTAGCTACCTCCCACTCCCATAATGAGACTTTCCTTAAAGTTCGACAACACTTCCGCACTGCCTATGACGTTGCGAATGTCTATGGGTGGCGTTGATTACACAGCGTTGACACGCCTGCCCATTTGCCTTCCTATCCCATAAAATAAAATATTGAAACTTCTGAAAATGGTTATGCGGACCCAAAAATCGAAGTTTATTTGTTATTTTATTTTTTTTTTGAATTATATGATACTTAAGCTCCAGCACTGTATGGCTCGCTAATTTAGTCTAATTTAATTATATACTTAACAAAATCATAAATGATTAAATCTTTTTTAATTCTTACGAAAAGCGTTGTGACCCAATTCACACCCAAAACGGTTCGTGACTCAGTGAGGTTCCTGATTTGCCGATGCTATTGCCTCACATATTCGATTTATAAGCATAATGTTTTATTTATTCCACTGCGTAGCGTCCTTTCGTAACAGTACTACTAAGAAGAATGTCTTCTTTATTTACAAATTTCACAAAGGGTACTTATTCTGCGCACGTAAACGCACGCTCATGAATTTTTACAATATTAAAAGGACCGTTTTGTGGACACCATCCTCCATTCGCATTCATGCGGCTGCTAAAGATGCAGAAAACCACGGCTGCGAGCAAGCGCTGATCGTAAAATTACATATGAACGTGTAACCGCCGGCGCCACACTTCTATGAACAATGAAATGGTATGGTAATGGCGCCAAGCGTTCAATCTCACACGCCGGCCTGCGGATGCACACACTCCGACCATAAAACTTCGGATGTGTTGAAGCGGTAAGCCAATCTTTATGACTTCACTCGTTTGTCGCATCTCTTATTGTTGTAAGTAGGTACTGTAGCGTGCCAGCCGTACTACTTACGACGACACCCAGGATATTTAGGTGGCTTCTTCAAATAAAATTCTTCTAAATGATATTAATTTATACTTGAGTTTCATCGTACATTTATATTATAATATCTTATACTTTTAAATTTGAGAATTACGAATGTACTACAGTACTATAGCGTGCTAGCCGTACTACTTACGGCCACAAACGGGATCTTTACAGAGTTTTATCTTTAATAGAAATAAAATTCTTCCAAATAAAATTAATTTATTTCATATATTCTATTCACTGTACATTTATATCTTATTCATACATTATTCACACTTTATTAATTTACACTCTATATTCATGTCAATTTCTTATGCCGGGTGATATGTCTATCGAAAGACGTCAGTCGAACTAATCTTTTTGTTTTTATAAAACAATTTCTTTATTATATTAAATATTAAAATTACGATTTACAAAAGAAGTAATATAATATAAAAGGTTTTAATATATTCAAATAAAAAGTTTTATTACATTAGTGAAACATTTATCAGTTTATCACTACAGTACAGTAAACTTTTATAAATTCATAAAGTTTATGTTTAATTTTATTTGTTTTTAGTTTAATTCCATATAATTAGGTGAAATTGATAAACTGAGACAATATAATCAATGTAATATTTACATTGGATAAAGTAAATTATAAGAAAGAATTTATAGATTCGACGGCAATATTTTACAAATAAATAATTATTTTCTAAAACGCAAGCTCTTATTTTTGATGAGAACCAATTTATTTAGTGGGTGAAAGATTTCTAAACTTCAGCCTAAATATCTTCATCAGCATCAAATGTATATGCTATGATACCAATGAATTACTAATAATAATGTAACTTATAAATGAAATGCGAATATTATCGTATTTATTAATAAGGGGCCAGCGGAAGATTAATTGCCCATACAAACATAATACCAAAGTCATATGTAATTTGAGCATATTTCTATCATTTTATGTATTAATCTAAGTTTTTCAAAAACAAAGCTGAAACTAATGCAAGGGAAATGCATTTTGCACATTTATTTTTATGATTGGGTTTTTATTCTGTGGTCCCTTTTGTATTAGCTAAGACAAACATCTCTGCGTTAGTCAGAGTTAGCGCAATATAACTCTACAAGCACTTAAAGTCCTTTTATTAACTGGCGAACGCAAAGCCGACGAATCAAACGACTCAGAACTAAATCGGTGACATTCCATAAAAGCACAGTCAGAGTTCAAAGCGGAGTTACGTTGCTCATATTAATTCTAATTATGCTTACTATACACAAAATGTGTTTATATAAGTCTATAAAAATAGTGGTTATAATGGAAGAGAATATGTGTTTTAATTTTTATTGGAAAAGATAGATGAATGAATGAGTTAAAAAAGTAAAAATACAACAACAATAACAAAAAATGGCAAATTTTCACCACTACTCATAGCGATTATAACGTGCCTGCCGTACTGCTTACGGCGACACCCGGGATCTTAAGTGGCTTCTTCAAATAAAATTCTTCAAAATGATATTAATTTATTCTTGCGTTTCATTGTACATTTATATAATATCTTATACTTTGTTAACACTACACTTTACATCTCAATATATATATATATATATATATATATATATATATATATATATATATATATATATATATATATATATATATATATATATATATATATATATATATATATATATATATATATATATATATATATATATATATATATATATATATATATATATATATATATATATATATATATATATATATATATATATATATATATGGCGGATTGGCGGGGATACCAGACTCGGAATAAATATTTGTATTATATTTATTCCGATGCGGGGACCGAACCCGCAACCATTGACTCGCCAGCAACAGCGGAGGCCCCCGCCACTGAGCCAATTAGTCGCCTTTTTGGTGGTTGACTGATCTTAATACTCACGTTGTAATTAGCTGCGTGACAACACGTAAAGTACTTTTACGTTGAGAACTGTGGCATCGATTATAACGCGGCTTAATCGGGCGGTGTATCAGTGCCTCTATATCGCGCTACTCTGTATTTAATGAGAGCGCACGTATATCGAGTGTACGACCATAATAATAACAAACCACAACTTTCTAACCGGTGAGCTTAGGATATCATCACCGTCATTATTCTAATGACGACAATCCAGGATGAGAGTAATTTAATAATGCTTAAATTAGGGATACATCCGATATCGATCTGATACCGATGTACCGGTGATATCGTGGGTATTCCAATATATCCGAATTAATGATACATTCTAAATTTCTTCTTATGTTTCTATGTCCCCCATTGTGGGGCAGAGGGCATTTACAGTGCTCCGCCATCGCGTTCTATATTAAGCTATGCTCTTCATTTCTCTCCAGGTCATTCGATGCTACCCGCTTCTGCTATTACCGAACATCGCCATGTTTGCTCGGGGCGGCCACGCTTCCTTTTGCCTTGGAGGGTCCAGTCTAGGGCTTGACTAGGGATATGACCCCTGGAGAGAAGTGGCTGATCCAGCTCCACTTGCGACTTTTTGCGCGTGATTTTCTTAGTCACCTTCCACACACCCGTAAAGTAGGATGGATATAACGTTGGTCCGGAATATCTTGAGCTTAACTCTACGTGTCAGTTTCCGTAACTGCCACATGGGTCTCAGCTGTGCTAAAGGCGATTCTAGAAACAATATCTGCTTCAATTCTTCCAGTCTCTGACACTACACTTCCGAGGTATGCGAACTTGTAGACTCCCCCCACTGCCTCCGTGTTTAGTCGCAACGGTGTTTGGTTTCTCACCCCAGATCTCAGTTCTTTAGTTTTCCGAGCATTTAAGTTTTATTCTAAATTTCGCAATCCATCTATTAGCGTGTAATATATACAAATTTGAAAAGAAAAATGAGTTTTATCGCATATGAACGGCTAATTCCAACGGCGTTGTCCAAACAGCACAAATTTGTGTTTCCTGAATAAAAATCTATAAATGTGGATTTTATTTATCAATTTCTAATCTGAACATATTATTCTGTTACATTTTATTTAGTTAATTAAATTTCGTTATGAAATAGTTATAATTGTAAATAAATATTATATAAATAATTCCGTCTGTTTATAATCTAAATACACAACTTTTCAAATTTTCGCATCTGTATCGTTGATATTTTTTTATTAAAATCGATATCGGTATCATATAGGCACAAATACGTATCGACGCATCCCTAGTCTAATTGAGTTACATGCTATGAGGTGTCTGTATGATAGCAACTCTGCAGCGCGCGCATTCTCACCAAATTTGCTTAGAACGGCCGCCGGCGCCATTCCACTTTCCAAATAGCCTTCTTGTCTCGCCTGTGACCTTTTACGCACATACACTGCCTTATGCGCTAGTGTTCCACTCCTAGCTCTACAGATACCAGGGCGACATGATAAACAAAATAGACTGTCTCCATAAATGCACCATAACTCAAAGTTACGTAGTATGTTTTATGAAACTACAATCAAATAGAATAGTTTTAAAGATTAAGTAGGTAACGATCTAATTGGCTTAGTGGCGAAGACACCGCTTACAAAGTTATCTATATATAAATGAATTCATCTACCGCATCAAAAAAATATATGAATGGTCTATTATTCCTACATGTGTTTTTTTCCAAGTCGAGTTGTTCCTTCAGAAATGGGGAGACTCTTGCCCAGCAATGGGTCATATTTTTATTTTTTCTTTTTTTAAAGCAAAGCAGACGAAACTTTTTTTAAAACATCTGGTGATAAGTGATCATCGCATGGCTATGAAAAACGCGAAAACGTTTCTAAAAAAATTTGTTACTACTTATTTATTATGATATTTAACCTAATGCTGATAATCTAAATCATTAAAGTTAAAATAGAACAGTTTATATTAAGAACAAGATTGTAATAGTATATCAAATTTAATATATACGTGCAATACAAAAGATAACGATAAGGGTTCGTCGACTTGAGTAGCTAATACGTAATGTGCGGCGCAAACGTACGCGGCTATGTGACACAATCAATACACAAAATGTGATCAAAACCATCAGTACATACATGGATTGTCGGGCATTTCGGGTTCGATTTTCGTACAGCGTATTGTTATGCGAAATGAAGTGCCTAATACGTCATATTATGTATAATTTATGTGACAAAAGCGCTGCATGCAAATTGTTCTCTGTAATTATGAACACAAATTTTGGAAATTTACATTATTTTTGGAAAATTTTGTCTATATAGAATATATGAGTTGAATCGTCCTAGGTAGTAAAACTCTACTAGAAAAAGTCAATTATGTACTTTCTCTACTATACAAATTAAAGATATCGCTTGTAAAAAAAATCGACAAACAAGGTGTATAAATAAACAAAAAAGTATGTATTGTTTTGCTTCACGGATACAACCTTTGCCACACATATATATATATATATATATATATATATATATATATATATGCATATATATATATATATATATACATATATATATATATATATATATATATATATATATATATATATATATATATATATATATATATATATATATATATATATATATATATATATATATATATATATATATATATATATATATATATATATATATATTAAAGAGCGACACACGATGAAGCGTATCAGATTCTGGTAAGTAATCACTGCCACCCATAGATATCACTGATATACATAAGTCGAAGGTAACATTTAAATCATGAGAAAAGAAAAGTAATGGAAGGGGAAGAGAGTTGAGCCTTTGACTCTACCGAACAAGGCGCAGTAACTAAGGACTATTTAGAATTCAGTTTTGTGCGAAAGCTACCACTTGCCCCCCCCCCCCCTTTTTGCGGAATGTTGGTCGGCGATATTAAGACTCGTATAAAACATGTAGGCCATGTATATTTTTCCCAATGCGATCATCGAAACCACGATTTCGATGCCGAACCATTGCCTTCGTACGCAGTGACTTTGTTATTGAACCAAATAAGTCTTCGGCAATAGCAAATATACATATGGCAATATAAAGACTTGGGAAAGTCTCATAGTTGCCATCTTTTCTATCTACTGAGAAAACATTTATTTTACAAGTAAATTTCAAATCAGAAAATTGAAATGATGGTGTTTGAAGAAGTGATTACAGACTCCTTAGAATATCAGTAGGCAACTAATAGTCTTCGCTGAATTTGTGCCCCGCAGCGAAACAGTTAAACGCACGTACAACTCAAAGACGCCGCAAGTATGCAAAAGTACAAAGGTCTTAACCATTAGTAACTACAGAAAACATCGTCTGTGTCACGACAGCGCTCGGGGTAAAGACGGTGAGACATTTTAATATATTACAGAAACCGCAAATAATTCATAGACAACAATTTCCGTGCATAATTTGTTGACGTATCTTAGAATTCTTAAAACAACGTAATTGTGTGTAGTTGAATGTGACTATTAATGCACATGCCGTTTACCCAATTTTAATCACGTGATATAAGCTTGTTATTATTTTTTAATTATATTTTATCGACGTCACATCCTATCAATCTATCAACTATCAGCGCTTCTTAAAACGCTGGTGCATTTTTGAGATTTTAATTAGGATTTAAAGGAAAAAGTTAAAAGTACAAGTACCTTTTGTTTTTTCTAGTCATATTTTGTTGATTCTAATCATAATTATACTATCTAACCATATTTATGCTAATATTTACTAAAATTTACTTATATATCCTCTCACCAAATAGGAAAATTGAATATTTTTCTAATAGTTTTATCATATACGCCATGTTGAGACAGCAGGTTGACAATAAAAAAGCAAATATTTAAAATAAAATAATAAAACCAAATATGAAGCAGAGAAAAATTAAAGCAAATTTAATAAAAAAATTTTAGATAAATTTTTTGGTCCTTTTGCCATCTTTATTGGATTATCAGAGCCTCTTTGTTATAGGAATGCGGAACGGGCTGGTGAGGTTAACATTTGACGTGCAAAATGCGTGTGGTTGGACTTGTTAATGCTTTTTTAAAGTACATACATAATCACGCCTGTTTCCCGTAGGGATAGACAGGAACCACAGGCCTATACCTGCTACGATCCGCTTCACAGTTTTTGCTACATCCATTTTTAATGTGTTTATAATTCTTTTGGATATCCTGCAGCCCCTCAAGAATATGGGTCAGAAAGCTATGTCGAAGCGGTATTAAGCAGACTTACCGACTAAAAAATCACATTGATCCCCGGATCTATGTTCCGAACGCAAACTTAAAGTTCATATTAATATAGTCGTATTTTAGTATTTTTTGAATTAAAAAATTAAACAAGATAGCAAAAACTCAGTTTCTTTATTTTTGAATTTACTTGTGATGAAAATCAGATAACATCATGATGTTACCCCAGGAAAGTTAACTGTATAGGATAAACATTTAAAGGCGTGTGCAAACCTCTTTCTGATTCCAATTTTTTTTCTTCGATACCTACGACTGTAATACTGCATATATTATATCTTAAAAACCCAATAGAGGTCACAAAATCCATCCAAAATCCGTAAAATAATTTGTTCTCTGTGACAGTGAGATGCAGTTAATACTGCATATATTATATCTTAAAAACCCAATAGAGGTCACAAAATCCATCCAAAATCCGTAAAATAATTTCTGTTCTCTGTGACAGTGAGATGCAGTTAATACTGCATATATTATATCTTAAAAACCCAATAGAGGTCACAAAATCCATCCAAAATCCGTAAAATAATTTCTGTTCTCTGTGACAGTGAGATGCAGTTAATACTGCATATATTATATCTTAAAAACCCAATAGAGGTCACAAAATCCATCTAAAATCCGTAAAATAATTTCTGTTCTCTGTGACAGTGAGATGCAGTTAATCACTTCGATAAGACTCATGTAGAGTACGTAAAACGATACTTTTGTTTACCCGAGCATTGACACGTTTTTATCACAAACATATGCAAACACTCCGCAGATCACAGTGCCACGTCAGAGGCGTGGTCATAAATGAAAACGCAAGCGTGTGTAATTTCAGCGGCACTGAAAAATAACCACCTGCAAGTGCTATATTGTATGAACCACTTCAACGAAATCGGTGGAAAATTAGTGGACGCATTAACAACACGTGTGCATTTAGCTAAACTGTTTCAATTGCATTATACCATCCCAAATTATGTTCATTGATCTACTAGAGAGTGAATGGAAACGATCTTACGTTATTTCATTACCCATACTATTATAATTGATAATTATTCATTTTTTTTAAACACGGATTTACTACGTTATTTATTGTGAAAGAAAACGTAAGAAGAGAAAAGCAGTTAAATCATTAAATACGTGACGTTGGAAGTTCGTTAATGAAGCAAAATAGCATGCAATGAGATCACACACTTTGCGTTACTTTAGAAGATGTAATAATAACTCTATAAAAAACATCCACAAACTATTAACATTATTTCCATAGTAAACAATTGAAAAATGGAAAGTATCATAACATGAAGCCGGAAAACTGGTTAGTAAGCTAATTTTGGGGAGGCTTGTGTACAATATTAGACTGCCACAAGCTGTTTAAGATGATAATGTTCTGAAGATCATTATAAAAAAATTAAATCCACTAAACTATATTTACACATTAATTATACAAAAAAAAAAAACGTTTTTAGAATACTTGGCAAAATATCACGTTGATCTTGTAAAACAAATATTTTATACCGCTCGAAAATACAATAATTATGCTCGATAATCATTAAATATTAAACAAAAATAAAATTTGAACTAAAATGAAGCAACAGTTTGTACGATGTTGAAAATTACAGCATTTGGCTCAATGTTATAGTCGTATTTCGAGCAACCTACACGACGATTTTAAAATATCAATTGGATTAAATTTGTGAAAGGAGTAGTAGTGTTTATTATATTAGGTATCTTAATATTTTTTTTATATATATATATTCACGTCTATCCCCCGCAGGGGTTGGCAGAGACCACAGAGCTCCATCCGCTGCCATTCATCGCAGCGAAACGGCTCGTCATTGGTCGCTTTTCGCCCTCGTGAGAATCAGGGCGTGACGGGTGGCGAACCACGTCGCCGTCATTTTCGACAAATTAGGTATATTAAATTTGTCTTAGTAAATCCCACGAGCCGCAAGGGAGGATGGAGGTCAGCCCCAGCAGAGCTCTGCATGCTGAGGTAAGGCACCATAGTACCTGGGGGAGCCCGATCCCGGGACGATCGGCACGCTTGCGACTAGGCTCGCCCCTAGCCACGCGTCCATTGGCACGGCAAACCGTGGATTGGCGGAGAGGAAAGGAAGGACAGAGAAGAAAGGAAGGGGCAGGAAAGGAAATGCGTATTGGGGAGGTTACCAGACTCGGAATAAACATTTAAAAATCCGTATAAATATTTATTCCGATGCGAGAATCGAATCCGCGACCACTGACTCCGCGGGCGGAGGGCGCCGCTGAGCCAATCGGTCGTCTATTATTTTAATATTTAATATAATAAATTATTATATACCTATTTATTATTTTTAAATGAATATATTTGCTATCTACTGTGCACTATAATATTTTATTTCTCGTTCACAATCCCGATATTTTAAATTAAGTAACTTTTTTTGTAAATTTTAATTTAAATTCATCAATGAACTTGTGAAATAGTCATACATTGAAAACATTTTATATAAATATACTATTCTATATTAGGGTATATTAAATAACGTATTATTTATTAATAGCATATCGTTATAACGTGTTTTTAAAAAAATACCGTTGTGAAAACTTCTAGCACAATGGTTATGACGGCAGTATAGCGTCGTTCGTCGATCGGCTGTCGTCGCGCAGGCGCCGGCGCCACTTCGCTTTGTTTGCACATCGCGTATGTTCTCTATTTACGCAACTCTATTTCGCATTGTTTCCACAAACATCCCAAATTACGAGAGTGTTTATGACGTCAAGCATCCGCGAACAGCGCCAAGTAATTAAAGTGCTTACACCTTATGCACTCCTCGGCACATTTATATCGCAGCAATTTTATTATTATGTCTGATTTGAATTAGAACAGGGTCGGTCGTTTTGATTTTGAATTTTAATAAATGTTTTGATTTTTAATAAAGTTTATATTTTGTTTCACTGCCTGCCGAACTAGCGCGGACCACGGCAGAGAGTTCCGTTATATGACACATTTGTGAATTATATGTATTATTCTATCAAAAACAATAAATTAAAGTTTACAAAAAAAACCTAGTATAATATATATATATATATATATATATATATATATATATATATATATATATATATATATATATATATATATATATATATATATATATATATATATATATATATATATATATATATATATATATATATATAATCGAACCTTTTCTTATTTATTTGTAAGTCTATTTATTATGTTTCATTCGTACACCTTATTAGATTGTAAGAAGAAGGAATTAAATACAAAAGAAAACTGTGTCTTATCCTCCCAGAGTAACCTCATTACGGCATAAGTGACATGGGGACTGAACGGGGAAGATATTCAAAGCATACCGCACGATATCACTAACCTCAGCAATGATCCTGTCGGGTCTTTTCCCGCTAGACCTCAGAGTGCGGGAGGCAACCATCTTATACAAAACCAGGAAGAACCTGTCTCAAGAATATTTACCACCAGACAAAGAACTGGAAAGTAGCTTTAATTACCTAGACCAACCTCACCCATCCACCTACATAACAACAAAATACGAGCTCCTAGATAACAAAGATCCGAACCGCTGCGACATCATCGGTCCACAAATCTATACGGACAGCAGCATCATCGATTTCTATCTAACATATAACATTGACGCATGAAATTTAATTTATTATATGCAAAAAGTCAAATGTTAACTTAAAAACAGAGATGAGTCTCTTATATATTTTAATAAAAAAATATATTTTAATTTTTGATATAGGATTTTACCAACTTTTTTTAAAAAAAAGAAAGAAGGCAGTAGGCCATCGTGTAACAGCAGCCCTTGGAAGTCTGCAATATCAACAGTCTAAACGTAACAGTCTACCACTAACTACTTAACTTAAAAAAAATACTAGTATATAATATTACTCATTGCACAGCTTTGTTTCTAGTGTACAATAAAGAACATATCTATCTGTATCTAACAGTTACGCGAAAGGTTAAACCGGCAACATTCCACAACATAAACAAATAGTAGACGGCAATACATCAGACCTAAAACGACATATTGAAATGCCGCTAAATAATACAAAACACCGAACGCGTTTGATTAAAAGATTAATGTTTGAGGTAAATCAGAAAGGGCCTGGCGCCATCAACGACACCGAACCGAGTCACGTACAGTTAGCACAACAAGCACCGCCGCCATTACTCGAGATAACCATACCCGCTAACCAATCACACAACACTCCCTTATTACTCTACAATAATATAACACACGTTACTCATGTCACCAACAATTTTTCATTGTACTTAAAATTCACAATTTCTACATTTATAAAAATTCAGTCACTATTTCACTTAAATCTTTAGGCATAAACACAAAGTATAATTAAAAGTTATTAGTAGCACCTTTGAATACTTTTGTTTTGAACTTTACTTTTGTATTAAACGAATGTTTAATTCGATGATTAGACTATATCAATTGAGTACTGAGCCGAAAGTTCAAATCCTGGTAATAACCAAAATATGTTAATAAGATAAATTATATATTATATATATTATATATATATATATATATATATATATATATATATATATATATATATATATATATATATATATATATATATATATATATATATATATATATATATATATATATATATATATATATATAACTTATCTTATTAACATATTAATACCTAATATTACACACTACCTAACTATACACACCAAACTTCAGATGAATTTCCAAAGAGATATGACAGTGGACCATTCAAGAAACTACTCTACACATTTCTCATAGACCGGCAACGCTCATCAACACTTATGATCTTGCAGATATCTATGTGCGTTGTTGATTGATGATACCTTTCGTCAACAAACAATATTTGCTCATTCGCCTTCTTATCCAATGAAAAACTTATCTCTTCATCTATTATTTTCTTGTCTTTCCACCAAAAATGGGAAAGCCTGTATAAAAAAAAATATTACATATTCAGATCAAAAAAATACTGCGTCAAATGGTTTGAGACTTACAGCTCAATGACCAATAGAAAATTTTGTTCAGCGTTGAAACTGTTTTTGAGTGATCAGATACAACTTATCCAGAAATCTTAAGTCTTTTTGATTACGGTGGTAAGTTTTCATACATACATACATATCATTACGGGTGTCTCCCGTAGACCCCTACGATCACAGACCTAGGCATAGACCTAAAATAGGCAGAGATCACAGACCTCCATATTCTACGATCTCGGCATACTTCCCTTGCTTCCTCCACACTTATTATTTTTCTCATGCAAGCCAATCGGTTAAAAGTACTCTTGACCTGGCCTTTCTTAAAAACTTCAGCAACTTGGTCAAAGTATATTTTCCGTGGTCTTCCCCTACCGACCCTTCCATCCACATTCGCGACGTAAATTTCTTTCGCCAGTCGTCTTTCATCCACCCTCTCCATATGCCCAAACCATCTAAGCATCCCTTTCTCAACTTTGTCACAACACCTTCTTTTACTCCACATCGCTCTCTTATATCTTCATTTCGTATTCTATCATTCAAAGTTACACTACACATACTTCTTAATGCTCTAACTTCCACCGCAATCAGTCTGCTTCCTTGCCTCAGAAAGGAAGGTAAGTTTTAATTTTGCGCTTTACTACGTTTTCGCTTTTTTGCGTCGGTAAATGGATTGTGAATACAAAATAAGAGCTATAATAATAAATACCAATAAAGGCACTCATCATAAATCAAACTTCAAAGCTAATTTCCTCAATTGTACCGACGAAAAGGAAGCGAACGATACCGTGTCGAGAGGAATGCGCCGCGTTCGCAGGGACACCACTCTAACCAAAATAAAACGTTGATTGTACGCAGTATCGACGTGCACAAAACAAATTCCTCGGAGGCACACGCAGCTCACTGAATTAGACACACCCGCGACCGACAGTCCGTCGATACAACCGATGTTCGATGAACCGTGAACACCTCACGCTGCGCATATCATATCTATCTTGCGCTTGCCTTACCACACACTGCCGACGAGTTCTGCTTTAGAACTCCATTATTCGAACACATATATTACTACAAGAAATCTTATTAACAGGGTGGAGGTAATCAACAACTAGCTTGCTAATTTTTTTATATATATTCACGCCTATCCCCCGCAGGGGTTGGCAGAGGCCACAGAGCTACATGCGCTTCTATTCATCATAGCGAAACGGCTCTCCATTGGTCGCTTCTCGCCCTCGTGAGAATCAGGAAGTGACGGAGGGCGAACCACGTCGCCGTCATTTTTCAACAAATTAGGTATATTAAATTTGTCTTAGTGAATCCCACGAGCCGCAAGGGAGGATGGAGGCCAGCCCCAGCAGAGCCCTGCATGCTGAGGTAAGGCACCATAGTACCGCTTACGCTTGCGACTAAGCTTGCCCTTAGCCACGCATCCATTGGGACGGCAGACCGTAGATTGGCGGAGAGGAAAGGAAAGGATAGAGAAGAAAGGAAAGGGCAGGAACGGAAATGCGGATTGGGGGGGGATAACCAGACTGGGAACAAATCTCGGAAAAAATCAAAGCCCGCGACCATTGACTCCGCGGGCGGAGGCCACTGAGCCAATCGCTTACTTTGCTAAATCCGCAAAAAACAAATCCAAAAAGGAATATTGTGTGGACACAATACCATTTTTCAACCATGTATGTACATGACACGCGTTTCGCCTTATCACCAGGCATCTACAGGCATAATGGACTCTATGGAAGAAAACAACTGTTTGTGAAAAAGACGACAAAAGACAACGATTCCGCGCCAACAATCTTTGACTTCACTTACAACTGTCAAAATTATAAGATATGAAAAGGTACTATTTCATTAATAACACATTTGAAGGCTGTTGTTATATTGTACTAACTATGGTTGATGGATTCTGAAGTATATTGAGAAAACTGCTCCAACATACTGCTAGCTCGGTGGTATAGTACGTGAAAACGTACGTACTATTACGTAAATTGAGAAATGAGCTAAAAATTCTATGTCGAAATCCAAATCAGAGCTAAAGATAAAAATATTATCAATCAAAAAACTAAATGGCTTCTTTTTTACGGGATAGGAGGGCAAACGAGCAAGCGTGTCATCTAATGGAAAGCAATATGCACCGCCCATAGACAACCGCGACACCTTGAGCGAATGGGCGTGGATCGGAGTGTGAAGAGCGTGAAGGCGTATTTGTGACGACCAAGTGGTCGAAAGCCAGTTGGTCGACCCAGATATCATTGGAGAGATCAGGTGGATACTGCCCTATGCGAATTCCAAGCCAGCAGTTGGCGGGAGTTAGCACAGGACAGGGAAAGATGGAGGACTCTCGTTTCGGAGGCCAAGATCCACTTCGGGTCACTGGGCCAACGGGGTAAGTGAGTAAGTTAAATTGTGATTTATTTGTGAACATACTTAAAACACTCAGTTTTTTTTTATGGCATAGGAGGACAAACGAGCATGCGTGCCGCCTGATGGAAAGCAATCAACCCCGCCCATACACAACCGCAACACCGCTGGAGTCACAGAAGCGTTGCCGGCTGTTTATGTAGGCTTGTTTTTTTGAAGGTGCCAATGTCGTATCGGTTTGAAAGACCGCCGAAGGTAGCTGGTTCCACAGAGTGGTGGTGCGTGGAAAGAAGTTTCGAGAGAAGCGCACCGTAGTAGATCGCCACTCGTCCAAATGGTGCGATGAAACTTTTAAAAGTTCTTTTTGTTACTATATTGAAGAATTGATTAAAGTTTTATGGGTTTAATGGGCCCCCATATTTAGTTTCTTTCCTTATAATGTAAACAAAAAATATATAATATATTTTTTTTGTTTTTTAATATCGAATATAATTTATTTTGTATTTTGAATAGAATTTATATCTCAGATATGTAAATAACGCTTGACAACTTTTATTGTTGTACTCTTAAACTATAAACACAATCACATTTTTAATACATGTTATTGTATTATTGTATAGCGATTCTTGGATTGGTTCCTTCAAAATAGCATATATGTAGTTGTATATCTTGCAGGTAAATTATCAAGTGACACTAGGAACTCCTTTTTATATTTACGAGTAATGTTTATATATGTATTATACATACATATAAAATAACGGCGCAACAACAATCGGATATACAAAATATACATATATATTTATGATGTGATATGTAAATTTATATATATTATACATGATAGCATCCTAAATCTATGCTGAACTCTTTATTTCTATTTCATAATAATAATATTGTCTTAGTTTTATGAAACATAAAGGTAATGAAATTTATTTATATAACATTCACACCTGGCGAAAATTCAATTAAAAACTAGGCGTTTTACTGTCTCGGCATGGCAGAGATTTACTAAAAGCACGGTAAACTATATTATTAATTATTACAGAGAGAAACCGGCAGACAGCCAACTGGAGTTCTCACAATGGCAACAGTGAATAAAATTTGATGCGTTTTATACAATGGTTACGAGCTGCAGATAGACTTTACGACTGCCTTGAAGTTGCACCACAATGTATTAGTGTATAATGCCACACATCAAAGTTATTTTCAATATTTGTTTAAACAGCAAACTTAAAACACATTTTTGAATTAAGAGTAAATAAGTCTATAATAAAATATATAGATACTAGCACCCTTGATTTTTAAGCTACAATGTAGCCTAAATAACTCAACCAAAGGTTCTCTTTATTTACCCACGAATATACTACAAAAATCAGATCAGTCGTCACTATTATTAACTATATGCATGGGGTCAAACAAAAACGTCCATTAAACTGAAAAATCACATTTATCTTTTATGTCCATGCAAAAAATATGAGCTTAAAAAAGTCACTTCACAGTTTTCTTTTAATATGCATAAAGATTAAAGATATAAATTTCGAACATGTGAAAGTTCCTTAAACAATATATATTTTAAATATCCTATCAATTCTGTGCTCGGTGTCTTTTGATCATGTCTGAGACTACCACCCAATCAATTTCCGGGACGCAATAACTGATGGTTGTTTATTCATACAGAAAGCTGCCGAGACGTGGATTTTACTCGTGTCCAATGAAAATCTCTTGAGAAATATCGAAAAAGAGCGCGTACGTTGACATCGGCGATATTTGCTCGCAAAAAATGCGTGTTGTAAGTGGTGTTCGCTAAAAAGGCGCGCAGACGGCGTCGCGGCGTCGGGTCGACGTCCGCGCCCGGAATAACCACCAGCAGCAGCTATATTTGCAGCAGCGACGAGGGTGGGGTGAGAGGGGGGGGGCAGGGGGACAACCAGCGCGTGCCATTTCTGCACCACTGGCCGGTGCATCTGAGTAATGCCATTGTAATGCTCTCGATTTATCCTACTGACGGCAGACACGGCGTCGGCGTCCACGGCGCTACCACGAATCACTGTTCACTCCACTCACGCTGTCAAAGCGTCCGTTAAATACAAACAGCACCATGCATGTCATAGTCGTTCATTTGCAAAGGAATAGGATATCCACCTAAATTGTACTGCGAGAACGCAAACCCGATCTCCAAACAAAATCGTGTGCGGTAGAATACATTAAAGCAAACGACTTGCCTTAACTTTCGCAGGACCTCATATGAGTGACTAGTGAGTGACTTAATGGTAACAAAACAAGTAAATGTACAGGGTGCGATTATATGCAAGCTACTGATGATACTCGTATATATAACATAATATTATAATGAACCCTATGACTTGTAAAAATTATGCATCTGTTACATTTTTAATTTAAAGAAATCTCTCTTTTTTGTATATTTTCAGTGGGGATAACCACTTTTCCGTTAATCTGTATACTGGAAGACATTTATAGAATTTAATTATGAAATTACTAGTGCTACTTTGTACGACTATCACAATCTATAAAAACAAAAAATAATTCTCATATATTCATCTTACTCTTAAGCGGGGGCCTCATAGAGAGAAACGTAGCCTAGTCTGCCTAAATTATCCTTTTCATTCTAATTTTTTCAAGTCGGTGACGTTCAAATTAATCTACTTTTGTCTGCTATAGTATAGACCGCACCTTGGCAAACGTAATTTGGGAAACCCCTTGAGCAGATAGAGCGAAGATCTATATAAAACATTTGGCAGAAATTGGACGCGTGAAGCAGACGATTAGGCTATATGGCAGATCTTGGGAGAGACCTATGTACATATATTCAGCAGTAGACTACCGCGGTATAATATTATGTGTCAAAAGTCAATATCTGTTGAAGACGATGATATTGACTTTTGACACTTAATATTATATTGTTATTCATTTTTATAGGATTATGTGTAAAAAAGCATAAGTTGCAATGAAAAGACCGAAAACAGAACCTTTAGTGTAAAAAGCGGAATATCTAACGCTGAGCAACTAAGTTTTCTTGTTTTAATGTCTCATGAAATGTTCATGATACCCTCTTAAACCGAAGTGTAATATTTGGTTCATTGCTCTGTGATAACATGTTACAATGTGCCCATTAATGTTGCATTACGAATTCGTCTCGATGACGATGGTAATCGAAGGCGAGTGTGACATGCGCAGACACTGTAAGTAGGTAGGTAACGTTGATAGCCGGCCGTAAGAGCCGTCGCAGTTCAATCCTACAGTCATTTGTCATCGCCAGTTCCCGTCACTCCGCGTGTACGCATACTTTCTCACATTCTGCAATTACCTTTTAAAGCCAGTGAATTTGCCGATTCTCGCAAAAAACACTTAATGGAATGATGAACGATGATAATCAAGAGACTCGCAATGCGTCCTTAAGTTAAGCGCCTTAAAAAACACTGGTCGCACTTAATTGCCGACGAAAATGTTGTGGACCTCTGTTGTAAAACTTAAAGTGCTACTTGCGTTTTTTTTTAGTATGACATCGTTTTTATAAATAATTCAAACATCGAAACACTTATACCATAATTTATTATATTAATGAATGTTAAATTTGTACGATTTTGTTATTATATATAATATTATGGGAGTGTCAGGTTTCACGGGCGGGACTGGTCTTCCAAAATTGACATATTAATGACGGTAAGCGAGTAAATATAAACGAAAAAAATCTAAAAACGTACGTCGTTTAATCAATTTCCACAACCGTGGATAGTTTTCGCGAACAGATGGCTTGTGACTCACTAACCTGTTTACGGTGGTATTGGTTTTCAATGTAATCGACATGAAACTGGCCATAAATCAGTAATGTTCCCACCGAGAGGCCATTAAGAAAAGAGTCATCTTCTAAATCACCTATTATTAACACTTCAAGGAGGAACGAACAGTGAGTAAATTTAAAAGAGAAGTTGGTACATTTAACATTGCAAAGCAGCGTTGACAGGCGTCATATTTTACCGTTGCTATATGGCTAATACCGCATAATATGTCTTCAACATTCGTATACAAATAATAAACTGTTTCGGTTTGTAGAATGTTGGCGAGTTAGTAACAAAAATGCCAAGCTGGAAAAAGCATGACATCAGTCGGTGTACACAATGGCTTGAAATAAAATGACATCATCAATTTAAGAAATTAAATTGAATCGAAGCGACATCGTGACGAGCGAACGATCGTCAAATTATAAAATATACACGATCTTGATTGGAGATTAGTATAAGACAACTCCATAGTCGTCGAACAATAGAAATAAATATCTTCGACATTGGTTATTCGTTTCCAATTTTAAAATAGCTTTTATTTAACTGTTATCGTAGCCTACATCTTAAGTTTAATACTGAACAGGCTTCCTTATACGCGTAGAAAAGATGGTATAAGTACTGTAGCGTGCCTGCCGTACTGCTTACGGCGACACCCGGGATCTTTAGGGAGTTTCTTCAAATAAAATTTTTCAAAACGATATTAGTTTATTCTTGCGTTTCATTGTACATTTATATAATACCTTATATTTTACCTTATACTTTGTATATATATATATATATATATATATATATATATATATATATACACATATATATATATATACACATATATATATATACATATATATACATATATATATATATATATATATATATATATTATAATTTAAATGTTTTGTGCCAGACGGGTGACATATTTATCCAAAAAACGTCAAACGAACTAAAGCATTTTGTTTTATAACAAATTTATTTCTTTTTCATTTTAAATTTGAATATTACGAATGAAAAAAAAATGTAACGTAATATAAAAGGTTTTAATGCATTAGTGATACATTTATGAATGTATTACTACAGTACTCCTAACTTATAAATATAATATCGGAAATAAGTGCGTATCGATTTAGAAGAAAAATTTTACTTGATGTTAATTTAGTATCGAATATAGTTTGCACATTTATAACTCATTACAGGACTGAATAAGTTAAAAATGAAACTAGTTGGTTATTTTCTGAATGATAGAAAGGTAACTTACTACTTACTTAGATATCATTTTTACATATCTACTGTGGCGTAACAAAAATACGCATAAGTCATTTTTTATTACATCTATCTTGATTGTTTTTCGGTTGCTATTGGAAACATAGTTTTCCGTCTTTTTCAATTCAAATAATTCGGATAATACTGCCCACACTACAAAACTTTACGCAACTACCATTTACTATGTAACTAACCTTAAATAGCTGTAATAGCTATTTGTAGACGCAGTCTTTTATAACAATTTAATTTCTAGATATTAACAAGAATCGACTACTATGATAAGTTTAGCCGATTTTGAAAGAAATCAGCAGTAATGATTATCATAACGGAATTAATATTAACACAGATATTTTTCTAAAATATTATTATAACACGAGGAAAAAAATATCGAAGCCGTGCAGTACAAATTATTTCCGCCACATGAAATGTGGGGAGAGGTGTAAGATTTTATAAAATGTATGACATGTATGTTTACTTTTCGATGACGGATTACGCAAATAAGATAGGCCATCTGCAAAAGTTATATGTAACATAGATACCGAAATAAATCACGACAAAATGGTCTTAGAAACTACTTGGTTTTAAATAGTCATAGCTTATTTTATCTTCATTAAAGTGAAGGATTTTTGTTGTCTGACAAATATTTATGGGAGAGCTGAATGAACTGATGAATCAAACGGACTCAGTTACTCGTTCTGATATTTCACTGTCCTAAAATTGAACAGAACTACCATAAATATATTTCGTGGATACCTTATGGTATATTACGAAATCCACCACGAATATCTCTAATCAAAGGCGGGGATTACATTAAAAGTGATACCCTACAATTTTGAGGGAGGCATATGCCCATCAGTGGACTATATGATGTCAATAATGAAGGCAAGCAGTGATCTTTACGCTTTTTAGATTATATATTTTTAAATTTTACTTTATATATATATATATATATATATTCATTTTTACTATATTCCATATTTTAGATAGAAAATGTTCGTGGTTAAATTACCAATATTAACAATTAAGTATTTCTATATATCTTTATGAACTCGATAAGAAGTCAAATTCCCTATCGTATAAGAAGTCAAAAAACTATTAAAAGCCAGCTCAAACAAAAACTTTAGTAATATCGTAAAATCAAAATAGCAAGTATACTTACAGTCTACGTCTCCGGGACATGTCTTACAGCATCTGCCCGGCAGTAGCTCAGGGGTGTCACACGTCGGTTCCGGACATTCATTTTTAATATTACGGCAGTGAACTTTCGCCACCACCCGCCGCTTCTTTTGCACCTGTAGGACAGGAAAATTGTAAAATTTTAACTCATGCTAATCGTTTCAATTATTGTCCCTCATTGGAATAGATTTATTATTTAGATCTTTTAAACAAATAAAATCGCATTCTTTTAAAAACTTTTTATTCATTATTTATTTATTTAGCCTTTACGTACGTATATGGTAAAGGAGGATTTAATGCCATAAGACATTCTGTACCATTTAGATAGTCATGGTATTAATTCGCATTATTTCGCCTGGATTGGGTATCTAAAAATGAAACGTGTCGAGATTGTTTCGCATTAGTCCATCATTTTATGTAATATAAAAGTTTTTATTTATTTTATTTTATTTATTTATTTATTCAACACAAAAACAAGTTACAGTCTTGAAAGAGTAATACAAATATAATTTAAACAATAACACCTGGACTATAACTTAATATCTGCGCAAAGCTTGGTTATATTGTAATAATAATAAGGTTTACTTATTCAGATTTATATAACAATTAAATATAATAAAATTAATTAAAAAAGATCAACGATAAACTTCAGTATAATCTACCAGCCGCCAAGGATATCCCGGAGCGATCGTTTTAGTTGGTGTATTTTAATATCGAAAACTTCAAACGTATTTGTACTGCAGTCAATTAATATATTATTTCATAAGTAACAAATGCGTACCATGGGATTATAATGTGATATGTTATTTGGATAAGATTTAATACTAAACATTTTATGGTGATTCCGTGATATCAGGTCACGGATGGTGTTAAAATTTAGAAAAGAAAGTCAATATACGAGTGGATTATTACGTATAAGTAATTCAAATCATAGCAATCACGAATTGATTTTTTTAGTGACTGCATATGATATTTTCGCAATCTGTTTTCGTACGATTTTATTTTAATGAATTATTTCCTTAACACTTATAATGTTTTTCATATTATTGGAGTAATTGTCAACCATTCCAACGAAGCCAATAGTGTTTGTGCTAGGAACATATGTATAATTCATATCAATAGTCCTATGGAAGTCGAGAAGTAAGTCCTCCAATGGTAAACCCACTCTTTAACAAATGAGTTCTTACTGCTTACTTTACGGTTTACGGTTGATACACAAACCAGCTTACTACAGAATAGAAGGGATTCTATTCTGTAGTAGAACATTTATAATAAGCTTTTTCATATAAGTTGTAGTTTATTTTTTAAATTAAGTAGTAAATATAATACATATAATAATATAATAAAATTCATAACAACACGTCTTTAAATTGACCTTTATAGAACTAGTCACCAAAATGTCAAATACATAATTAAATAACGGAAATGATATCGACGCACACTTACCGATATACACTCACATTTGATGCAGTACATCACCCCAAAAGGAGGCCCGAGGTCCGCGTACCACGTGGACCCAAGCTCCTTCGCCTGCTTTCCGAATTGACATTCTGTAACAAAGATTGAGACATATATTTTTTCTTTTCTTATTATTATTCACCTTTATTTACATATTTCTCTCTTTATAACAGTATTATTACTATAAAAATAATATTATTATCATATTAGGTTTATTAATCCTTCTTGACGGTATAAACCAAGCCAACAATGAATTTAGGTATCCAAGGAAAGAAAACCTCGCCATCCTAGCCGTGCACAATATGGCTGCTTTTTGAATTTTTAATTTAACCCACACACCTAAACCTTACTTGGACATATGGGCGTCCAAATTTTCAACATGCGGATGCAGATTACCTGACGGTAACTGATCATGGCCGCCTATAGACATCCACAACGCTGGAGGTATCTCAGATGCGTTGACAGCTTTTAGAGAGACTTCTGTGGGTATAATAACGGTGGAATCAAAACGCCACATGGCAGAGATTTCATGCATGAAATCAATTTATTATTGTTATCACAATTCATTCATATATTCTTCTTGTTGTTAAGTACACTAAGCCGGTCTAACAATTTTCCGGGATCTTAATCCGCCTATATGGGTTCTTAATATACTTAAAACTGTCGCAAAGAGAACAAAAGAGCGCCTGGCTTATGTAGAGTAAGAACGATTTTGTAGCACATTTTATATTAATTTAAATTCTGTTTAACTTTATGAAGTAAAACGTAAATTTTTATTTGGCACAAATAAATGATTTCTATTTGTACATTAATGAATAAGTCACAAATCACAACCTTCTTCGAATTACTATTCGGTATTTTTATTAAATAATTTCAATCCTCATAAGAAATTTACATTTCATTTGTGAAAATTAAATAATAATCATTTTTATTTGTTTGTACCGATTCCGATGAGGTAACCGAAACCGCAACCAAAGCTCCGAAAGCGATAGTTTCGCCATTGAGTCAATAAGGTCGTAATTTAGTTTGTTAGAGTTAGTCAATACCATTTAAAGACATTAAGATTATTTTATAAATAATATTATATTAAAAGTGGTTTTACCAGTTTTATAAAACTGACTTCATGAACGGGTTATATTTTTATTCAGCTATATATATTTACTAATTTAAGAATAAAAACCTATTTATTATTTTATATTATAAATAAAACATTAAATACCCCTGAAACAAAAAATACTCATGCGTTATCAGAATAATTCGTATATAATATTTGACATTCAGGATTTATACTTATAACTTTTAATGTTCTTCTTCTTATTCTGGAACTATGGATGGAATATGATCCATCTCCATCCCGGTGGTCGGTGATTATTTGTATGTATTTACTTCTATACTTAGTCATGCGAATCAACTTTTCTGTGCTTGCCACCTTCAACAAGTTTTTTTTTTTATATTTTCAGTCCATGAAATCTTTTACCGCGACCTCTTCTACTTTCAAATCTGCCCTCAACAATGACTTTAAATAAACTATATTTATTAAAAGTCATTTCGATAAACATGTCCAAAATATGCTGCTTTGCTCTTTTTGATCGTTGTAACTAAACTCTGAATTTTTGTTCATTAATTCCAAAATTTATATATTAATTTGTAATTTTAATGTGATTTAAAATTATATATCAAGATCAAGTACGTAAACTATAATCATTAGCAGCAGAGAAGAAAATTGAAATCATAAACAGAACCTAAATTGTGCCTGACCTCAGTGCAATTGACACTAAATCTCAAAATGTTTGTTTGGTTATATGTAGATCAGGAACCAATATAGTTTGTTTGATGTTCAAACTTAAGGTGTGTTACCTTAAGTTTGAACGAAGGTCGACAGGTGAGCACGTGAACTTCCGAAACAAAGAATAAACCTTGACAATAATATATTTTATAATATCCTATCCTACTAATCCTACTTATATTATAAATGCGAAAGTTTGTGAGTATGGGTGTATGTTTGTTACTCTTTCACGAAAAAACTACTGGACGGATTTGGATGAAACATTACAGTAATATAGGTTATACATCGGAATAACATATAAGCTACAATTTGTAATAATTTTATGTAATTTTGGTGGTAATATAACGATACATGTCAATTAAGTCGGAAAAAAATCTGGCCTCTGAGAGCTATCTTGGTGTACGCTGCCTAAACCATTGGATTTACACAAAGATGATATACCGTAGGATTGTTTGTCTTGAACAGTTCTAAATAAAAGTCCGGGACAGCATTTATCTACCTTTTATGTGGAAGCCACTATGACCAAAATTGTGAACCATAAATTAATTTTAAAGAAATATATTTATTTAAAATGATCTGTCACGAATCTTAATGTGGCAGGTACCAAATTCCAACGCAGATAATATATAAAATACTTAAGAATTTCGTTCAAAGAAATGTTGGTTTGTAAAATTCTGCATTACCATCTTTTTGACGACCTAATTAACTCTATGCGTCAACAAACAACTATCAATACAAAAGCATTCAAATGTGCCAATAGTTAATTAATACCTTATGTTACGCCTCAAGATTGAATGGTTCCAAGTGAAATAATGAACACCTTATTGACTTGGTGGCGAAACTATCACCTTCAAAGGTAATCGACGTAGTTTCGTTTCGTGATCGGGATAAATACGATGACCTACAGATATTTATTCCTAGTCTGGGTGACTCGTCAATCCGCGTTGGACAAGCATTATAGAATAGTTATATAGTTTCCTCCAGAAATTACGAAGCCTTAGATTTAGTATAAAAAGTTTCTCTTATGTTATTTATATGCAAATTTATATATTTTTTCCATTATAAATATGTATATAAGCCATTGTGTTTACATAGCATTACATCTTATTGTGCCTACATACGTTCTCATTAGAATAAGGTACATACGTAAATACATAAGCACAGTACCAAAGTGATATAGTATAATAGTACAAGAGCCAGTAATTACCTGGTGCCCTACTTAAACGAAACGGAACATAAAGTGCAAAAGGCATACTTTATAAATATTAAAATGTAAAAAAAAATATAAATATAAATTAAACATAAACATCATAATAAAACATCTCAAAATAGGAAATTAATTGTCATAAAAAATAAGAAACAGATCGCCGACGTCTGGATAAAACTTAGTTTTGTTTATTTTATATTTAAGTGTATTGAAAAAATACAAAAAAAATGGGATGATTCAATCGGAGAAGTACCACACCTTGATAGAATATTAGCTTTATATGCTATTTAATGTGATACCGCGTACGATTAAAAAACTAGAAGGCTTATTCCTTTCCTCCTTTATTTCCTTCTTTCCCTCGCAGCACATTTTTCATTAAATCCTTTTTCCCTTCTCATTGCTCACATCCTTGTCTTTAAATAGACAACGCATTACCCTTAGAATAAGCGATGTCCATAGGCGGCGTTGGTTATTTACTATTAAGTGTATAACCGTTTGCCTATGTATCAATTTAAAAATTAAGTTAAATTAAAAATTGTGCTTTTTTCCCCACAATTGTGTCTTCGTTTTCTTAAACTACAGGATTTCTATGTCAGATTAGTAAAAAATTTACCAAGTGAAGAACGAAATACAAGCACAGTTAACAAGTCAGATTCACTCAGGTGAGTACATCTAGGAATGAAAAAATAGTAGATTAAATCTTTTAAAACTAGAAGATTAAGAACAGTTTTATATACGATGCAAGTCTCAATTCTATTTTTTGTAACAGACCATATATGTCCCACTGCTGAGCACGGGCCTCTCCATTTCTAGAGGAACGGATTTTAAACCCACCACACTTGTCCAATGCGGATTGGCGGGGTTACCAGACTCGGAATAAATATTTGTAATCCATACATATATTTATTCCGATGCGAGGATCGAACCCCTGACCATTGACTCCGCGGGCGGAGGGCTCCGCCACTGAGCCAATTAGTCTTCATCTCAATTCTATGCGTAACATTGTAATGATTGCATTAAAAAGTAGCATTGGCTTAACTACAGCTGAATCTTTTAACTAACTATACTAATAATTCACATATATATTTTAAGTTTCTCGAATAGTACAACTAGTCAAAAGCTTTTTAAGTCACAAAATCTTATATAATGGAATATTCATTAAATAACTTCTTCATCAAATACTCTTAATAAAATAATTATGTTTGTATTACTACTTATTATTTAAATAATCAAGTAAGTTGTAAATAGTTAAAAAACTTAGTAATAAAGCTTTACAAAATGTTAAGCTCGTACTAAAGTTTAATTAATACAAAGCATCATTGTTATTATTTTATATCGGCTTTAACATTTCACTGTTATTCATAAGGGCGCGTAAAAAGCTATTGAAGCTATATAGCTTTTGTATGCTTACTTATTTTATGATAAGAAGCTTATTCCACTCATTCCTCGTTATCTCCTACGCTACTGTTGAAAATTTGACTGTTTATGCCAAGCAAGCTAATCAGTACAAGTAGAGTCGGATATCTCAAACCAGTAACTCTTCAGACCGCCTAAAGCAAAGATATTATTAACGCAGTGGAAAACCAAAGATTATAAGGATATACTGTTATTTGGCATGAATGGGCTGGCTCGTCCGGGAAAATATTACACTCCCGCAGAAAACCAGCGTCTTAGTGGTAGCTTACCTATCGCGCTTCGTACGGTGAGAGGACGAGTTCCGGAGGCCCAACACCCTCCCCCTCCCTCTATCCCTCCCCCTCCTATTGTCACTTCCATAATGACACTTTCCTTAAATAAAGGTCAGCAACGCATCCGCGCTGTCTATGGTGCTGCGGAAGTCTATAGGCGGCGTTGATTGCTTTCCACCAGGTGACACGCCTGCTCGTTTGCCTTCCTCTCCCATAAAGAAAACAACATATATTTCTTATTTTATAAATAAATTGAGACTTGAAACACCGCTACTATCTACCGCTGGAAGTATTACTATCAATGCAACGCAATAAAGAAAGGACGAAGTGACCAACTCCGAATGTTAGATTTCGCTATCAGATGTCTTAGGTCGATAAGGTGGCTCGGCCTCTATAAATAGGCGTCAGTGTTATCTCTCCCGTAACTATTTAATTAACCTCACTCCACGAGTGCGCTGATAACAAGCCGATACGTTGCGTGAGAACATGTCGATCTGAAAGACATTTTCAAGATTACATTTCTTTTGTGGACGCCTATTGCTATAAAATTCAGTACCAGTGTGAATTGCCCTTATTTGTCGCGAGTCGTGTAATAAGGAAGGAGGGTGGCCGCCAGCGCAACGGCGCTTCGGTATTAGATAAGGATGCAACAATCAAACCTCATATTCACTGTGACATTTTATAGACGATAATAATTTAGCTATCAACTTAGACCGTTTTGAAGAAGATCGTTTTGTTTCTAACGATTCTAGCATATCATAGACCCACGGTGCAAAAAATTGTTTGTAATTTTGTGATATTTTTGTGACGTATGCAAATAATACCCTCAAGACTATTAACTATTAAGTTAGTCGGTACTCTCTCTCCGTGATTCAAATCAGTAACTGACGATTATTAACGTGCCCTTATATTAAACATTCAGATTCAGGCTCGGAAAAAGCACTTCCCTTTCATCCTCCCTCCTCGTCCTAGTTTAACTTCCTCAACATTTTGCTCTTCTCCTGTTATTTACATCTTACACTAAGATAGGCAACATGTCTGCAACGCTTTCCGTGTTAGAGATTTCTAAGGATTTTGGTGTTTATTTGCAATCAGGTGGCAAGCTTACTCGTTTGCCCATCTCTTCTGCAAAAGAACACGGTAATATAAGTAATCATGAATTTATTTAATATTTTGATTACAAAAAAATATAAACTCCTTTGCAAAACGCGCTGGCCAGTCCAAACAACGAATACCGACCTCTCGCATATAAAGATCTACATCGCCAGAACGATGGGTATTGCATTATGATCCATGTAAATGGCATCTTCACCAATAACAGTCAATGCGGATTGTGCATTTTGACAAAGGATTCCTGTTATATACCTTTGCGCATTTAGTAAGCCATTTTCAATGAATACGAAACTTGGTACGATAGTGCCAGTAACATAGTTTGGCTATTAAACCTCTTTAGAACTAAATTATTACCAATAATGTAGAAAATTCGAAACCGACAATTTTTTTGCAAAGGAGTATATTATTAATTTAAATAGAAACAAAGATCATTACAACAAATGAATTTCAAATTCTGTTACAGCTTAGGGTTATGGCATATTTTGTTTATATCAATAACACACTTCTATCAACAATATTGTTGGTAAACTAAAAGTATTTTGTAAAATATTCGATACATATCAAGCGCCTGCCAAGACTTTCCTATATATAATTGAAACTATACCATTTTATCTCTTTCACCGTTAAATATGAGTAAAAATATTATCTGTAAGATGATTTAGGCATATAAACTGTGGCGAGACATCGCGTAACCTTCTCCCGAGTTCTCGGAAACGTTGGCGCTGCGCCAGAAGCGGTCCGCCAGGGAAATGAAGTAGCGGCGACGCTCGTCTTATGCTTCTTTCACGATCTGTTTATGGAAATTAGTGCGCGGTATATGTGTACATGTTTACTTTGAATCCCCTCAATATCGATAAACATGCTGAGTGCAGCGCGAAAATACTCAAATAAATTAATGCGAACGGTGGTAATAATGTCGCTAATTTATAACTATAAACAAAAATTCCTCCCTGTCACATTGAAAATTCCGACGCGTCGCGATATTTGCCGTCTGGTACACTTTTTTTATAAACTTCAAACGAATCTTTTTAAATAGCGCGACGTACATATATATGTATGAAACGATCTGTCGTGAAGTCTGGAGTATAATAGTATGCATGGCCTCACGATTAGAACTGCATTGTCATGTTGTAGATCACGATATATATAAGTTACATGTCAAATGTTAGTAGTAGGCTGGCTCATTGGAGCGTGTTCAAGTCGCTTCAATAAATCCTACACATAAAAGGGTTGAAAGAGGCGTGCGCTGTATTTTAGCAGGCGTGGGCAGAGAATAAATTGCTCGTTATGTATTAGCCTTAAGCCGCGTATTTTGACATAACTTTGCGTACTACTTTTTCCAACGATTATCTCAAGAACTCTTTTTCTCTCTTCTTCGTTACGTCAATGTCTGTAATGGAATTCATTTTGATATGTATTCTAGTATCGTGGTATTCTAATATTTACCTTCTGTTGATGTTAATAAAAGATATAAAGTAGCCGAAGTTCATCTTAGCACCCATTAAACCTCAAAACACGTGCGCTTTTTAGTATAAAATCATCAATATATATGACGGTTTCAAGTAGATAACACTAGTTTCATTGCAAACCGATCAATATGCAAAGAAACTAACAAATATTAATTTTTACATATAAGACATATTAACATAACGTATGTTATAATGAACATTTATCCTACCATTAATTCTCAACATCGGCTTTATTCATTTTTTTATCAAAAGAGAATCGAAGAAGTACTAAGCACTAAAATTATGAATGGATGGATCCAACCATTGTGCGTGTAATGAATATATTTTGCACAATAGACCCTAATCGAAAACGATTGCTGAGTAAATAATATGTCGTAGGAATTAATCAATGTACATATTATGAAAAAATAACCAATTGGCAACATTAAAATTAATTTATTTATTAATCGATATAACACATTATTAAACGTTCAGTCGTAAGTCACCTTTCACGTGACGACAATACTTTGTCAATACTAGTAAGTCACGTGAGAGGTGACAAAACGAGACATGTTGAAACTCGCTTTGTGCCCTGTGTCGCTCTGTGCTGATTATATTACCTTATTAGTTAAATATCCGTAACAGAACAATTGACATCCTTTTATATGCTTTGCCTTATCCAATTATTTTCTAATATATTGAGCCAAAAATGAATAGAGTCAATGAAAACTGTATCTGTAGCTACAACCTAGCGAGAATCACGTATAAAAAGCTAGCGACCGATAAGGGTTAAACATAACAAATACACAATTTTCTATGATATATAAAAATACGAGAATAGTCACAATCAAAATCCATATTACAATAACGTGAGAACCAAAAAGTGTAAAATGAATTTAGTAAAGACGTAGGAGCGGGCTATTAATTAGTCCTTGATCGGGTGAGTCAGAGCTCAGGTAGCCAACCGTCCGTATTTTAGCAGGATGTCCCGATTACTGCATATGAGCGATTTCTTTGAAGAATTCTTGAAACTAATTCATACCGCTAAATACTATAATACTATCGCAAATTTTGCCACTTAACAATGTTTCATTCCTAACATCTAGATGAATGGCGTTACTCTATTTATATTTTATTTTATTTATGTTATATATTTTTTGTAATACCACTTCGTGAAACCAATTATAAAAAAAAACAAGCCTACACCTTCCTCAAAGAGCGGCCACTCTATTGAAGCGCCTCTGCTGTTTCCATTTAGCGATACACTTACTCAGTTGTGTGAAAAGATATATATATATGACGGCATATAAGACGCATCCTTATTTAGGAGGCCACACACAAGGAATAAAAGAAAGTTAACCTGTGTTCTTCACGTATAAGACGTAGGTAACTTTTTTGAGATCTAATTTAGGGAAAAAAGTGCGTCTTATGTGCCGTCAAATAAGATAATCCTTATTCTCATAGCCCTGTTATTTGTTGCAAAAATCCTGAAAAATGCAATATAAAATATAGTAAACGTAATGGGAGCGTAGTTGTCGCAGCGAGACACTGGGGCCGCCTCAGGTGTTGCACGGCCTGCGGCGACGCGCGGGTTATGTAAAACGCGGGAGTATCGGGTGTCGGCAACAGGTGTCCGCCGAAGCTGCTAATAAGAATTATTTGTACATTAATTTAATCAACCGTGGTAATAATACGTCATCGGTATAAAACTATATCAATTATAAGACGTGTTCTAGATTAAATTTTAATAATATCAAGAATATATAATCATTACAAAATATATTTTAATATAGATTAGAATGACAACAACTAGAGCTGGAGTAAATGCTGGAGTTAAGCCTGCGTCTTAGCAAACCTAGTGTGAGACGTCTCTGTCCCTGTCCCTGAGATGTGTGAAGCCAAAGATTAGGATAGGTGGTGCTTCTTGAGTGAGGCCTATGTGCAGCAGTGGACTGCTGCCGGCTATTGATAATGACTAGTATTAGGCCAAATAAATAGTTAACCCACAACACTTTCCCAAGATACTGGAAATCGGCTAATAACTTAAATTTATAATTAATACAATTATGATAAATTATTAGTATTTATTGTCTTTTTATGCTATAACATCGGATATTCATTCATTTCATTAATTAGACTCTAGTCAACGACATAATCGTAAACAAATCAAAAAATAGGTACATTAATATAAGAATATATTTTATATTATACGACCGATTGGCTCAGTGGCGGGGCCCTCCGCCCGCGGAGTCAATGGTCGCGGGTTCGATTCCCGCATCGGAATAAATATTTATATGGATTTATAAATGTTTATTCCGCGTCTGGTAACCCCCTCAATCCGCATTTCCTTTCCTGCCCCTTCCTCTCTTCTCTATCCTTTCCCTTCCTCTCCGCCAATCCACGGTCTGCCGTGCCAATGGATGCGTGTCTAGGGGCGAGCCTAGTCGAAAGCGTACCGATCGTCCCGGGGTCGGGCTCCCCCGGGGACTATGGTGCCTTACCTCAGCATGCAGGGCTCTGCTGGGGCTGACCTCAATCCTCCCTTGCGGCTCGTGGGATTCACTAAGACGAATTAATATACCTAATTTGTCGAAAAATGACGGCGACGTAGTTCGCAACCCGTCACGTCCTGATTCTCACGAGGGCGAAAAGCGACCAATGACGAGCCGTTTCGCTGCGATGAATGGCAGCGGATGGAGCTCTGTGGTCTCTGCCAACCCCTGCGGGGGATAGGCGTGAATATATAAAAAAAAAATAAAAAAAAATATATATTTTATAGCATTTTAAATAACTAAAGTGCTTTTACACGTTAGATCAAGATTTTAACTATAAATTTTGACTTAATACATTATTAATAAAAATTAATAACTTGCAACAAAGATTAATTGAATTTCTTTTTATAATTGAAATTTTGTAATTAAAGTATTTAATGACATTATTTTGTCAAACTTACAATTTATGTGTGATATATTATTATAAAAATGCCTGACATATATGCCATAAAGTAAAATTCATATTATTTTTTTTTAAATTATAAATTATAATATTAAAATTTCACTAAAAAATTAACATAGAAATTATATTATTATATCTACACATCAAAAAAATTTAGTTTGACATTTATACACACTTTTGCAAAAAATCGGGTGATTTTTTTACATTATTGGTAATAATTTAGTTCTAAAGAGGTTTAATAGCCAAACCATGTTACTGGCACTTAATAAAGAGTCTGGGTATGAAAAAAAATTAATTCCAAATGTGAAACTTGTATTTTTTTTAAATTAATTGTAATTCATTTAACAAGGTTGCAAATTAAACCATCAATACAAATTGTAAGTTTATCTTTATGTAACAAGATTGCTTTTTATTAAATAACAAAGTATAAATGAAATTGAATTATTATTGTATAAACAACGTTTAATTTTAAAAACCTTATTGATAATCAACTAATATGTTATATTATTATTTGCTCGATACGAAAGCGTTTTTATTTGTTTGTACTCGTAAAGATTTTTCACATCTCATATATTTTCCACTGCACTGACACAGGTCTGTTACATATGCTTGCTTTACATGCTTAATGTTCATTACATTTGCATTGGAGCATTGGATACCTAGATTCAAAATAATGTAAATAAAACCTACAAACCATAAAAATTTAATCCGATACGAGAATCGAACCCGCTATCACTGACTTCGAAAGCGGCAGTTTGACCACCGAGTCTATCACAATTAAGATTGAAAACAATTGAATTATCATTTTAACGGAACTTTGTCAGAAATATTAATAATTTAAATTGAAGAACTTTAAAAAATATTATAGGATTAATACGTAGAAGTTGTAAGCAACTGCACGTATGTATACGTTCAATAGGATATATATCATTATTATTATTAAAATGTAATTGATTATTACGTTTAGGCATAACGTTTTGTATTTCGACGTAGTTGAATATTATCAAGAAATGAATCAGCCTTCATTAGAGATTAGACAATGGAGTTAGGTCGCAAATTTGGAACAGCCGCGCGGCACGCATTGCATATTAAAAGCATTTATTTAACATGCTTTGTTTGCTTGTCTGCTCTAAATCTTCCAAGCCAAATTGGACTAGTTCCTGTGATATAGTTTACTAAAATTTTATTTAGATATCTAGCTCTGTCTCAGTAAAATTATGGCGAATACGTTAGGAGAGGATAAAATAAGTCTTCGAATAAACTGAAACCAAAAAGAGCAGAAGCTTATATTTTTCAAAAAAAGACTAGCTATGTTTTTGATATTACTAGAACTAATGTTAACAATTCCAACTGAGCCAATAGTGCTTGAGCTGGGTTAATATGGTTTACAAATGTAGAATGATCCCACGACCTGAGATTGTAAGCGTCTAATCCTTACTAATTAAGCTGCTGAATTTGCAATTTTTAGATATTTAATTTATTATGTATGGTTAATACAAATTCTAGTACCTACTTAATGATAACATTATTGCAATTACTATTTGTAAAGAAATATATATCTGAAATAAAAATTTATCACAAAAAGAAAAAAAAACGATTGATAGTCAGTCCCATTTGTATATGTTTAAAAAAATACAATTCTCTAATGAATCTAACAATAACACAGATGTTAAAATTTATCAATCCGTTTAGACTACAGAGCGTGCCAAAGAATACACTTACACCCATATACTCGAATAACACCATCCTCCTACTGGGTTAGTCGGATAAAAATGATGAAAATGAAAATTCATCAACCTTTACAGACCAACTAAACTGCATATTGAAACATATATGTAGATCTTACATATTAGTCGTCTGTGTTCCGAAATCACTTACTCAAACTATTTATATTAATTCGTATTTGGAATTAAGATAAGGCTAACTAGCTAAGCTATATAAAGTCAACGTACCTGGGCGTATTAAAAAATTTCTATGCCATGATAAAACAAAAGAATAGAATTTTTCTTTACCGTAAATGCCCAGAATAAATACCTTTAGGCCACACAAATATTAATCCATTATGCGACAATCAAACTCTCGACTCCTGGCTCAATAAGCGAACACCTCGCCACTTGGGTCGCCAGCGTTAAAATGTTGGTGTGTTAAAACAGTTCCCTGATTTCAAGGAAATATTAATCAAATAAATTATAGTGTTTATAATGTAACATATTATGATTAGGCATTCAAGGCAACGGAAATATTTTCAACAATTTACCTTATAATGTCACTGAATATAAACTTTTATATCAATTATTCATTCTTTGTTAACTATTAATTAATCTGTGTTTAATTTTTCTCCTTTCTACCACATCCTTCCTTAGCAGCATATTAAGTAAAACCAATTAATACTTCCCGTTGAAAATGAACGAGTCTGCGCTGTTTTTTTAAATTGTTTCGGATATTATTGTGTCTCTATTTGTCGGCTCTTGATGTTGTAATAAATAATTAGTTATCACGGAATATTTTAAGCAACACTTTTCGATTCTTAATTTTGCTAATTTAACGATCCCTCACTATGTCTAATAACATAATATGTTAAGAGCATTGAGTCTTAAATTATATTATTTCGTCTTTTTGTTACTTAAAAAATAATTTAAATAATATTTTGTGCATATTTTAATAAAAGTTACATAAATGGGCCGAATTGACTGAGAAATTATCACACCCTCACAGAATATCGACGTCATACTTCTGCTCCTTTCTTTGCTTCCTTTCTTGCCGTCACATCACAAGGAGACCTATGCCTGGCATTAGGAAACATAAATTATTCTGGAATTGTCATTTTTAACTTAAAAAGCTTTTTAATTAGCAATTCTTTCTTTTGCGAAGAGAAGATAGTAAGTAACCTGCAAAAACTGGTCATTGTTAGTTATACCGAAAGGAAGAGAGTGCGAAGACGGTTGCCAACAAGATGAACCAAGTGAAAGAAGCACCATCCTCTTCCACATTTCAGCAGGTGTTGAGAGCTACTTTGGATCGTAACCAATGGAGAAAGATTGTCCATTTGAGGGGTTCTAGTGAACACGATCCTTAATATTGAGGGACCGATTAAAGAAGAGTTTTTTATAAAACTAGCTCAATAAATCAAAAAAGTCTGTAAAATAATATTATTATATTTTATTATAATTAAATTTTATTGTTTTAAAACATCGTGCCACAATCACAAGCTATTGCCTATATTTACGAACTGTATCGTAAGGGGCAAGTCTTTAAAAGCCGATTTAGTAATTGATCGCCATCTGTTACGATTGGATTCATGTTCCGCAATTGTTGGACAACAATTGTCTTTATTAAAGTACTCGTACAATACTCCAATCAACGTGCGTTCTAACAGACTTGATAGATGAATCAGATCAAATCGACTGTACACATCCTTCTAATGGAAAATTACTTAACTAAGAAAATTAATTTCATCATAATTGTTTAGACGCAAATATTATATTATTAATATTTATTACAATATTAAATTATTAATAATTGTTGTTTACGATTGAAGTACTTTTGTTTCTTTTATAATGAAGTGATAGGCAAAAATCATCAAGGCATTACAGCCGCGGGTGTGCCTTAGCCTGGTCCAGTAATTTTCTCTAGTCGGATCTTCGTTTTCCTTTTTACCTCCAGCCCCTCACACCGATTGTCCTTAAGTCGTCCTTGATTCATCTAGCAAGGCCGAGCTTAGGCCTTCCGCGGCTTCTACGACCATCGCCAACACAAAATGAGTCACCTGGTGGTTTACACTAGTCTGGGTGACCCAAAAATTCACCTTTTACAAACATTCTGGATTAATATCCATACCTATTAATGTGACCGATGAAGACCCTGCCCAGCAGTGAAACACATTTGATATGCACTGTAAAAAGAATATATGTATCTATCTCACCTATCTCAGGCTCTCCTAGTTTTAAGGATATCCATGAGCAGTGGTGATTACTTATCGTAAGGTGATTCACTTGCTCATCTGAATAACTTTCCTATAAAAACAATTTTAAAAATATTAAACTTGTTAAATACAGAAACTAATAAACATATCAAAAAGAAAGATTCACTATCTCTTAGGTAACGATCCTTGAAATTGAATTCTATAGGTGATGCATGTCAAAATTCAACTTATATTCACATATGTACCATGTGAATGTAAATTGAATAGGTATTTTTCCCTTTCTGGGTACAAATCTTTTCATTCCATTTGTTCTATTAACTATTAATAGAACATTATAATTAAACAATTTCAACGTATTTGCTTAATTAGCAATACTAACAACATTATTAATATCGAGGTAGTTATTTAACGAATACCAACTTAATAAAGGACGCAAGAAAAAAGAATAACAAGGCCGACAGCATCGGCACCTGCACACCTTATTCCTATCATTATCACTTCCTATTTATAAAAACTTCTTTCTCTGGCTGATGACTGTAATTCATATTTTGAGTTACAGCTAATTCACAAACCCCTTAAGGTTTCTGAATTCCTTGTAACTCAGATTATATAATAATCGTCTCTTAGCGGACTGCTTGCAATCTTCTCCCAAAGTAAGAAAAATGAGCATCGTCCAAAATGCCATTTGTAGTCCGACCTCATTTTGCCATAGTTATTCGAAAATTTGTATAATTTGAAAAATAAATGTACTGCTATTTTGTGAATATATTTATGCTTTTTTCAACTGTGAAAATTCTTCTTGTATTAATTTTATTTTGTATAGTAATAATTATTTAACAAAAAAAAATCTTTGGTTTTCTTAATACATAAATTTTATTAATGACTTTTATAACACTAAAATATTATATTAATAATATAATTAAAAATAATGTGGATTGAAAACTTGTCATAATAATGATATGAAAAACCAAGAGAACAATTTTATTCCTTTTAATTTTAAGCCATAAAAATCATCGTAATTTTTATTATTATCTTAGATTTTAAAATACAAATAGATGAAAACAGAAATTCAAAAACTCCTTAATTGGACTAAATACAATATAATTGAGACACTGTAATTTAACTATTGTTGTATATTGTGTATAAAATAAATATATATGTTATGTATGTATGTACTTATTTATGTGTATATATATATGTATTCCAAATTTGAATAATGACCGAATCGGAAGATCTCAGCACGGGCCTGTCTATTGAGACTTACTATGCCCCATCCAACTTTACTGTAAATTGTCACAAATAAAATAAAATAAATAAATAAACTTTAGTATATATTATTTACCACTCGACTTTATTTTAAACACTCACACTCACATACTTTAAGCAGTCACATGCCTATACACATATGAAGTTATAGGTGACACCTAAGTTCATGGGTGTAGCACAGCGTAAAGAAGAGTCACTCCATTACTTTGTTTTATGTTTCTACAACCCTAACCTACAATACTCAAAAAGATTATCAAAGTTTTTTTCCATAGTTTTATAGCAATCGGATTAATGGTTTGGGAGTATGAATACGGGCAAAACAAACATACAAAAAATCATTTCATAATCGTATAAGATACAGAAGTATACTAATATATATGTAGTTATATTATAAAAACTCTAAAAATCTAGCATAATTAATTTTAATATGTCGTTTCATATACAAAAATAAAAATTGAACCCGCTTTTTGGGTAACCTTAATCCCCAAATAGAAAAAAATGCTAGTGTTAATTGGAAGAATAAAAAAGGTGGTCCTATAATCGTGATCGGTATAATGGCCGTAGCATAAATTCGCCTTTTATTAATAGTCTCGTTTCCCTCAACTTTTATTTATTGTTGTAGACTTCATTGAGTGTGGCCGGCGCCTGCTTGTCGCAATTGTGACTGGTTCTTCTCGTTCCATATGTCCATAATTCAACTCATATATGTTTATTTCCAGTGTACCCTGATTAAAATGCAAGAAGGCGACGCAAAGGCCGTTTACATTGTCGTACCAATTAGTAGGAACCATAAAAACGAAACAAATCATTCCCCTTCCTTATTGAGCATTTTGATCGCCGACACGAACTTTATCCGCTTTTAATTTCTAGGCTTATACTGCGCCGCTTTTACGAGGTGTAGACAATTTAAGAGGTGTGATATTCTTTAAAAGGATCAATGCCGTATCCGGAGTATTTTGACGGAATGAAGTTTTAATTTAGATACGATTACATTTTCGACAAACATATTTAGGCAGTCAAAAGCTAACTCCTTCTATTTATGTAGGAGTAGTAACAGTGACCTAAACGAAATGCCAAAATGGGGTTATTGTGACTAAAGATTTTTTTTTTACTATTTACCAACTTATTAAAAATGCTATGGCACGAATAAGCCAGTTCAAACGGGGGAACGGGGTAACACTCCCACATAGAATATTAACTAATACTATGTTACGCGACTATTATACAGTGGCTTATCGACATCGATAAGCTAGAGGTTGCTTTGGTAGGTCAGGTAGACAAGGCATCTGCAGTACCTCAGTGTTACAAATGTTTATGAGCGATAGAGCTTGTTTACCATCAGCCTGGCTGTACCATAAAAAAAACTATATATAAAATATATCGCCAAATTATTCCTTATTATTTGAACGCAATAATCATTACGCTAGTTTTTCTACGAAAACGAGATAATTCTACTATTTAATCGCATATTAATAAGATAATAAAAATCCAGTAGCAAACAGTGGCCGTGAGCCAAGTTACCACACAAAAATATAACATATAATTTATTGATTATAATTCTCCGGATACTTAAGAGATGAGTACGTCCAACAGTTGCAGCTCATAAGAACATAATGCTTAAAAATATTTTCGCGTAGATAAGTGTCACCTTCAAGCCAGACACACAGACAGCAGTGCAATTTTTTTATTAACATCTGATAAATTTGTAATCCCAGACTAGTGCAAACCGTAAAACAAATTACAAATCATTATTTTCAGTCAAAGAGCATGCTAATATCTCGAAAGATACATTTATTTCGCAGCTGCGAGCAATTTTAAGAAGTACAAGGTTTTATATTTCTTATCTAAGGTTATATAATATGATTAACATAAGAATCTTTATCATAGAGTAGAAGAGTCTCTCCAAATGAGTGTGAGTTGACAACATTTTTCACACATTCAATTACTTCAGGCAGCGATATTGTAACACATATGAAAAATAATTTTGTTATGAATCGACGATTATAACCTCATTTTGAAAATCTCAAAATCCTGGTCAAGCAAGCCAGCAACTTTTTAAAAATAAATTGACAAGACGTCCGTCAATGCGTGACAAGAACAGTTAATAGAAAATAGCTAAGCGCGAAAAAGAGACAGAACGATGTGTAGAAAAGACAACACTGCTGGAAAATTTTCGAATTTTGGAATGCTAGAATGCTATATGGACAATCAAAAGTGTGGTTTTCCGTTGGGTTTAGTGGATTCATTTGGAACTTAAACCAAAACGGAAGACAACCGAAAAGTCCGTAGAGTCTACTATACCTGAAGATGCCTCGTGTTGGGGCAAAACACGTGTCGTGTACAAGATGGAAAAGTGATAGTGTGTGTTTGGCGTTGTGTATAGTGGTTGGTGGGTGGAGAGTTGATGGCCGATATTCGGTAAGTTTTTGGTTTAAGTTCCAAATGAATCCACTAAACCCAACGGAAAAACACACATTATTAATTTTCTGTTATTGTTTTGCTTGTCGCGGATCTTAGCTAAGTAAAACTTTTGACTGTCCATATGGTGATGGATTTCCGCAAAGTAACGCCTGACTCCATTAATAATGCTAGAATGCGTTTTTCTTATATAAAAGGGCGACGGTGCGTTTAAGAGGAATTTAAGAGATTAAAATCTTAAGAAAATAGTAGAAAAGAAGAAGTTGAAACTAGTGGCCGATTTTATTTTTCCGATCCGAATATTCAATGATAACGGTAACGGCAAAAGTGTATGTGCGTGTAAACTTTTTTATTCAAGACACATCGATGCATCAGTCGTAACAGGCCAATATCAGAGATTAGTATTAGAGATTGATGTTTGCTTTTTAATGCTCTGGCCGACGCTGAGGCCGATCTAATGGTGTTTGCTGCCTTAGTCGTCTAATACAACACCCGCGGGAAGTAATACGATAACCTTATTCTGTGCCGGGGATGGCTTGGAACTAACAGAACAATCGATAAAATGATTTTTTTTTTGTATATATGTATATCTTTTATTTTCATAGCCCATATATGTCCCACTGTTGAGCACGGGCCTCCCCATTTCTGAAGGAATGGACATTAACCCACCACGCTTGTCCAGTGTGGATTGGCAGGGTTACCAGACTCGGAATAAATGTCTGTAGGCCATACATATATTTATTTCGCTGTGGGGATTGAACCCACGACCATTGACTCCGTGTGCAAAGGGCCCCGACACTGAGCCAATTAGTCGTCATGTGTATATCTTGCATAGGATTAAATGTTACTTTTTAGTTTTCTCAGAAGTCGCCACACCCATATCGGTTAAGACAATCGGTTAACTACATTGTATTCATCATTGAACTTGCAGTTTGAACATTATTAACATTAAAACAATATACTAATGCAATATTCAATCGATATAAAAAAAATGTTTACCACCCACAGTGATGGACGAACATAACATCTCATATATAACACCCACACAAATCACATACAGCCTCACCTACCCAACAAAGTTATCAATCAGACTCCAGGTGAATGCAAATTTTAATTGTGCTCGGGTTGGGTCGACGTCGTGCGGTATCATTACTGCAATTTATTTGCGCGACGATACTGCATGCGTGGGGCGGAGCAAGCTGAACGCACTGCACTAGGGAGGGAGACAACCGCCAATTATGAATAAACTAGCTTTACTGCTATGTTAATAAGACTAAGAGATTTTTCCTTAGCGATTTCACCAGGCTCGATCAGTGCTCATTAATGGTTTTGTGGCTTCGTTATCAGCCGTTAGAAAGCTTCGTCCGATAACCCATACTATCGCTGATACACGATATGACCACCACTATAACCGTAGCCAGTGGGCAATTTAACTTAATTACTTATACAATGTTGAACCAAATGTTAGAAGATGTCACGACTAAAATCATCATATTTGGACTTTGTAACACATAAGGATCATTGTCTATCATTTATCCTACTTAAATTGTAACATTTGAAACAATATGCAATAGTGATTGGCGTTGCATTGGTAGATGTGATCTCTTTTTATGGAATAGGAAGGCAAACGAGCAAGCTTGTCGCCTGATGGAATGCAATCGACACCGCTCATACACATCGTAACACCACACACATTACAGAAGCATTGTCGGCCTTTGAGAAATGTGCATGCCTGCTTTACTAATTTCCAATGTCGTTAAAAATACCGAATTAACTGGTTGTATAAAGTAGCACTTTTCAAGAAAAGCGGCACTTCCCGCCGCCGAATTCCACAACCGCACAACTCGCCGTAAAGAAAAGTTTCATCCTCACCATCTGGGTGAGTGGCGATCTACGACGGTGCACTTCTCTCGAAGCTTCTTTCCACGCAACACCACTCTGTGGAACCAGCTCCCTTCAATGCTCTTTCCGAACCGATACGACAATGGCACCTTCAAAAAAGAAGCCGACACATATTTTGGTGGCGAAAAAATTGGTGAGCCAAGGATACAGAGTTACAATCCCTGTCGAAACTAATGTTGTTATCGTTTATTTAGCAAAGTTTTTTTAAAGATATTTATTACGTGCAATGTATCTTATTGTATCGTTGTATAACATCTCTACATCCTAGACTGAATGAATTTTGCTTTGATATTTACGTATACACAGCATACACTTGTATTGTTTATCAAAAGGGTACCTTCGACTTGGGACTAAGACTACCTCAGTAAAAGACCATAATTTTGATTTCCAAGGATATAGGATTTTAGACTCAAAACAAATATTTTATTTTACCCCTTATCTCTCCTAAATAACAGAGTATATTGTTATTAGTAGCATTACGGCATTGGAACTTAAGGGCATACCGAAAACTTTTCAGCGACCGTGAGTTTTCAGTGTGATAGTGTGATGGTCAAAGGACGAATCCGGCCGGGCGCGAGAACGGCCTCGTTGAGCCAAATATAATTTCTTAATCATTTAATTATATGGAGATTAATGGGCTAGCAGAGATGCTAACATACAGGTTAATAAGCTGGTACAATATGCCGTGATTGCATTTACTATGCAGGCGCGGTGCTAAGAACGAACTACTGGCCGTCGGCTCGCCTTTATGTTTTAACACTTGTGTTTAACTCTAAAAAAAATACAATACAATCGAAATTTTCTTAATGCAAATTCTATTTTTAAATAAAAATATTTTTTAATTACATAACTGGCAGCTTCATTTGCCAAATAAAACAAAATTCGTTTGAAGATCGCTTAAAAAAACATTTGCTCTTACATTATCGATTTAAACGTAGAATATATTACCATTCAAAATAAATAATTGCAGTCTTTGTAGTTTCTCACCTCTTGGCCATAAACTAACAGAAATGACGTCCACGATATCGCAAGCGATGCAAGCAGCACGCACGAATACAAGGGCGTAAACTTTCTGTAATTAGTTTTATAAAACTAGTAAAACCAGCTCATTTGGCGAACTAGTTACATAAAAAATAAATAGTACACAGTATATGGGCTTACTCTCTGGTGATCTTTGGTCCTGTGTTGGAAAATGAGTGATGACGTACTCTTTACAACCACGACACCGTTAGGAGGTCCCGAACGTGCTCAATGGGGTTAAGGTCGGGGCTCCGCGCTGGCCAGTCCAAACGACGAATACCGACCTCTTGCATATAAGCATATCTGCGTCGCCAGAATGATGGGCCCGAGAATTATCCGTTTAAATGGCATCTTCACCAAATACAGTCAATAAATGTTGTGCATTTTGACAACGGACTTCTGTTTTATACCTTAGCGCATTTAGTGAGCTATTATGAATGAATACTATCTCGGTACGATAACTGGAAGTTACGCCCGCGCAAAACATAACAGGCCCTTGACCATAAGAGATGATTTCTTCAAAACTCACATCAGCATAACATTTCCTTGGTATTTGTAACACTCAGCGACATCGATCCTCACCATGCACGTAAATTCGAGCCTCATCGGAGAAGACTACGCTACTCCAGATACCTAGTGTCTAAGATAGGTATTTTCTAGCGAACCTCAGTCGAGCAATCTGGTGCTCACAGAGTAACTTGGGGGTTCGTACTAGTCGTCGACTTCGTATATCAGCAACGAAAAGCCTCCTTCTTACAGTCACTAACTTGTGCTCCTCGTACCTCTTCAAGGTTTATTTTGAGGTCTATGTAACTGCATTTGCAGTTCCTCAGTCACAAAAAGCGGTCATATTGTGGTTGTGTGCAACATTTTCTCCCAGAACTTTGCCTTCTCTGAACGGAACCTGTCTCTTGGTATCGAGTCCAGATTCTTTGGAGGGTTGAACAACTCACATTTAACCGCTGTGAGAGGTAACATTGGCTACACCACTCTTCCAGCAGCGCTATAATTTAACTAGCTATTAAAACCTCTTTAGAACTAAATTAGTACCAATAATGTAGAAAAATCAAAACTGCCCGTTTTTTTGCAAAGGAGTATATAATAATGATAAAAAAGTGATATAATTTTATTTTGGTCACGCTTCAGCTGTTTGTCCCTAGAAATCCACTGTTTCTCTAGAACGGTATAATAAGGTACTAATGTATACAGAGCTAAGATACTACCAACGTGCGATATCTTGCATTATTCTCGTCACGAATTCTATTCCTTATTCTAAAGCTAATTTTTAGGAACACTTAAAATTCTACAACACGTTCTCTTACAACCAAAGAATAAGTATTGCTTGGATAACATTCTTTAATGCGCAAATCAAACTATAAACAAAAGAATATATACATATATGCATATATTAACTTTTTCTTGCAAAAAATAGAACAAACAATAAGAAAATTGTTTAAAAGTGTACTTTTATAAATATCAGTATGTGAAATAAAAATAAGATATTAACTAAACCTAAAAAGATATTAAAAAAAACAAACAATTAACTTCATAAGTGTTTATATCGCAGGTACATATTACAGTATGAGACACGAAAAACTCTAAACTCGAGCTACCAGAAGCCAAATCAATCTAATCAAAAATGTCTATAATTATAGATTTTTATCAGGATCAGTTAAAAGTGCACTTGATAGAATTAAAAATAACTAAGTGTATGTTAATTGGGTGGATAACCTGGTTTATGTAGGTATATTACCACCTTTATATATCTAAAAATATAAAACATGTTTCACAAATAAATTCACGCCTTTAATGTAAAGATATTTACTTCTTTCTCGTACAATATGTGAATTGACTCATCGAAATATCACAATTTGTATGGCAACACTTCAGGTGTTTTGCACATATCGGGCATATTTATCAAACATTTAAATTATGTTTTAAATACTAAGATTTATATCTGAAAAACCAATCCGAAAGAGAGAGGTAATCGTATATGTAAAAGTATAAAAACTATAACTTCTATAAAATCTATGTTTAAAGCATGCAAAGTACCATGTCTATGTGCTTTGTTTTTCTTAAGTTTATAACATTGACATTTTACTAAGCGAAGTAAACTTTATGTTAATTAGTAATTTAAAAAACGCGTGCATTTCCTTCTTATTAATTTACTTTAAAAATTCGGAGCACTTTTTAATCGCATCTCGATATAAAATAAAGACGCTACTTGTAGTAGACGTGCTAAAGAAAGCGTAGCAGCAAACTGCTAAAAGGGTTATTTATATGTGTTTGGTGACAGAGGCCCTCTGCGCCTGACCGTCCTAATTAAAATTTAAATTTGGAACCAGAATCTTCGTATCTACCTACCGACATGAAATAAATTACCTAATTTTAATTCCATGTGTTCATTTTTCTCCCGTATAAACGATATTATTCTCAATAAGTTAATGTTTCAATTTGTTTTTCCGAAAATTACGCATGTATTTTTCATAATTATTACATAAAATACTAATTATATAGAGTTCTTATTACAAAACTGAAATAAATAGTTCTGGACTATGGAGAAGGCTGTGCACGGAGATTCTCTTTCGTCTACTCCAACGTTTGTCGCAGACCCGACAATCGTTGGAGTAGACGAGTGCTGAAGTGGAGACTGCGACTCGGCAAACGTAGTGGAATGCTCTGCTAGATGGAGCGACGATCTGCGCAAGGCGGCTGGCAGAGACTGGATGCGTGTAGCCGAAGATCGGGCTAGATGGCGCGCCTTAAGTGAGGCCTATATCTAGCAGTAGACTGCCACTAGCTGATATTGAAATACGTTTCAATATCAGCCAATGGCAGTCTACTCTGATATTGAAATACATTTCAAGAGGAATAAGCATTAACCCTGCAATACAATGGATAAGAGTATAGTTTAATCTCCGAGAAACTCCCTGCGCAGCAGTGGGATATACTCATATACAGAGTTTATAAAAACTAGAAGAATTTCTTTCATTAATGAGAAATCAATGTGTAACAAAGAATTTAAGGGTGAAGAACAATAATCATAATGATACAAACGGCTATCCCAAAGCGAGCATCGAACTTGAGAACCTTGCTTTTCAAAGTCGCCATAACAATGCAAACTTGAGTTCACACAAATTGAAAAATACACAAACTTGATATGATATGATTTAAAAGTCTGCAACGAATTGTTTAGATTACAATATAACATCTTGTTTTTTACAACTTAGAAGTTTATAAAACATAAATATAATATTACAAAACATGCACAATGTAACTTTATATATACCGCTTGTCAATACCTTCGGTCTCCAATTACAATAGAGGTCATAGAGTACGACGATCATATCACACTAGAGTGGATACGGGCATCTGGTGAGATAAGTGTTGCTTTTAAAGACGTATTCCATTTCTGATTATTTTGTATGTCTTATCTAAACCATACTACCTAGAATCATTTCTATATTAAATAGGTATATCATGCGTATCCTATTATTACATATAGTTATTTCTCTTTCAGCATTCATTTCAGTTTCAAAATAGCTCCGCTGGTAAGGATCGCATTTACTAACTCAGATCGATATGGTTTTAGGAAAATATGGTTTTAATGGCGTAGTGGATAGTCATAACGCTATTGATACCATATTGTCCTAGCACAAGCATTGTAAAATTAGAATGGTTAACAAGAATTGTACACTAAAATTCTATTGTTGAATCAAAATCATTAGAAGTTCTCCGTAAACCAATTCAATTAATAGAGTAAAATCATAAATTTCTTGTACCCGGTCAAGATATTGATGTAAAGTAACAAGGAAAATAATTAATATATTCTACTTTCGATCTAATTTATTTCAAGTATTAAGTCGACGCAAAAACAAGAACCAAAAAAGTTTTAAAACTTCTGAAAAAAATGTATCTGATCACTCAAAAACTCTCAGTTTCAACGCTGTACAAAATTTTGCTATTTAACTAAGAAATAAATATCTCCATCCACTATTTTAACAATTTTGTAGACAGTTGTTCTTACCAAACAAAACTAACAATTTTTGATTCATAATTATAAAAAAGTTAAAAAAAATTTTCTTACTGTTTAAGAAAATCATGAAAGTTACAACGGCTTCGTTGGGAATCGAATCACGTAACACTTGTCGAAATCGTACGGGCATTAAGTATTGCACGATCGGAGGGCTGGTACATAAATCACTGACGACGTGGTCTGAACGCGTATCGGCGCACGCGCACGTCGTCGGCGTCGGCGTCGCTTAAAGACGTTAATAAAGGATGTTCCGACAAATATGAATACATTCAACAATTTACATTTTTAAAAAGACCCTAATTGTACAGTTCGCTTTGAGTTTCTCACATCAATATAAAGATTTGTATAGCTAACAAGTATTTATTTTCAGTCTAGATGTTTGTCGTTATAACATTGTGTTTATAACAGTACCCATAAAATTACAAAACATATGTAAGGCATCCCTACATAGAAAATGTACAAGATTTTTTTTTTATTTTGTTGAACGACTAAGTAGCAATAACTCTATCGGTAAGAATTGCTACGATCTAAGGTTGAGAATGAGTTCCACCATTGTACTATTGATATGAAGTATGTTTTCGTAACAAACTATTGGCTTAGTTGGGTCTATTCTAGTAATATCAAAACATTACTAATCTTCTTTGAAAATAATAGATTGAATTGAATGACTTTTAAACCATCACAAAATAGATATTAAAAAAACAAACTTTTTCGACATTAAAGATATTTATACTACCATTACCATCACGTTACCATACCATTACCGTCACAGTATTGGTTACTACCATTATTAAATATCTTTATTTATGACAGAAATTTCTTTTAGTACTCATTTATTACGTAATACAATGTTAAAACGCAATATTTACACAATACAAGGATAGGTCGTCCTTTTTTTGGCTCAGTGACGACTTAATTGACTTGTGGCGAAGCTACCGCCATTCAGAGTTAATAATCGTGGGCTCGATTTCGCATCAAGTTAAATATATGTTTAAATATATTGATACCGAAGCTGGGTGCCCCACCATTCCATCTTGGATAAGATTGGTGGATTAACGTTCATTCCGCCAGACCTGAATGGGGAGGCCCGTGACCAGCAGTGGATATGCAGGTTCCAGAAAGAAACTTTGCAAAGTTACATTGAAGGCTTGTGTTTAGATCTAGCAAATATTTCACTGGCAGGTTCACGCTATTCCCCGGCAATAACTCGCCGCTATTTGAATACAATAACGCGATACCTCAGCCCAGGGCCGCCCGCGTGCCCGCATGCATAATCCACAACGTTTATTCAAAATCCAATACATTGTAGTTATGAATGATATCCATGCCCATACATCTCTTCACACCACTCGATTGAACAGTCGCGACACAAACTAAGAACATAAATTATCGGATTTCGCTCCAATTGACGACCAATTGGGATTAATAAAGCGCGCACCACACGCGAGCTATTGACTTCGTGCGATTCATTGAAAATGATCGAACTCCAAGGTTACATTCCAGTGTTAATTCCGTTCCTTATATTAAAATTTATTTGCTCGTCTATGGAGTTATGTACATACAGTTGATATAAAGTAAAGATACCACTGACTGGAGAGTTCAACTGGGCTGACAGATTCGGAATTAATACCTGTAGGCCAAAATTATATTTGTTCCGATGTGAGTCGAACCCGCTGCCATGATTTCGAAAGCAGTAGCTTCGCCACTGAGCCAATTAGATAGATTGTCGTTAACGGGTTAACAGAGACGTTTGCATAAACATGTTCAATTTAAAGATAAACTTGGTGAATACTTTGAAATATGTTAAATCGTTGAGTGGATATGCCAGTGGGAGTAGCACCCGGTAGACTTCGCCCACTCACCCCGGCGCCAGTCGTGCTCACTATTTGCATTTATCTTAACTGACGTCCGCGACAGAGGTAACTAGAGGTCACTAAGTGATAGTAGTAAGTCACGAGTTATTACTCAATGCCACGGATCAAATGTATATAAAATTCTAACTTAACTGAGTAATTTAAAATAAAACAACCAACGCTTGGCGCATTTCTATGTTATATAAATAAAAGGTGAAGAGAGAAGGATTTGAATATTTTTTTTTGATATATTACAGGGAAGGCTTACAAATAAAAAATATAGGGAAAACAAAAAAAAACTTGAAAAATGAAAATTTCTTTTTTCTTCCTTTTACTTCCACTTACTTTCAATAGATGGCGTTCGTCATGGCTTCATCGTCTAACGGACATCAGTCCAGTCCACGTTCCAGTGAACTATTGATGTGAACCATTCTAGCACAAGCTTTATAAGCTTTGTTGAAATGCATAACAAAAGTTCTAGTTAAATTAAAAGTTTTGATAATCTTTTATTATAAAAAAATAAACATTGATTAAAACAATGACAGGAAGTTAAAAATGTCCAGACAGGTAATTGATAGCTAGTACTCCAATTCAAACTGCAATAACTCAGTTGCTAAGATATGCGCTTATGATGATCGACAGTCGTGTGTTCGTTTCGTTCATTGCACTTTTTGTCTGCACTATATTTTCCAAACACAAGCATTGTTTGCTTAGTTGGAATAGACTTACTTTAAAGTAATATATCAATATCAATATCCGCCCGCGGCAGTCCACTGCTGGACATAAGCCTCACTAAAGGAGCGCCACCTAGCCCGATCATCGGCTACACGCATCCAGTCTTTGCCAGCCGCCTTACGCAGATCGTCGCTCCATCTAGCAGGGGAGTGTCCTACAATATGTGTGTCGAATCGCGATTTCCACTCCAGCACTCATCTACTCCAACGATTGTCGCTTCTCCGACAAACGTGTCCAGCTCATTGCCACTTCAGTTTGCTAACTTGAAGAGCTATATCAGTGACTCTGTTTCTCCGGCGAACTTCTTCATTTCGAATTCTATCCACCAGAGAAACTCCGAGTATAGCCCTCTATGCGACTTTGAGCTTGTCAAGGAGACGGACCGACAGTATCCACGTTGCGGCACCGTAAGAGAGTACGGGCAGGACGAAATATATGTATGAAGAAATATATATTTACAATCAATTACTACTTACTATGACGAGAAGTATATTTTAATTGTATCATTATATAAAAAAACCGCATGCGCATTTGACTAAAAGTACCTTTATTTGCTCAAAACATTAAAAAATTTGAGTACTTAATTAAGGAAATAAACAAATGTAACTAAGCTACAAAACTATCCAAGTTGAAGCTAGTATTTGAAGTAGGTATTAATAGTGAAAATAATCGGTTGCTTGTCATGTCTACCGTCACAGATAGAAGAATGAGACTTCGACGCACTATAAGCCCAGACAACGCCTCCACAAAATCGAGTTCATTAGTGACATACAATATTCAGTACATTGACATCGGGTTTATGTTTATCACCGGGTGTCCTCGATGAAGATGCTATATAGGCATCAAAGAGAGAGCAAAAACGTGTGGACAATGGAAAATGTCGGGCCGGTGCGGTGTTGTGTCCTCGATAGTAACTGTACGACTCGATGTGTCTACAGGCGGCGTTCCAAGCTGCCTATTTGGGGAGCTGTGGACTCCCTATTAGGAAGGCTGTAGTTCGAGTCGCGATCGATATCAGCCCGCGGCAACGATACTACTACACCACGGCCATCAACCAACCATCACTCTGAGAACAACCTCCTTTGTGTCTATTTTATATAGCGTTAGGAAGTTAAGAATTTTCTGGGCATCCGTCTTCGTTGAGCATAAATTATTTCATACGAAATGTATGTTAAGGTTAATGTACTTTATTGAAACAATTGAATAGACGGTAATTTATTAGTTAAATTATATTAATAAATGAATAATATATACAATAAATATGACTTTCTTATATCTTTTTTTACTACAATATCTAATGGTACGATATATAATATAAATAATAATAACAATCTATTTAAATTTATACCTAATTATGTAGACGTTATTAATATTTATAAATAAAGCCGCAAGAACAAATACAAGGAAAAACCAAGGAAAACATACGTACTCTTAACCGACGAGCTTGCATAAAGAGAATCATGAACGTGGAGGAAGTAAAAAAAGTATGCCGAGATCGTAGCAGACCTGTGGTAGAATAGAATCTGTGGTTTCTGCCTAACGCTACGGGAAATAGGCGTGACAATATGTATGTATGTATGTAAATGTAAATGGAATTTTTGACGATTTACTATAAGATGACATAATGTAACGGTCATAATAATTTAATATCTGCGAATCATTCACATCAGCGTCAGTGCAAAATAGATAAGCTCTACCCGAAGTTGGAGGATGATCTCAGATGGTTATAAAATGTGTAATCACGATTCTCGTATGTTAGCACCTTTCATAACAATGACCCACACGATTTTATACTAGAAAAATCATGTTAGCAAAAAAATTTCCGTTCTCTCCTTTTAGACTATACATGCTCAGAATATCATCGTCAAATGGTAGTATTTTACTGTGTTACCGCATTTCGCTGAGGGCAGAGTTCTGGAGTCCCAAATTTTCTCCCCTTCCTTTATTTTATCTACAGTGCCTTTAAAGTTCCGGTGTTCCATAGGGTACGGTGATTGCTTCTCATCGAATGATTCGCTTGATGTTTTGCCTGTCTCTTCCTTAAAAAAACCATAAAAAAGTACGCCAACTCCGTTAAAAACATGATATGATCATGATAATGCTAAGAAAAAAGATAAAGTTGTCTCCGAAATAGCTCTCCGCCCCGAAATAGTAGAAAGAGATACTGTATTTTAAAGAGTCATCTCAAATTAATAGTTGTTAAAAAATTTATAACTATAGCTTTGACAAGGTAACGAAATTTATATGTTACTAAATTATTCCACCCCAACTGGTATTTTCCAAACGTTCCACACTAATACCAAATAACTCGTAAAACGTCTGAACATTCTCATAAAATGTACGAGTAAATTTATTATTCATCTGATACATAAAACCACCATATAGTTAAGATTATTTGCAGGAAGAAAATTTATAAAAAAAAATTGTTTTTTAATGAAAAATGCCGAGATTTAATAGTAAAAGTCTCATGTCTCGCCTTTAATAATTTATGATAGAATTAACTGTTGAAAGGAGTCATATCGGTCGAATAGACCAATGATTTCGAAAGTGTTCAATATTAATTTTATTCATTCGCAAGGGGTCTATTACTTGTAAATTGGGATTTACAGTGGTAATTGTTACATAAGCAACTCATGACTACAATTTTATTTTTTCATGAAAAGAAAAATTCGCATACAAGTAAACATCATAGGTAGTTTAACTACCTGTGATTTTTAACTTGATTTTTTAGCAATTTTGTGAGGATTATAGAGGATTAAAGAGGAGGCAGATAGTGCACTATTTTATTCCGTCTTCAGCCATTTGCTTATTATTTAAATCTCTAATTAATGACACAATAATTGATGAGAACACCATTACTTTGGACCAACCAAATATTCACGACCAATTGGCTCAGATTTGGGGCCCTCCGCCCGCGGAGTCAATGGTCGCGAGTTCGATCCCCGCATTGAAATAAATATATGTACGGATTACAAATATTTATTCCGAGTCTGGTAACCCCGCAAATCCGCATTGAACAAGCGTGGTGGGTTAACATTTGTTACTCCATTTGAGCCTTCTGATTTTTAGCGTAATTTTATTTTTATTTTATTTTATTACAAAAGGTATAGTTACAGACTACAGATTAAAAAAAATATAAGATAACAAACATGCAAAAGAATTTAAGGTAATTCTGAAGTCCAGTTACAACTATACACAACAATTACAATTATTAATTATGATATGATATGATATTAATATCTTAAGTCTTATTTCTGATCACTTGGTTTTCCAAACAATAAGATTTTTTAACATTTAGCATACTCCTTTCCATTGCATATTCTTCTTATGGTTGTATGTCCCCGAGGTGGCCCAAAGGGCATCCACAGTGCTTATCCATTGCGATCGGTCTTGAGTGACGTGCTTCACTTCAGGCCACGTCAACCCGATGGATTTCATCTCGGCCGCTACGGAGCGCTTCCAGGTGTGTTTGGGTCGGCCTTGCTTCATTTTCCCTTGAGGAGTCCATTCCAGCGCCTGTCTAGGAATGTGATTAGGGTTCCTTCGTAGAATATGGCCTATCCAAGTCCACTTGCGGCGCAAGTTTTGAAGTCCAATCGGCGGTTCGCGATTGCATATTGGTAGGTTGCAAGTTTACTGAACATTACTTGTGTTAAACCCCATGATTAAGATTTAATACTAGTTTTGGTTGTCTTCCGTAGAGTCTACTATACCTGAAGATGCCTCGTGTTGGGGCGAAACATGTGTCTTTGCTAGGTGGAAAAGTAGTAGTGTGTGTTTGGTGTTGTGTATAGTGGTTGGTGGGTGGAGAGTTGCTGGCCGTTTTTCGGTAAACTTTTGGTTTAAGTTCCAAATAAATCCACTTCATCCAGCAGGAAACACACATTATTAATTTTCTGTTATTGTTTTGCTTGTCGCGGATCTTAGCTAAGTAAAACTTTTGACTGTCCACATAGTGATGGATTTCCGCAAAGTAACACCTGACTCCATTAATAATCTAAGAATTAATAGTTACAATTGGACAAGTTTGGAGACCTTTGGAGTAGACCACGGATGGAGGCATACAGGAGGGTGAAGGTGCGAGTGCGGCAGGCGAGTGCGCGTGCCCACGCCGTTAAGCTGAATGAGTGCTCGTTAAAACTCGGCCCGCCGTGTAATTAGCTGGCAACACAACGCAACGCAAGGCAGTGAAAATAAGACAAAGTCGCCGCGTCCCACGGCCCCCGGGCGCCTCGTGACCGCTCGCACGGATCCATCACGAGTTTTACACTTGTACCGTGTGTTATTGAGAGTTATGAAAGGTCTCGAGTAAGTGACAGTGCCTTTTAAGGAAGGCCGAGCGCCCTTTAACAGCGCCGATGTTGGCTGTGAACCCGCTTTAGATGTAGCTACTGAAGCAAGTTTAATAAACAGCATTAACAAATATTTTGGTTTTTTTTTTCACAAACATCAATGTACACAGAAAACTTTAACATATGTACACATATACAAGATAACATAAACTATTCCCCATATCCATCATCAATCATTAAGAACCTTAATCAATCCGCTGTTGGAGATATGATTTAACTACTCAATATAAATGTTAAAATAACTAATATATAAATTAATAATTGAGAAAACTTTTAAAAATAATTTCGAAATAAATATATAAAAATATTTAACATTTCACACTTGCAGCCCCACCTATAACGTGAAAGTAAGATTATTTTTATTTTTTTTATTATTTGCATAAGTACCGTATTCTTTTCCAGGTCATAAAATAGCCTAAACCATTTTTTATTTGGTTTAAACCCTCTGTCATTTTTGTCCCATCAAATTCAGTTGCAATAATTCCGGAAACCATACAGAAACGAATGGAGAATCAAAGAAATGATTATTAAAAAAAAAAGTTTGATGCTTATTTACTTACAAACTTTGTTTAAGATTACAGAGAGACATTTTTATTTTATTTTATGTATTGATTTTAAATAAATCGAGAAAGCGATAATTTTTATAATAAATTGAATAATTGATTCGAGATAATAAACTATTTCCCACGAAAGGCATGAACTATCGACAACATCTCAAATAGAACAGCTTGCTGCCGCTATTATTACGTCAGAAAGGCTTTATCTCTCAATTTCGTAATAATTTCATGAAGACAAGGAGGCGGTGCAAAGCGAGGGCGTCTCGCGCGGGAGGTCTGTACTTGCATCGCTTAAAGAAACCACTAATTGCGAGCCGCTTTAAGGACACTGATCGATAACACGATAATGTCTTTAATGCCGTTCCTGTGTCGGCTCGCAACATTTCATTTTGTCTTGTCGACTCGCTAAAACGCAACCACCAACCCAACGGTGTTTATCTTTTTCCCACTTTCAATAAAAAATGATTCACTCGCCGATATCGCAGACACTGAAACCTTCAACATGAAATTAAATCACATTAAACTGTAATTAATCCGAATAAAATAGCGGTGCGATAAGTCTCTGTGTTGTACTGAAACGAGGCGCTAAAATTGAGTGTCATTTTTCTTTTGTTTTTATACGCGTGTAATTTTTAGCCCTCCCTGTTTTGGTATGCAGTGAAGCCGCCCGTTTAAGATGGAATCGATATGAGCAAGGTGCGAGGTACCGCATGCCTTCACGCCCTTTTTGCCACGGCTACCCTTAATAAACAATATCCTTTATAGGTAGGTAAAAAACTTAATAAAATTAATACAATCACCTCACCTCAAAACTATTAAAGTTTGTCTTGATTAACCCAAAGATAAAGAGACATCTCTAATAATAAAATTTAAGAATGTTAAAACACAGACTGGTAGAAAATGCCCAGTTTACACCGGTGGGTTTAAAATATGTTTTTAGTTTTGTTTAATTTAACATAAAACACACAATTTTTTTTAAATTTTCCCCTAACGCGATAAAATAAGGGTAGACGTAAAAGTTATGGAGTTTAGAGATTTCGTATTGAGGCAGATTGGATTTGAAATCAAATTATTAACCACTACGCCCAGTGGTTAATAATTCAATTTCAAATCCAAGGGTTGCGGGTTCGATTCCCGCTTCATGACTAATATTTTTATGAACTACATATAGATTCAGAGATACTGATGTTGGAACACATGTATGCAATAAGAATAAAGATATGATCAATCATCATGTTGTAACATAACTTTAACACAATGAACGATTATGCAATGGAACACGCCTGCTTATCCGAAATATTCGTGAACATTTCTTGATGTTGAAATTCTACTGGTGATACTGGAGTATATTTATCCATTCTTCAGAATATCTATCTCCAATCCAAGCCGACCTTTAAGCTGTTATTCGTCATGATAATAATTAAGTCCTAAAGTTAACCAGTGACAAAATCTTGCTTTATCTTCCAGCTCCAGGTTTTAAACATAGTGAAATAGATATTGCATTTACTCAAGTCAGGCGCTTTAAAGATACTTAATTTTTTGTTATATATTCCGTGAATCATGTACAAATTGACTCCCCCAAGTCAAAAAATAGAATATCATAGATGATTTTCTGATAAATTTAAGCTAACATTTATTTGTAGAACCAGAGATTGTTTCAAGTCTTTTTTAACGCGCTTCTATTTCCTCACTGCAACTAAAGCAGAGTAGGTATTAGCAGAGTTGGTTACCCAAAACCTTACATATTTCCTAACATTTTACCGAATGGGAAACCTTATCGGATATAGAATTAAAATTTTTATAATTTATTAATATAACCCAAATTACATTCCAATTTATTTATATTTTCCGTCAGTTGTTGTATATAATGTAAAAATAATTACACATATCTATCGTTCGAATAGTAAGTTACGATCTTAAGTTCATACAAAAATCCCATAGAAAAAAACCACATCGAATTCATCCCGAATTTTCTAATGTTCCGGGAAACTTTTCTTTCAATAATAAACTATTAAAAAACGTAGTCAAATATTCAACGCTCATACCGTTTCCAAATGACACGCTTATTGATAAAAAGCTTTTAATTTTTATTATGCTTGCCTCTAAATAATATATAACTTTTACTTTTTGTATTTTATTTCTACTTATACTTTCAATGTCTCTATAAAAAATGATACAGTATTTATGATTTGTTTAATCGTTTACAGATTCGCGCGTAACCAACCCCGTCAGGTGATCGGTCCGTGTATACACGTGAACACAAATTATGACCAGTTACGTAATGTACATTATTTAAATGTGACAACCTTATAAGAAAGCAATAATGTGATAGAGTGTACATATGTCGTGTGTTGGTGAGTCAGTCAGAGCGGGGCACATTGACCCTCGCCCGCCGACCGCCGACTGCCGACCGCCGACCGTCGACCGCCGACGCACACTCCGCCCGTACCTCGCACACTACGTTACTTCAAAAATACAATTATGTAACAAACACATTTTTCAAGGAAACAATATTCGCATTACTAAATTCCGAATTCCACGCCGAAATTCTCTCGTCCTTCACTTAGCATGCTCGTAACGGATACTGACGTAATCATTACACAGCAAAGTTACTATAAGACAAGTTAATAGATACATTTCTTTTTTTACAGCCCATATATACATTATCATGTCTGCCCTATGACAATAGGGAGACTTAGGACTCAGAGAGAGATGCATGTCCCACTGCTAAACACGGGGCCTCCCTATTTCTGACAATTTGAACATTAAGTCACCACGCATGTTTAAGGTGGATTGGGTAGATACCCAGACTAGGATTAAATATCTCTAGGCCTGTATTTACCCCGATGCGGGAACTGAACCTGCACGCGTAGAGTACGCGCGCTAACTTCGGCACTGAGTGAAATGGGTCGCCAACAGCAAATAGCGGCAACTGATCAAGTGTACCGCTTGATGAAAAGCTATCAACGCCGCCCATCGACATGTGCAACACCAAAAGCTTGAAAGGGAAATGTTTAGTCTTCTTTTTGAAAGGAAAATTATTCTTATTGATATGATACAAAAAATATACCAATACTTTTGAAAATAAACTATAGCTTGTCTATATTAACCAAAGAAAAATAAAATTCGATTTCTTGATATTTGTCGTTATAAATATCGCAATTATTTTATTCGCAATATTATATATCGCAAATATTTTAATTATAATAATATTCGCTGATTAATTATTATTATTTCCTAAAATATTGTAATAATTAATTATAATAAAATAAATTAATTTTAGCGATGAATTACTTTCAGACTTTTATATCGTTCCACTTTACCGACGGAAGCTTTAAAAGTCTTTCTACTATCACTATAAGTGAAGATATTTTTCATTTACAAAAACTACTTAAGAAAAAAACATCAAATAGTTTTAACCTAAGGCAGAAAGTTAGAACAAGATCGAAATGATTTGGATATACGATTTAAATATTTACTACTAATCGCGAAAACATTTAACAAAAAAAAAACAAATTCACACTGTGAATATTAAAACAAAGCATAAGATAAATGGAACAATAAATAAAGAAGTTACGATAAATGCGAATAACTAAAATACTTGGCAAAGAACAATGATCTCTTAATACGCAAATGTCTACTGTAAAATAATTGGGTTAGGATTAGCAAATCTATTTTGAATTGAAGAACAAAACAAAAATAACTTATTTTTAAACGAGATATTTTTAAAAATAGGGAGATATTTTGAATATTCACTTTTAATATTTCTTTCTGTAAATAGAGAAAAGTAATGACTTAATTACATCTATCAAATAGGATCACCGACATTATCGGAATTATTAACGACTCCAATAGTGTAGTTGCCAAGTGAGGACTAGTGAATTCGATCATGTGATGATAATATTCACCATGATTCATCATGATACATATTTGTATAGCCTACAGATATTTTTTCTAAGGATGGGTATTTGTCCTTGTCATTTTTATGTTAATAATGGTACATAGTTAATCCTAATACGGAGCTAGACGCTAGACGACCGATTGGCTCAGTGACGCGGCCCTCCGCCCACGGAGTCAATGGTCGCGGGTTCGATTCCCGCATCGGAATAAATATTTATATGGATTTTTAAATGTTTATTCCGAGTCTAGTAACCCCCCCCCAATCCCCTTCTTTTCTTCTCTATCCTTTCCCTTCCTCTCCGCCAATCCACGGTCTGCCGTGCCAATGGATGCATGGCTAGGGGCGAGCCTAGTCGTAAGCGTGCCGATCGTCCCGGGGTCGGGCTCCCCCGGGGACTATGGTGCCTTACCTCAGCATGCAGGGCTCTGCTGGGGCTGACCTCCATCCTCCCTTGCGGCTCGTAGGATTCACTAAAGACGAATTTAATATACCTAATTTGTCAAAAATGACGGCGACGTGGTTCGCCACCCGTCACGTCCTGATTCTCACGAGGGCGAAAAGCGACCAATGACGAGCCGATTCGCTGCGATAAATGGCAGCGGATGGAGCTCTGTGGTCTCTGCCAACCCCTGCGGGAGATAGGCGTGAATATATATAAAAAAAAAATAATACGGAGCTATGTGCTCAGTAGCCACCAGAAACCGAGAGGCCGATCGAATTTTTCTAGATGATGTGTGCTATTACAAAAGATAAATGCTAGAGAAATACAGAGAATAAATATCCATACCGACTTCGCATCCATACCGAGTTACTAAACATTCTTAAGAAATTACTATTACATTTAAAAAAATTCAGTTTTTATTATCTTGCATCTGTAATATTACATTTTATTGAAATAAATACCACAATAATTAATTAATCTTTATAAGTTTAATCTGTTGGTTTACTAAGTCAATAAATAAAATAAAACAGAATCCAGTTTACCCCAACACATTCCTACTAGCTTTCAAAAACGTTCATATCTTTGCTGATTTCAGTACATCATTCATCAGGCGTTGTTAACGGGTGTTAATTTGCATAGTACCACGGCAAGGGCTCACTCTCGTTTCCATCGTTGGAATTAAAGAAGCCGAGAGGGCCGATGCTGTGTCGATACTGTCACATGACTAATGGAGCGGGCGCCGATCACCGATATCGACAAATAAAAATACACCCAGGCCACCGCCGTTGGCGTCACACTCGACCCCCGCGCCCGCTCCCTTCCCCTGTCAGATCAGCGCCCAACGCGAAGATTTACGCCCTAATCCAGATAAGATTTTCAAAATTAGAATATAAGAAAATTATTTAATAAAAATGACCATAGTTTTGCTAACGCAAGTATTTATAATTAAATTGGAAAGGTTAGTAAGATTTCTACTATTTTTTAAAAACAGCATTGCTTTGCTAGTATTCTTTAAAAAAATCAAAAGAATGCTGAAAAGATATCGTTCAAAAAGTTTAAAAATTGTGCCTTGTGGAGATTTTTAGAAAAGATAAATATTTATTATATTTACTAGTGGTCCAAATTCGGACGTAATTCGATAAGTTTATTTTGTTTAATTTACATTTCGGTTCTTCTTCTCCATATAAACTTTGACTATCTTCTTTAGCCAGTGAATGGAGTGTCCTTTATACATCTACTAGCTAAAAAAGTGGTACAAAGTTTTCTTAATACTTTACTTTGTCGTTTATTGCTGATATATAACAGAAAAGACCTAGTTTATTCGTATTCTTAGTAATTTATTTTCTTTACATATGCGTCATGAAAATTTCAAAACTATTCTAATTCTAATCTCTCGTGTCACAAAAAAGTTGAGGACCATTGCTCTACACGTTCGCACTTAATACGCCAATGATACACTAGCGCGCAAATCTTAGAGAAGTCGCTGTTTCTCCAACAAATTGACAGTTGAATAGAAACTGACACGCGACGATTAAGAAAGACGCTTATATTTTAATCGTGTTACAAAGCTGGCTGAAAGCCCTTCCAGATAAACTTTCACAACTAGGGTGTTATTTATTTTTAAGTCATAACACAAATATTTAAATTTGAAATACTTTTTGCTATTTATTTTGGAACTTTTTGATGTTGCCCCCGTAAAAAAGAATATATTTCGTAATCTTGATTAATTCATATAATAAAAAAAAATATTAAAAAAAGCCAGATGTTACTTTTAAAACAGCGACTATCCAAAATAGTTTACTAAATGATGTTAACGGCCACATTTAATTCAAAAAAGATAAAAAAAAACCTTTGAACACTAGTTTCTTGAATAAAATTCTCGTGTTGTAAAATTAAAGATTTGTTAAACAAACATACGCCAACGTTAACAGTTTTAGTCACTAGTAGGTACATTAAACATGCGTTCTCCTATTACTAGTTTGTTTTTCTTAAAACGCTTACGAAGTACGTCGCCAACGATAAGACCTAGTAACTGCGTTCACTTTAAAAATAGGGCCGGATAAAATCCATTAGGAGTGGTGTAAATTTTCACAGTAAGTACTCACGCATAACGTACACATTATGTTAAGATAACAGTTTATGGTGAGCTTAACCTACATACTTGTATTTTACTAACAATATTTTAATTGCATACGTACAGGGTATTTAGCTGCATCAAGATTTTTCTCACGAGATATATTTAACCGTGTGATAATATACGTACTATTTTACCAATAATATGTAATAAACTCGTGATTAATAATATATACACACATATCGTCACGCCTGTTTCAAGTAGGAGTAGGCAGAGACCACATATCTCCATCTGCTACGATCTCGGCATACTTTCCTTGCTTCCTCCACACTCATCACTCTCCTCATGCAAGCCCGCCGGTTAAGGATACTCTTGACCTGGCCTTTCTTAAAAACTTCGACAATTAGGTCAAAGTATCTTTTCCGTGGTCTTCACTTACCTACCCTTCCATCCACATCCGCAACGTAATGAAGTTATTATCAGAAAACACGAATTTAAATAAAGAATTTAAATTCGTGTTTTCTTGACATATTTTTCAAAAGTAGCCGGACGGATCGAGAAAGTACCAGATCCTCACAGAATATTAGTATGTAAACTAGTAGCATTTTACTATATTACTACGTATTGTACGGTGAGTGCGAGGATTCGGAGTCCCAACTCTTTTATATTCTCCTTCTCCTTTCATTACTTTTCCTCCTTTCCTCCGTAAATCCTTCTTCTTCTTATATTATGTACTTTCTAACCCAAAGGTAAGCAGCGCATTGCAGAGCCCCAGATTGTTATTGCGGATGCCCATGTGCAGCAATGGTTACTTCCTATCAGGTGACCCGCTTGCTCGATTGTCTATTTATTCCATATAAAATTATGTGACAACGGCAATATAAAAAAGCAAAATTATCATCAAATGAATTGAATAAAATGATTTTATTTTGCAGATGAATTTCCACATGTCATCATTTATATAAATTTTCTTTATTTTTGTTGCATTTTTGAAGTACGTATTACAATTAAATGTGTTAGCCTATGTACAAAAAATGTTAAAAAATAGTAGTAAAAAAATTATTCTGCACAATGTCCGCTTTGGAAATCTCCAATCCCGAATTCTATACCCGCATTGACTATATACATTGATTTAATATTTATTCTATACCCGCATTGACTATATACATTGATTTAATATCTGGGTGTTTTGTCTATGTTATTTCTGTGTTATTAATGGTAGTTGTGATTGTAAATAATTTTTTTAGTATATTATGATTGTAAGAAGTTAACTTTTTATCATTATTACTTTTTAAATTGTTACATGTAAAATGAACAATGTACCTATAAAATTGTGTTTATAATTTCAGTTACAATTCTAAGATCTCACGTACATGTAGGTAAAGAAATTTAAGAAAAATGCACGTAACTGATATTAAATTGTGTAATAATAACTTGTGAAGCCAAAACAAAATGGTATTAACTCTCATAACTTTTCAGCTTAACATGTCATCAAACAATTCACGAACTTTATAATATGTTTGTATATATAAAAATATTTATTCAAAATTCTAGAAAAATCATGAAGATGTATAATGTTGCTACTTTTATAAAAACATTAGGCGTAGATCACACTCTACTATATTCAATAGATACCAAACTGTCAGAAAGTGGTTAAGAATTAATGGATACATTTACATTTCCCCGTCTATATGGTCAGTGGGCGACGCCACAGACGCAGCGCGTAGGCGGGGATTCTTCTAATTATCGTATAGTAATTATCAGTTCAACAAAAATTTCTATAAAAAATTGTACTTTCAACAACTTCTATATTAATGAAATATAATATTATATATAAATAAAAGTGTTCATCCACAGAATTCTAATCTTCAAAATATTTAGGGTTCCTATTCAAAAATTTTAATGTATGTATGTTTGAAACGCAAAGAAAGAACAGACAGCCAAAATCATTTTCCCAGATTTTATTCGGTTATTTTTGACGGTGGTTTGATTATTATTAATTTTCAGATATTATAATATATGAATAAAATTAATATAGTAATACTTGCATCCAAAAATGGCCCTCATATCGTCAAATAGGAACATTCACAATAATAGAGATTTTATTGGCCTAAGATCAAAGAGTAATCAAAGTTATGAACCCTAGTTTTGACTTGTAAGACTTCTGAACAATCGACATGTGTTAGTTCTTTTTAATATTTAAGTACCAATGTTTCATTTTTGTAATTGATCTCGTTTTTTTTAGACTTCCTTTGTCTGCATTGAAGGATTGGTATACAACCGAAAATAATTTATACGTTTTTAACAATTGTGACAAAACTAGGGGCAAACAAACAAGGATGTTGCCATATGGAAATTTACACCTATAAATATAATAAAACGCTAATAATAAATAAAGAAGTTATTCCAAAGGTCAAAGTCATGAGATAAGACATGTTATTATTTGTATACTCTATGAGCTAGCAGCAGACTGCCAGCCGTCTGCGGACCGCTAACGTCAATAAGCAAATGCGTCAAACGTTACATACGGCCAATAGAAAGGTAATTGTGTTGGCCTACCAGACATGCGCACCTCAAGACCTTGCCAAATTAGCGATGCAACGAGCGAAGTGCAGTGCAGCCAGGAGTGCCCGAGCGAGCTCCGATGACAGACGCTTCCGCCGCGGAACACGGTGACGCGTCACCACTGAATATACTGAGGTGACAATGATACACATAGCCGCCGCCCCCGTCACAATAAATACCTGAAACCGAAAGTGCGCGAGTGACGGCTGCTCGCCTGCCTGTCTCCGCCTTATATTGTAAGTGTATACAGAGGTTCAACAACCGGTATGAGTAACTCGCGTAGATATATGCGGTATGTGGTTAATATCTAGAGAAGATCGAAATAAATCGCTAGGATTATTGCCAAGTGGAAGTCATTTTAATATATTGGACGCATGGAATTCGCTTTGACAATATTTTGACAGTGTGCGGTCTCAGGGATTTAATTCGAAGCACATTCGGGTTTTTTATATTATTTTTATACTCTTCACACGCTCTCAGACGATCGCGTTCGTGAGTAATCCTTCTCTGCTTAAGGATCTATTTTGATGCTTGTTGTTTATGTTGCAAGAATACATCGTTCTATTAATATTGCGGCTTCCACTGCGTTATTTGTAATTATAGCTTTTCAAAGTTTGTAAACAAAAAGGGTGATGAAAGAGAAGGATGGAATATTATTAAGTAGCGGAATGAGTTCACACACGGATGAGGCGTGAACCGAGCGATTGCATTAGCAAGCAGAAAGGGTCAGAGAGAAACGGGCGCCACATGCCAACCATCTATGGACTGCAACTGTACAACCGGCCTAGCAACAAGCCCTCTTATTTAGAATTATTTGACTCGTATTTTTGACTCTATATATTTTCTTTCTAAACTCGCGACGAATTCAATGTATGTGGTGCATTTTAGTGTTTAGAAAATTTGCATTTAGATATACCAACATCATCAATTTTGAAACATTATATTAACACGATTTAAGCTATATAAAACATACTTAGGAGTTGGTCGTATACGTTTCTATGGAATATTTTTCATCCCTAGCAACACGTACACTCATGGATTATCTAGTTTCAGATACTTTCTCAATCTCGTAGTTATTAATACTATGTCCTAGTATTAATACTAAGTCTTGAAGCATAATTGATCGACTTCTAATAGTGGCTTCACTATTTCTCTTCGTACGATGAGAACCGGAAGCCCAACTTCTTTCCCCTTCAGTTATTTCACTCTTCCGTCTCCTAATAATTAACTCTTTTCTCCCATTATTTACATCTCACCCTTATATGCGCAGCGTATAAATGGTGCTTTTAATGTCATAGAAGTCCGTGATTTGCGGTGATTATTTACCATCACATAGTGATTATTTACCATCAAAAATTATACATAAAATAATGGTAAATTACTTGATACATCGGTATTATTTTTATAAAAGAATTTTCAAACGATACTTTTTGCAATAGTAATTTAACTAAAACATACAATAGATAGCCTCATTATTATTAAAGCTGATGTCATACTAAGGAGATAAGAAAAAACAACACTAAATCGGCAACAAAGATGTCATGGGGTCGAAGTTGAAAACAATTTGTTAATGTTTATGTACGCCACTTATAATAAATTACTCTTAATGATTCATTGCTGACGTTTGCCCACAGATTCATGAACGTTGTAAAAAAAATAATACTTGATCCAATGATTTCAGTGTAAAATGAATCAATTGAACGTTTTTTTTTTTAATGAGATAGGAGGGCAAACGAGCAAGCGTGTCGCCTGATGGAAATCAATTGACGCTGCCCATAGACAAACGCGACACCGTAGGAGTCGCGGAAGCGTTGCCGGCCTTTTAAGTATATATAGGCTTGTTTTTTGAAGGTTCCAATGTCATATCGGTTCGGAAAGACCGCCGAGGGTAGCTAGTTCCACAAACTGGTGGTGCGTGGATAGAAGTTACGAGAGAATGATAGAAGATAGAAGCGGTAAAACCGCTTCTATCATGGGGAGTGCAAAAAAATAGAACGTCAACAAAATATGTCTAAGAACTTCAAATATTAAAGGGAAAATGTACACTATGTCCTCGATTAAACTAAACCGTCACGAATTATTCTATTTATTCATACACAGATAATAAGCACTTAATTGTTAACAGTTATTAACAGACTAACGTTATATCAATATCATCCCGCGGCAGTACACTGCTGGACATAGGCCTCACTCAAAGCGCGCCACCTTGCCCGATCTTAAGCTACACGCATCCAGTCTCTGCCAACCGCCTTGCGCAGATCGTCGCTCCATCTAGCAGTCCCACACTACGTTTGCCGAGTACGGTCTCCACTCCAGCACTCGTCTGTTCCAACGATTGTCGGTTCTCCGACGAACATTTCCAGCCCATTGCCGCTTCAGTCTGTTAACTTGAAGAGCAATGTTCTCCGAACTCTGGTTCTCCGGCTGTTATATATTCCGGTTGGTATAATACTATGTTAAAAAAAACGAATTTCATCAATATAACTAAATACATTCTTATATTATAATTTTTTGTATATTACATATCTTATATAATATTTGTATACCCATATAATAAATGAAAAGCCAATACAAGTATGCTGGTTAAGTCTACAAAGCTTGCCACCTACCTACCTTGTAAGAAGATGAGTTATCTCCGACAATCTTGTTTGCTTTTAAAACTTCTTCGTGGTAGGGATCTACGAACGATAGGTTCCTAAAGCTAAATTACAGAGTTTGTTAAAGACGTTGTTGCATCATTTTTCTGTTGTAACATTTCTGTATATCATGGTCGTATTAGTTAGTGGCATCAAAACTATATAGAGATACGTATTAATATGTCGAACATTAAACTTAAAGGATAAGAAATTATGCGGCTCATTAACTCGAACATGTTTCATAGCACTATCATCATACAAAACGCAATCATTTTATACGCTTTTTCTGAGATAAAGTATTCGAGATAAATCGATTTGCAATGAAGACGTTTGAAGTATTTATCGCAGTCACACTACCACACAGTTCTACGTAATTAATTACACCGTTGTAGAAATTAAGAAGACAGCAAGACGACGTTGCTCAGAAGCCGGAAAAGAAGGTTTATTATCTATGGCATTTGTAATTAACTTTTTTTATAAAATAAAACGCCATATAATACAATAAATATTTTCTTATATTAATGTTTTATTTACCTCTAATTAATTCTTTATTCAAGCAATCTAATAGCGCCTAGTATATATCATTCGGTTCAACTACCTAATTAGGTTAGTGGCAAAGCTACCGCTTTCAAAGTAAATGGTCACGTCTTTGATTCCTACATCGAAATATATTATATGAACTACACTACAGGTATTTATTTCGAGTCTGGGTGATAGGCCATTTCTCCAGAAAAGAGGAAGCTCGTGTCTAGCCCTATATGGGTTGTGAAATATCTTTTATATCCGTATTAGTGAACTTTTCCAATACCGTACAATTGGTTCATTTATTAAACTGTACTTTAAAAATATAAAAATCAATAGACGGACAACGCTACTTTTTTTCAGTGTAAAATACATACAAGTATCCTATTTTTTATTTGATATATATAACCTATGCTAATTAGAAATATTCACAATTAGTAAAATAATCAGGATTTGCAAGTCACACCCGTATTTATGCGTAACGCGTTCTGCGAACGATTAAGATTGCTCACATCAATTACTTTCTGCACGAGCAAACAATATCTCATCGAGCCATAATCACCATTAAACCTTATGTCAAATAAGTATGAAATCAGTGAGCAAGACATGTTTGTTAAAACATACGAAGCAACTCCAATGATTGGTTATATCTAGAAAAATGCCATTAAGCGCCAATAGGAGCTCTGGAAACGACAGCGAGTACGCCATTTGGCGTATACTGGAAGCGTATAAATATTTATTTCCTTAACAGGCACTATAAGTGGCTCTGTATTTGTACTTAAAAGTGCGATTTCATTGTAGAAATGCAAACACGATGCACACTGTTCAACGCCGTAAATAACTGAAGAATAATAATAATTAACCTAGTCAATTTAATCTCGGGAACCCATTTTCGACCCATGGGATCCACTGCTGTACATAGGCCTCCGCCAAAGCCCGCCACTTAGCTCTTCGCTTTGCAGTTTCTGCAAGACGCCCTACGCAAATCTACGCCTACGCATCTGTCAGGTGGAGCCCCGCGCTGCGTTTGCCGAAACGTGCTATTCACTCCGGCACCCATTTACTCCAATCATTCTTCGATAAACGTGTCCAGCCCTCAGTTTGCTAACACAAAGAGCTATGACTAGATCTCCGGAGATTGGAACCTTCGGCAAATTTTCTCGTCGCCTATGGGTATGGATGGTATGTTTTAGGATCTAAAGACGAAAAACAAGAAAGCCACTGACGATCCGTCTGTTTGTGAAGCTCAAAGTCCTTTAGACGGCTATAGAGATTGCTATGCTCAAAATTTCTTTAGTGAATTAGTCTTAGCAAACAACCTTTTTTTATTATATATTTTATATTGAAAAGATCAAAGAAATTAATAAATTTTTTTTCTGTTGATTCTTTTTATCAGGTGACACGTTTCATTTGCCTCCCTTTCCCTTAAAAAGGCACTGGAACTATACAACTCCAATTCAATTATGATATATAAGTAAAAATAGAAAGTCGTCGAATTAATACTATGTAGCAATTGTTGTTATAAAATACCGTGAAGTTTCATCTGAACTATTTATTACGTTTAATACAATATTTAGTCTAGTGTTACTCAAAGTATAAACAAACATTACAAATTTAGATCAACGAATGAATAATTAACGCTCATTGCTTACTTACTTATCGAGTTTCGGTTTCAGTAATATCCGCAATATTAATCACTCCGACAAAATCTTATGTTGTTTATCATCAATACAGACATAACACTCTTCTGCGGGACATTGGCCTCCATCTAATTAAAGGATGTTGCCGCAATCCCCACACATGATGGGTGGGTAGGAGATAGCACACTGCTTTTTATTACTCAGGTAGATTCTACTGATTATCTACTGGTATTTGTTCCCATAGTCGCCTTGTATGACACGTATGGGAAGAAATAGGATCTCTCTATTCTATTCCGGTAACCGTACGACAAGATGTAAACAATAATATTGTTTAGACGATCCAAAACACAATACTTTTATCTCAAAAATACAAAATTTTGCGTACAGCAAAGTCAGCTTTCCGGCAAAACTCTGTCAATGCAGGTTAAGCCTCGAGACTCGATACCTATACGTGATCAACTTATGAAAAATATAGTATCAATGACTGATCTGATCTGATCTAACCACAGCCCCAAATGTTGGGTCCAAATTTTATGAATTTATAGCATCTAGTCGTGTGGATGAACCATTTTGTTCTACTGTGTGTTCACTATAGTGTATAGTATCGGATCCTTGTATTCTCGTAGTTATTTATATGCTATCATCTCGATAAAACAAATGTATCGCGTGTATATGATCACTAGTAGGCAGACTGGGCTGCACCAATGCAGTATAACAATTACGAATCGGTAAAACCTACGTCTCCCGGTTTTACATTTGCAACAAAACAATCGTTTTCCTCCTACTTTATAAGGTCGTAAATTCAACATTGTTATTGCACAACCTTATATCGTTTTTCTTTCAACATATGCTTGTAATTCTTTTATATATACAAATCTTAACTAATGCTATCCTTTAAGCAGCAATTGTCCAAACATAATTTATATTTTAGAGTAGGACGGCAAAATTTACTAGATGGCACTGTTGAAAAATTGGGGACTTTCGAAATACACAAACGTTTAATTCTGAGAGTATTAAAGAGAAGTTTTATACAGTAAAAGCTCTTTATTCGCGGGGTATATGTTCCATAAATATGCCGCGAATACGGAATGACCTGACAAATATGATATCGAAACCTCAGATTGGACTTGGAGTTAGAAAAATTATGAGTACAACGATAACAAGTGAAAAAATATATGTTTTTAAAAAGACAACGAAATTAGTGACAAAATTGCGGAAAAAAGTGGTAAAAATTTTAGAGAGAATTTCGAGTCAAGTGAACTTTGAAAATTTAATTGATATTGCATAAATAAAAATCGGATACCGTATATTCTGTTGGTTTAAGTTAAAATATTATTAACGTAAACCATCTTCTAAAAGAATTTCTACTTATCAAAAGTGCATATTAGTAAAAAAAACATTAATATAGAAGCGACCGATTGGCTCAGTTGCGGGGCCCTCCATCCGCGGAGTCAATGGTCGCGGGTTCGATTCCCGCATCGGAATAAATATTTATATGGATTTATAAATGTTTATTCCGAGTCTGGTAACCCCCCCAACCCGCATTTCCTTTCCTGCCCCTTCCTTTCTTCTCTATCCTTTCCCTTGCCTCCGCCAATCCACGGTCTGCCGTGCCAATGGATGCGTGGCTAGGGGTGAGCCTAGTCGCAAGCGTGCTGATCGTCCCGGGGTCGGGCTCCCCCGGGGACTATGGTGCCTTACCTCAGCATGCAGGGCTTTGCTGGGGCTGACCTCCATCCTCCCTTGCGGCTCGTGGGATTCACTAAGACGAATTTAATATACCTAATTTGTCGAAAAATGACGGCGACGTTGTTCGCCACCCGTCACGTCCTGATTCTCACGAGGGCGAAAAGCGACCAATGACGAGCTGTTTCGCTGCGATGAATGGCAGCGGATGGAGCTCTGTGGTCACTGCCAACCCCTGCGGGGCATAGGCGTGAATATATAAAAAAAATATATATAGAAGCTATATCTTAACAAAGATTATCGGTATGACTCACAGCCGGGGCCGCCGCTTTCGTAGTCAGTGGTCGTGGGCTCGATTCCCCGCATCGGAATAAATATACATATGTATGTATAGCTTACGGGTATTTATTACAAATCTATATGTTCCACCAATCCACCTTCTTCAAATGTGGGGCGTTAATGTCCATTCCTCCAAAAACGTAGCCTGCCCAGCCATGGAACATATGTATATCAACTCTAAAAAACATTTTTGTATATTACTATTGTCTGGAGCCTCAACTTCTTTCTTCTTCGTTCACTACCCCCTTCTCCACCCAATACTTTCCTTTTCCCCTTTTCACATTTTACCCTAAGGTACACAACGCATCTGCCATGGACCTTGGTGTATGCAGATGTTCATAGGCGGTCATGATTACTTACAACTACTAACAGCCCATTTATTTACCTCTTTCATAGAAGATTATCAGTATTAATGGAGTCAGTGAAAAGTGACAAACTTTTCGGTTGTCTTCCATAGAGTCTACTATACGTGAGGATGCCTCGTGTTGGGGCGAAACACGTGTCGTTTACAAGGTGGAAAAGTGGTAGTGTGTGTTTGGTGTTGTGTATAGTAGTTGGTGGGTGGAGAGTTGATGGCCGATTTTCGGTAAGTTTGTAGTTTAAGTTCCAAATAAATCCACATCGTCCAGGAAAAACACATTATTAATTTTCTGTTATTGTTTGCTGATCGCGGATCTTAGCTAAGTAAAACTTTTGACTGTCCACAAATTATCAGTACTTACCGTAATACGTCACTACGTCCGAACCTACTGCGTTAACAACGCATGACATTTTCACGATATACGTACGAATACGTTAGTAATCTCATTGTAATTCGTTTATAATTTACGATCAAGCGTGACAAAGCAAATCATGACGAGGAAACAAATGTATAAAAATGAGCAGTATAAATAATATTACTAATTTATTCGATTGTTATGCGATAAGCGTTTAAAAATGCACCTGATAAAAAATATGACTATTTATATTGTATTATACATGCGCTTGCGACGGGATAAACCAGCCAGTTGTCAGTGGCAGACTTCACCTCTGTCCTTTTGCATCTACTGTTTGTAAGAACATTCCGCCTGTCATTACCCGTCGGTTTAAACCAAATAAATTGGTATTCACCGCCGGAGGAAGACCGACATTCCTTCAATAGACGACACCGTACGCCTGTAGGTGGCTGGGTGAGTCACACGTGAACTCTGTTAAAATGCCTTACATATTTGCAAAGTTTATTTTTTACATTTTTATTATTATTATTATTATTTTATATACTGTTAGTAAAAATATCTGCTAATCATCTATAGTGTAAGATGGTACATACAACTAAAATTGTTATAAATAATATCTCCAATAACTAAGTTAATGATGTTATTGATTATTGATGATGTTAAGATTTAGCTATGTAAAAATATTCTGATAAAAATCTTTTTCTGACTAAGTCCATGTAAAATTTCAACAGTACAGAATAAATATTGAATAGCCTCATATGTGCGTGGGCACAAAATAGACTGCATTTTGTGTTCATCCTAAATTTCCTTAATTCAATGAAACAACTTTAATCGATACATTGAACATTTCAGAAGCATGTCACAAATTCAAACATCTTAGAAGCACATCATATTATTATTATGCTAATGGGTAAAATTCTTCGTATATATGATCGCGTGATGATCAATAGCAACCTTTGCTATAGAAAACAATCTCCATAATTGCAATGCAACTTTCATCGCAATTGGATGAACGTTTTTTTTATGGGATACGAAGGCGAAAGCTGCTTATCAACAATACAATAGGCATTGCAGAAGCGTTGCACAAACATAAATGGAACGAAGACACAAATCTACATTTTCATAAATTTTATAAGCTTTAAAAAACCTAAAAACGCTTTGGAGAGATAAGCTTCAATTGCTTTGCAAATACGAAAACATTCGCTGCAAGCGTTAATGAAAATGTAATATGTACCAATCAGTGAAAGGGGCTCCTATAAAAAGCGACTGCTCAAAATATTTTACACAAACGCATTACGAAAGGACGAGGCGCCACCGCGGCACCATTCTAACGTTGATATCGCATAATACGTCGAAGAATTTACCTCTACGTGAATATTTGCCGCAACACACAATGTAGCGCATTACTGGCACCACGAATGCAACTGCAAAAAGTGTACCGTAATTGCCGGAAATATTCAACTATTGGAACGCAGAATAACAAACCAAATGGCAACGCATAGAGACATACTAACTCGAACAGTTGTATTTTTCTTTTCAATTTAACTCAAAACTCCTAAAAATTCACTCGTTAAATATTGTTTAAAAATATTAAAATAAACAATAATTCAATATTGTACAATAAACAAAATAACAATTTTGTTTACGATGTAACGTCGTGTTCCCTTCTACTGACTATTAATATTATTATATGTACTCCATATTTTAGTAGCGCATTTGAAATCAATATCAATATCTGCCCGCGGCTGTCCACTGCTGGTCATAGGTCTCACTCAAGGCACGCCACCTCTTTGGCTACACGCATCCAGTCGCAAGTTTGTTCGCCATCGAATGAATGGTTAAGAAATATACATATGGGGCAAAAATATCTTTATTACAAATTTATATAACTAATAATAATTTTATTTTCAAAAGCAGACATATATTTATCCTGAATATATCTTTCTTTAGAATCCATATCGAAGAATACATAATCTGTAAAAATATTATATAGCTTTGTTAGCCAATCGTTCACTTAGTTTACAAGTTATAAAACTTGTTTTATTGCATGGAATCTATATCTTATTACTGCTATTATTTACATTGTAATTGGAAGGGTAAAATTGATATTGATTTTATTAGTGTATTCTTACTACATATTGTGTTTGATTACACGCGAAACTTAAGTTTCGTCTCTTTTTTATTTTTGACTAGCTGATCCGGTAAACTTCGTACCGCCTCAGAATCAATAAATAAAAAAATTGAGAGATAATTGTAGAATGTTTCAACTTTGGTAAAGAATGTGGTCAAAACTTAATAGGAACAAAAAGAAATTATAATAAATAAAAATGCTCGACATGAATTAGGTTTTATTATTATTTTTAATTCCACATGATATTGCTTGAAAAATTGTTATGTCACAAAGGTTGAGCTTACAAAATAAAGTTTGTAGTGTGCGGTTCTAATTTGAAACTTGCTATCTCATTTAATACAACACATTAATATGGATTTGAATTTTTGAAGCTTTTTAAAAGACCATGTAAGATCATCTATGATATAATCTTCTATAATAACATGAAAGAAATATAAGATAAATAGCAATGGGTTGGAAAGGGCCGCGATCGGACCGGTGCGGTGTGAGACGCAGGGCGGATGCACGTGCGCCGAGCTTTGCAATGGGCTAGCGTGCTGAAGCGTGCCTTGCACTTCCGACTCACATTCATTGCCGCGCCATTCATACAACTGCGTCATTCATTTAATACAAGTTCACGACGAGCCAAGCGGGCCACCGCAGGTGGGAGGAGCCGCGTAACTCCCTCACACCCGCGCCCCGCGACATCCTTATCGAAAACTTTTATTATCGATAAAGATAAACACCGAACGCAACGGTACATTTCCCCGATCCGACGCGTCGACCCCTAGCGGCTCCATAAAATATATCGCTCAAATTTGGAGCCCCGGCATTTATCGTTTCCCAGTATTGACACCGGAACATTTCAAACTCACCAAGTGTGCAATAAATAACTCATATGAACCTTAAAAAGTATTATAAAACTCTAATTAAAAGCACACCACCACAAGTCGAACTTATCGCTCCGTCAGTTGGACAGTTACAAAGCGGTCAAATTTAAGAGCCGAGACATGGGTTCGGGAGAGCGGGAACAGCTATGGAGCGGCTTTAAGATGGTATTGCGCGGGCGTAGAGATCCGACGCGCCACACTTTTCTAACTTTTTGGGCTGTCGGGTCGCGCGGGGGCGTATTGTGTGCAATTGTAACACGCGAGGGCACCGCGGGCCGATGACCCGCGCCGCATAATCCGACAGCGTTATGGGCAAACCGGCGCCTTTGTTGACTACCGGCTTAATTGGAACTCGTGGGTGGCTTATGACACGACAGGATTTGATCATATAAAGGCGCCAAAAATTTAACCTGCCCGAAGCCGTGTGGACGACATTCCTATCTGGCGTTATTCAAAATTAATGTCTATTGTTTGTGAGGAACCTGCACGCGTTCACGATCAACACCACGACGCCAATTCAGTTCACTTTTGAAATAAACCGAAATATAAGTATTGTAATATTTTGGGACGCTCATTATTCGAACGAAACGATCGTCAGGCTTAATTGAGACGTATGCACTCAAACTCTTTGACCTCAATTAATTTCGTGGAAGTGAGTTTGCTGGGCGTTAATTAAGTACGCTAATATTTGATGAGAACATGCTTGCGGTCAACTACCTATTCAGTACATTATATTTGCGGAAGCTTTTAGGAAAAACGCACTTACTGATGCAACACTGTTTATCAATAGCAGACGTTTGATTCAAACATACATAAATTTTGCGCATAGGGCTTTTGATTTCAATTTCCAAGAACAAAAATTATGTCGGAATAAAACTAATTATTCAAATCATAAAAAAAATACATTCTAAACATTATCATCAGATTAAAAAACTAATGTTGGATTTAATACTTAATGGTCTACCAATTTGAAGCGATTCATGTATCTCACACCAGTATCGCTACCTAGCTTCGCTGGCCTTTTATTACAGCCTATTATTACAGCTTCTTTTTTGTCATATAATTCTTTCTATATGGTGAAGGCAATGTCGATAAGCAAAACGTTGGCCAAATCGAACCTTTTTGAGTAGTTAGCTATTATTGCCCCTAGGCCATTAGAATATCATTATTTGATGACCCAAATATTTATGGCGAACAGTTCGTTCTTTAAGCGTCGACTTAGGTTCAATTCCCGCATCAATATAACTATTTGAATAGCCAACAGCTATTTATTTTGAGTTTGCATAGTTGTCCTTGACATTGGTAGGTTTATAACGGCGTCGACAACACAGCGAATTCTAGTGAGTGATTCATCCAATGCCACCATAGATAGATCTGTCTAGAAAACAACATCTAAAAATTACCATTACAAACAGTTACCCAATGTACATGAATATATTAAATATTAAAAATGCGACAGTCGACACAATTATAAAATGTGTTTATAAAGAGCTGGATGTGAAAGCACTAAAAACGCAAGCTCATTACATCAGCTCAAGAATATTTTTCCGCTCCACTTCGAGATTTCAACTAAAATACTTACTTAATGATTCATTCATTTAAATCGTATATACGCAATACATTTAAATTATTTACCTACTCTTAAAGTAATAATAGTTTATTTGCCATTATAATCCAATCTTCTATTTAAAAAATATAAAGGATGCAGATAAAAAATCTAGACTAATTTAAAAAAGTATATATATTTACATCGATCGTTATACTCAAATTAATAACTTTTTAATGTTTTATATTACTGGATATCACCATTAAGCTAGAACATAATTTATTCACGGGCTAAAAAACGTACTGATTTTGTTTAGTTGTTTCTTGCTTACTGAGCAAATGAATTAACAAAGGCTTTTGTACTAAGCGAGCAAGGCGCAAGTATCAGGCCTCAGCGCTGATCCTGCATTGCTTGGACAACGTCTCCCCTGATCATTAACGCAACTATAGAAATGCGCAGATTTAGTGTTGGTAGATGCCTTCTCATCATCTCTAGATGAAGTCATATCTTTATTTTTAGTCAGGTCCATCGCTTATCTCTGCCCTTCTGTGGGCCAAGGTTTTCTTGTGAGAGTAGTCATCTGAAAGTATAAAAGCGACAACAGCCTAATGGGTTACTTATTGCGCTATCAAAGGTCATGATTAGCATTATTGTTAACAATAATTCTAATAATGCTAAAAGCATTATTAATCTTCTTAAAATTAAATTTTGAATATTTATATAGTTTGTGCAAAATACTTTATTCGGTTAGTTATGTTTTACTGAAAATAAATATTTGCTCTCCGATATTATCCTAGAACCCTTGGCTCAGGAGTGATGTAATCTTACTACTGATTGAGTGTTAATATGTATATCTTACTTTCTCCTACTCACAAGACTTATTCGATAGTTTCTGAAGTCTTTGTTTGATAATTAAAACATACATGAAGAAATTGGTAAATACAATAAGTTGTATGAATAAATTGTTAAACCTAGACTGGTTTAACAACAAAACATACAAAAGTATATTTAGTAAAAAAGAAAACAATTGTATAAATATTTTTTTTTCGTTTAACAAACTAAATTGTATAACCCAAAAAACAAGCAATACTACCGTGAAGTAAATAGCAATTCACACAATAAATTGACGGACATAAAATTTTATTTTTTTAATCTGTGTCATAACGTAACCGACGTGTGAATGGAAGCTCTGAAGGTTACGTCGTCAGTTGACACCTGAAGCAGTGGAAGCGTCGGCTGCACTTCGGGTGCGGTGTGCGTGACGTCACTGAGCGGATCGTTTGCTGCGGACAGCCCGCGGGGCAATGAACCAGCAGCTGAATTGGACGCAAATGTCCTGCGACGCCGGCGTACATAACGCAACTCAACCACGATTTACGACATTGCGCACGACGCGATGCAATTTAATTGTGTCTTTAATCGCACTCGTGATCTTAATTCGACATCTACTACAACATCATAGCCGTTTACTTAGTATTGGCTTTTTTAATACAGTATATTTACTTCATCTCCATTTAATACATAATATTATATTAAAAAAAAACTATTTTCGGCGATCACATCTACACAATTTTTGTACAATAACTCCTAAATACGGTATAATGTAACAGCAATAATATAATATAAACCTTGACACATCTATATAAATTTAATTTATATAATTACGTATCTCTATCAATATAATTATTTGATTATATATATTTTTTTTATTTTCTTCATATAGGATAAAACAGAAGCAGAAAGAAGGCATCCAATCAATGAAAACAAATATTTTCAATATTCCAAACGTCATTTTATGATTTTTACAATTTTTGTGTGTGATTTACTGAAGTGATTGCTTTGTGTGGAAGTGATTGCGTGGAAGTGATTGCTTTCCATCAGGTGAACGCGAATCACTTGATGGAAAGCAATTACCGCCGCCCATACTATCCTATAAAACGCTCGTTTGCCTTACTATCCTATAAAAACAAATTAGAAAATCGGACTAGGTGATGCGCCTTAGGGGAGGCCTAAATCCAGTAGTGGAAAACCGTAGGCTGATGATAATGATGATGAAAAAGCATTTAAGAAAAACTTTGTTTACTAAAGACACGCTAGTTCTTTATATGTATGTATCAAATCAAATACGACAGAAGTTTCTGTCTCTAAATCTAATTTCAGCTTCTACAGATAATAAACGAAGAGTGAAATTTTCTTATAGAGAATAAAATAACATATAAATGGTGGATTGGTTATCAACTCGCAACATAGGTTCGCAACATACATACGGATATGTACATACCGCTATTACGTACTAAAAAATACTACGCCGCACGGCGTATTGTCGCGCAATATAATCAGACCAGCTAAAGCATTTCCATTCCGAGAGCGGTCACACACAAGCAGCCTCGTGTGATTCGCATAAACATTCCACAAATCAGGATTATTCTCGTTTACAATTATCTGACGGTAGCTCAGGAATGTTCATATTAAGATCCCCCCAACGATGACCGCCGAGTTCAATTCCCGGTGACTGGGTTTTTTTACTATCACTACCTACCTACTTATTGTTTACTAGTATATTCGATATAGATATATTGAGTATATATATTGTATCTCATAAGTACAGTCACAAATTTACCACTTTTGAAGTGATCCGTCGGAGGTTCGATTTTTTTTATGGGATAGTAAGGCAAACTAGCAGGTGTATCACCTGATGCAATGCACTCAACGCCGCCCATATACATCTGCAAAGCCATAGGCAGTGCAGAAGCGTTGCTGACCTTTAAAGAAAATGTCATTATGGGTGGGGGGAAGGGGGGTTAGGCCTCCGGAACTCAACCGCTCACCGGACGAAGCGCGGTAGCTAAGCTACCACTCAGACGCCAGTTTTCTGCGAGAGTGTAGTCCTTCCCCGGGCGAGCCGGCCCATTCATGCTACGGAGAAATAATATGCCATTCTTGACAAAGTATTCCTCTGCATCGTGGCTCTACCACTATGAAATCTAAACTACTAATGACTTTGAAAATTGTCGCATATATACAATATGTATATGTATGGTCTACAAGTTTATACCAAGTCTGGATGCCCCGTCAATCTGCCTTGAAAAACGTCATGGGTTAATACCCTGCAGGAAAAGGGAGGCTAATGGGACGTAATATGTGGCCTACAAAAATATAATAGTTTTTAATTCGCGAATATTGTGTAATAGTGATTAGAAAGAAAACCTTGTAAGAGACTTTACTGCTCAATGTAGTTTCAGAATTCAATACTCTTAATTGAAATAGTATTATAAAAAAGTTAAGGGACTTACATTTTTAGTGATGATACCTAATTAAAATTAGTTAATTTATCCAAACAGTCACAATTTATTACATCACAGTCAAAGCGCACCTTTGGGGTCGCGACTATAATATTTATTTCTGGCAATACTTTAACCAATGTAGCATATAATATTAAAGCTTTAACAGCAGAAGATATAATTTAAACTTTACACTTGTGTCTGCATATCATTTGAATCATTTGATTTATGACAACAATACGAGTACATAGATATAAACACGTACGTGAGATAATATAAGAAATTAATTTAATAATGAAAGTGTTGTATTTAACGAGATACGTTATCGTCGTCATAATTATAACAACATTACAAATTATATTTTTGACACATCGATATGAACATATCGAATACAGGATTATTAAAACCACCTCAGTGATATAATGCCGCCTTTAGGTTATAAGATCATATGATAGCTTTATCGCTGGACCAAAAATAAAAATCATTCATAACGTCTAATTTTAAACATATTTATTTTTCGCTTTTGTGAATAGTTGTATGGTTTGTATTTGCATCAACAAACTGTAAATTTCCAAATTATTTTCACAGAATATATTCAACAATGGTTTATTATAACAGTAGCGATAGATTGACTCACGGGAGATGTTCCAAATTATTATTTATATTTTAAAATTCTTATACTCATAATGACCTCGTTGTCTGTGTTGTTGTATTGTTACTATAATTCTTAAATTATTTAGTCTAAATACAGAGGCAAAAAATTAATTTAATTTTAATTTATTCTATACAATAATAAAAATTATTTTAGAGATCAGCAGATCAAAAAAATGCAGTACTCGATTCATAAAGTTTATTATAAATGTTTAGAATTCCAAGTACAAATTTACCACGCACTCAGAGTTCAAGGTCAAAGTCAAATGTTTCAAAATTATGACAAACATGTTCTTTTTTCATGCCGCCCGATAGAAAGCAATCAACGCCAAAATTTCATCGAGAACTTAGTTGCGCACCTAATACAAAAAAATTAGAAGTCTATTGTTAACAGCAAATCCTATACCAGCTGTTACAACTACTGTGTAGTAATTTCAAGCATAGGTCTTCCACCAAATACAAATTATAAATCAAATACACAATACATAATAATCTGTCCATACAATTGTGTGGAACGTTGAAAATTAGGTTTTTCCTGTTTCGAAAAGGTGCCTTAAATCACACCGATGACGACACATATCTTTTACTTTGTTTGAATGAAAGAAAATCTTTTAAATAATACTTTGAAATAATACTTAACCCAGGTGGTTAAGTATTATTTCAAACACTACCAAACATTTTTGCAAAATTTTTTAATCAATTCGTATGTGACAAATTTGCCAGCTCGTTTTCTTTGAAAACAATCATCTGATTTTTCATTGATTATAGCTGCGTGTCCTTACATAAATTTTCCGGACAAGTACCGTCTCGGCGGACCGTCTAGACGACGGAGACGACTTTTTTCTCTTCTCGGTAATACAATTTTTGGCACACCCGTTAAGATGTTTTGGCAAACGTTACTGACTTTAATCCGATGCGGAAAATGAATGAAAGCTGTCGTGAAAATGTCTCACTTATACCTATATATTAGCGTGTCCTTGGTACGCTACTATTTCTTTTGAATAACATTAATCAGGACCTTTAAATACCTCATACATAATAAATTCTCAAAGTTTAAAATTAAAAGAAATCTAGCTTGCTAAATATTTACATCAGTTACTACATCATGGAAGTGTTGACACAAATTCTAAAACCAATAAATTCGATGAACACGGTTTAATAATTTTCGAAATAGAAGCATTTGTCTTTTCCAAACATTTAAAACTATATAAATCTTTTCTAATCTACAATTATATTAATTATATTTTTGCGCATGAGTTCGTTTTTATGTTTGAAACTTGCAAGATCAATATAAAACACAAATATGTCGCCAGCGCATCCTCTCTTACTTCGTCCACATTGTGAGGAAGGGCGATGAAAAATTGGAAAAACTCATTGTGGTTGGCTATACGGAAGGAAAATGATCGAGAGACCGATCACCCGTTGGACAGACCAACTAAAAGAATAGTCAACCACCAAGTTGCACCACATAGTTAACGATGCGATGGATAGATGCCGGTGGAAATAAGTAATACACTCCAGATGTAGACAACATAATGAAGACCACGTTCCTCACATGTGTGGGAGCGACTACAGAGAGAGAAACAAATATAATAATATAATAAATATATACAAAAGCATGAAAATGTATGTGGTGTTTTGTTAGCTAAGCTTATGTTCGATTTTGTACATTTATTTAACTTAATTTCCAATTTGACGACGAAAATATCATCTTGATCTTTGGTGTCATTGTGCGTCTAGATGTCTACGGGCGGCGGCGTTTAAGTAGTAACTATCAGGTAGCACAGTCTTACTGGTTTACCTTCCTCCTCCATAAAAACATCAAATTCATATAAAACGGATTGCTATCAGAATAAATTTATGAAATTTAGAAGAAATTGATGAAATTATACACATAGGTGTCCCGATACACAAGAATTGCTATATCGAGTGCAAATGACCATATTATTGTATCAAATTATTTTTCCTGTTAAAAAAGAATCAAAACTATCGTTATTAGACGTTTATTTAGAACTATAAAAAAAAACATGTCTAATACCTATAAAATGAACATATCAAGGCAAATACAAAACCTTATAGGACGAATTCCTTGTCGTACGAACGGAATACCGGTGAACGACAAATATGAATAATTTTAAATTTATAATTAGCACTGCAACATGCTGTGTCAGTGCTAGAGTGGAGATCGAATCTTGGTTGATCAGTGGGGAAAAAACTGGATGCATGAAACGGAAAATCGTTTTAGCTGACACGCTTCGGCAACATAGGACTACAGTGAACTGCCTCAAAGTTTTAATGATTGTTGAGGTCTCTGAGCTGTTTCTCACGGAGCTGTACGTATGAAAGCAATAAAAAAAACTTTTAAGAAAAACACAATACGACATTGGAATCTACAAAAACCAAGCCTACACTCTTCTTAAAGGCCAGCAACGCATCTGAAATACCTATGGCACTATGGATGTCTATGGGCGGCGGTAATTGCTTTCCATCGGATGATACACCTACTCGTTTGCCATTCTATCCCATAAAAAAATACTATTTCAACATTCCATGATTTCCTTGTATTGCTTAATTGAAAAACCACACATGTGGATGATAAAAAGGGTACTATTGGTCGCCTAGTAGTATAATTTATTTCATTCATTCATTCATTTTTTTAACTTGAACTTTATACCAAATCTCACACTCCATGCGCGCACTGCTTAAAAAGGGGTACAAAATATTTTATTCACATATTAATATTTAGATAATGGATTGTGTTAAATGAATCGATGTACATATCTGTATGTATAAGTGATTGACGTAAGGCCAAGCATGTGCTGCTGGCCTGTAACCAAGAAATATAAAAGAATATGCACACGACTGCGAAGAGCTCACATTATGACATTTAATATATCACCATTTCACACTATACCCAGTTTTATTTTATTACAGTTATTATTACTTATCTATTATTATAAACTGTAAGGAAATGAAAAAGAAGAAGATCAAGAAGAATTTTTCTGACCAATTAAAAAAATCAATAGTAAAGAAACTCATATATAAAGAATTAAAAGAACTAAGGCAACAAAATGCGGAAACAATATACCTCTGCCACTAAGGTCTTCTAGGTCTTAAAAGTGGCTTTACGTTTGAAAAAAAGTATGATTTCAGCAGAATTGGTATTGTTACGTATTGTTTTTACTCTTAAAAGTCTTGATTATAGATTGTAGGTTAATATATAGGTCGATCACAAGTATATATAATGTATATAGGACTCGTATTTCTTCAGTTGCGCTACACTACATCTCCGTTAGAGTCGGGCGGTGGCAGAAAATCAGTTTCTCTGCTCATTGAGTGTAGGTTTTGACTGAATCATCACCCGTTTCCATCTGTATGTGCTGATTATGTAATTGTGTTGCTGCAGAGGGAAATAAATTAATCGAAAGAAATTACTACATCGACAAGTGCTGAGCACTTATGAATCAATGAATATGCCTTTATGCCATTTTCGTATTTTTTATATACTTTACACTACTACTTACACACTATTTCCATACACAAACTAAACTTAATTAATGTGTATATTCTATAAAATAATGCATAAATAAAAACTAAAATAGTGCAGTAAATAAAGACTAGACAAGAATATTGTGCTTCACCGTTATCATTAATACAGCCATAATAGTCTACTATCAGAGATTGCCTCCTTAAACATAAGAAATCTTGCCATAATCTTCATTTTCTTTTATTCATCGTTTGCTTGCTTTTATTCTCGAATAGACATCGCTGTATGTACTTACATTTGCTCCCCCCCCCACTCGCATCTTTCTATTCTTTAATATTTAAAAGCAAGCCTCATATGTCTTAAAAGCTTGCAACTTTTTGAAATGCCTATGATTTTGTAGATGCCTATATGTAGAATTGATTGTTTTCCATCAGGCTACACGATTTCTCGTTTGCCTTTCTACGGCACAAAAAATTGTAAATCTTATAATTAAATATCATGTTACTAAATGCTAGCCAGTTTTTCTAATAACTACCAAGGATTTGATTTTTATTTGTATCTGATTAAATTTTAATGAACATTTGATACGGTTATACAAATACTAAATTATCATTTAATTAATTTCACAATTTTATAAAACCGTATCAAATAATGTTCAAACATGAAAATTTTCAGGATGGCGTACTAATGCTGTCATGAGCAATAGTTTTCTTATCCTTGACCAAATTATATTTATGTTTTTGCTGTTACTATTTTTATATTTAATGCAAATTTATCATTAAAGGAAATCTCTGTAGGTATTATTACTCTGAAGGTTATGTTGTGTTCAAAAAGATAAGTGATAAAAAGTGGCGCCACCAATGTTCTTTAATGCAATTTGCTAACATTTATGATAATTTTTACTTAATTATAATTGATTAGATCATGGGGATAAATATAGATAAATTATTATTTGAATGAAACAAATCCATACGGAGAAAGCTTAAAAAACAACAAAGTTTATGTTTTTAAATACAATAATTGATAAAAAAACGCTGCGATAAGATTATAAAATCGTACGACATTGTGTAATACGAAACAAAATACCTAATTTTTAAGCCTCTTAAGAGCTCATTAAATCTCAGTGAAATTAAAAAAATCCGTCATAAAAAATAAGTAAGTTTATGATATAAATGCAATATGACGTTATCTTAGGCGATACAGATACGGTGATATCCACTAGGCTATATGTTAATTGCGCAGATTATATTATTTAAGTATCTTAAGTCAGTATAAAAATACAAAAGTCACTTCCTCGCCCGAATTCTCTTTTATCCAGTTTCCTTTAGCGGTGAGTCTAAGCCGATACCGAAATAATAACTTTCTGACTGGAAACGCATCTGTGGTTCCTTTTTAAAAATAATATCATAAAATATATATTTTAAGAATTTCAAGTTTTATACAAAAAAACACTTTGAAAGTGAAATCAAATTATTTTATACGATTAAAAACAAAACAAAATATTATATGCAATATAACATTCTATATTAGTACTTACGAGTTTAAAAAAACGAAATAGCAGTAAACTATTTTACAAGTTAAAAATAATATAATACAATTTAAATACAACATTACATACATATCATCACGCCTGTTCCCCGTTTTGAGTAGGCAGAGACCACAGATCGCCATCGCTACGATACAATCCCGGCATACCTTCCTTGCTTCCTCCACACTCTTTTCATTCATCCTTCCTCTCACATTCATCGTAGCGAAACGGAGAGCCGTTTCGCTACGCAGGAAAATCTTTCAAAAGCCTCTTTTCACAGTTTTGGCTGTGGATCATTTCATTTAAAGTTGTAGAATTACTATAAACACGATTCAAGGTTTCTTTTGAGGTTTATGTAACCGCTGTGAGACGTAACATTGGCTACACCCCTCTTCCAGCAGCGCTATAATATTACTAGCTCTTATTGCTTTTTCTGCCATTACAATAGAACCATAGTTTTAAGTCACAATAAGGCTGGATAATGAGAAAAACATAAATTATGGTACTAAAAATAACAAGAAGCTAGCTTTAGTTGCCTGATAACCTTCTAAGAACAAACTCGGGAAAAGTAAGTAAAAAGTCACAAACTAAAAAGGGATTGTTTTTTTAAAAACAATCGCTTGAATTGTGAAAATAAAAAATTAACTGTTTTTCATAGCCAAACTCTTTAAGTGCCAGTAACATAGTTTGGCTATTAAAACCTCTTTAGAACTAAATTATTACCAATAACGTAAAAAAATCAAAACCGCCCGTTATTTGCAACGAAGTGTATACATACATATATATATATATATATATATATATATATATATATATATATATATATATATATATATATATATATATATATATATATATATATATATATATATATATATATATATATATATATATATATATATATAAAAGAAGTTCAGTTCCTAACTTAAATGAGATTCGGCATATTATTAAAATTTAAATGATAATTTTTTCAGATAAAAAATAGAATAGATAATTATATATTTAGAATATATAAATATCTATTCTATATATTTATTTAGACTAGAATAGACATTTTAATAAAATAAAAAGAAACGTTTAGTACAATGGAAGATATTACAAAAACAACTGTCCGGAAATCTAATCAGAAATCCGTTTTCTACGAGATGGTACTTCCTCCACAGGGTCCGTGTCCCTGTATGCTACAAACAAAAATATAACAAAAACTTATGAATTTTTTTTTAAATTAAAGTTTTCGTCAAATTTCTTGTGGCCACGTAAAAATGCCTAAGAGTCTTATATAACTTTAAGTATATACAACATACAACAGCCATCAATCATTGTATTTTATTATCTTTATCCGTCTCTTGTATTTTTTTATTTTATGGTTAATTTTAATAAAATAAATGATAAAGTTATTAGGATTATCTTTTTCTCATTCATCTTTTTACAGGCCACTCTCTTACTTTTTGATTTTACGTAAGTGGCCAAAAACATTATGATATAATCACTATCACCATTATCGCCACTAGCAAAGCTATTACTTAGTATAGTTAAAATCCTCTACAGTTAATCCGCATAGGAATTATAAGTTTAATAAATTTTCTATTCGCTACAAATAATGAAGCTGTATTTGCAAAAATCATTTAAGAAAACATTAGATTATTCTTCTACTACTGAAATCACAAAAGCACTGTTGTACAAGAAAACAGTGAAAATAAAAAATATTATACGCTACAGATACTTTTATGTTTATAGTAAGAATACGAGCTTGTTTATATATGGATTGTACGAAAAATTTGTATTTGATGTGAAAGTTCGTTAATTCTATTTGTAACTTATGTGTAAACTTGTACTTCATATTCATTTGACACGTTGTGTACGCGACATAATAATATGCAATAATAAAAGGCGAAATTTAAATAATGCCAGTTTTCATTAACACATGCCTAATCAAAATCATACGGAATTCACAGGTGTGGTCACATGTAACCTTACTCGTGTACTCGTGGGTAATTTTTATCTTCTTTCGGAGTCTTTGCCCGATAAAGCGCATTAGTTATTATATCATACTATAAAAATAGATCACTTGATATTTTCTCAAAGTTGATATTGTAGTCAAAGTCTATCTAGACGTCTATCACGTGGTATTGTTTTTATTATCCAACAACTCGAAACTATATTGGCCCGATAACGATACGTCCGATATACCTCTCGATAACGACGCGTCCGATATACATAGATATCAATAAAGTGCCGTGAGCCAGCGGTGTGACAGCACGCCTAGCCGATCTACGAACGTCCTCCACTTACATATTGCGTACGTGCGTTTTAATTGACCGAGTCGCTCTACTGTACCGAGCCGACTAAGAGATCTTGGAATGTAGTTATTTACATACACATACGCGGCTTAAGCGGCTCGCTCTGTAGCGGTCTTCACAAAAACGCTGCTTGGCTTGCACTTACTTCGACTTCGAAAGGCGTTCAAGGAGATCCGAGTGTATAGTCAGTATTCAACTAATGAGACACTCACCAGCAGGGCGAGTGGTGCGTCGAGCGGGTTCATCCTCACGCAGGTCGGGCGCATGACGCCGAGCTGCGGCGGGCCCAGGAGGGGCCAGCGCCAGAAGCGCCATAAGCACCACAGCAGGCAGCATGCCGCCGCCCACACCTAATCACCTATGTTCGGGTAAGCCGCTGCCGGCCACGAGCTCACTGTTCCACCGCCGATCTGTGCAAATGTCAGCGCGCGAGCGTCGTATTCGAACGGAGGCTCGCGAGTAGCGCGCGACTCGTACGTTTTAGTGAGACGACCGAGCCGGACTGAGTGGAGCGACAAGCGATTTCCCGGCTTGCGCGGGCGAGGGGGCCGGCGCGCCCCTCGCGGAAAACGCGGCATTCGTGCAGCCCACGGCGGTGCGGGCGGGGAAAACTGCAGCGCCGCCATACAGACCCGCCCGCCCCGCCGTCCTCCGTGCGCCGGCGAACGCTCTTTGCACCACATCCAATGCTAACATGCAAATTTTTCCAATTAATTAATTGGTACAGATGTTTATATCAATCATTACCTGTGTGTATATATCATAACAGTATCTTGAACGACCAACTTGTATGGATAATTATATATTATATAATAAAAAACAGACATTCCCTCTTCGATAACTAGAATAATAAATCTCTGTTTATGATATAATTCAATTAACTAAATTTGAACTTTGTTCTTTGGTCTTGTACGTCTGAAAAGAGTTCAAAATCAAAGTTATTAGAACTTTTTATTTAGAACTAGAAATATCTAGTTTATTCAAAACTTTTTTTATATCGATGACACCTGGCAAAACAAATTGAATCACAATGTATATCAGCCAAAGCGTTTTAATTTAACATGCGAATTAATTAGAATTATTCAAATGTTGACAACCTAATTGGCTCAAAAGCGAAGCTACCTCTTTCGCAGTCAATGATCACTGATACGATATCCACGTCAGGATAAAAATGTGTGTATGGCCAACAGATATTTATTGTGAGTTTTAATATGCCGCTAATCCATCTTTGCCAAACATGGTGGGTTAACGTCTATTCCTCCAAAAATATGGACCAATGTAACATAAATGGGCTGAACAAAATGTGTTAAAATACTATTATAATTAGCAATAACTAAAATATTTTATATGGATTGTTCATTCTTGTTCATAAATAATAAAATAATCAAATATAAAAAAATATCGAGTTTAATACATATGTCTATTGGAATTTAATATTAATTTATATTTTACGTCCATTCTTAAGTTTATTTATTGTGTGCTCTATGCCGTTTATCCTTCTCTACCTCTAAGATAAATATCTAAATAGCTAATTTAAATAATAATTTACCTAAATAACACTGTCATCAGAGTTATTACAACACAGAAATCTCAAGTACAAATACGCAAACTAGCTACAAATATCTGAAGGCCATTCTAATCATAAAATCGAATCAATCAATATATAGACACCAACTTTCTATTATCAATATTAATATACACATGCTAAAATTAACTGTTTATTAAAAAAAGAAGGCATTTTGAAATGATATATTACTTTTGTTTTGTAGAATCATCGTGATCGCAAAAAAATTATTATCAATATTTTTTAGATAAAAAGGTTCAAAATGCTAAAAAATATTGGCAGATTTTTACCACAGTATTGCAGAAAACTGACTTTTGAAAGAATCATTGTTCCTCTGCTTATTTCGGAAGGCGATGAGGGCTTCCGTTATGACCCTTTATTGTAAGGCATGCAACCCATCTATCTATAATGGTCTAGGTATGAAACTAAGAAACACATCTATAGTGCCCTTGATATTAAAGTTCATTAATGTTCATGGAAGGCACATTCACCATAGTGACCCGCTTGCTAGCTAGCTGAAACATAAATCCGTAACATCCATTATATAATTTATTAAATTGAAAAAAAAAACGTCATTAATATTATCAAAATTAGATTTTAATACCCAGTTTCCTGTCTCCGCATCTTTCTATTCTATAAAGTGAGACAATCTCACACATACTGAAGACATTCATAATAATTTATTGAATTAAATTTGGCGCAGAACAGCTCAATTTGGCAAACAACCAACTAGGCATATAATATTTCATCTCACAATATATATTGCGTTACACACTCACATTTTAAACACAATTAATTTTACATATAGTTGTATTAATAGCCAATAACGAACGTCACATTGTTTTAATTAGATGTATAACGTATTAATATCAGAACAAAAATAGATTGCGTCCAACAAGTTACGATCACTGCTATTCTAGCGGCAGTTGAACCCTCCTCAGCTCAATACCAAGCATGACACCGTGGACGCTAGTGCTTATCGCTTACCACTTCGTTATTGGGAGTAAATTGTTCATAATACGATGACAGAAGTTTATTGTATGATGAGTAAATTTTACAGTTTTTTCTTGTTACCACAAGAAAAAACTGATGTTCTTTCGTAGTTTGAAACTTTACCTATAAAACCATTAACTATAAGTAGGAGTGATTTGAAGTAAATACGAAGTATTATATGGGATACGGTTTTAAATTATCCGTTAAGCGTTGAAAGTGAGAAGTAAGAAAATATGTTTTTTTGGATTTACGAATTCTGATAGTTAGGCCAAAAATTGTACAATACCCGCATCAAGATAAATATTTAAATGACCTACAGATGTTTATTTGAAGTTCTCCACCAGAGAAAATCCAAGCGTATCCAATTCTCAACCAGTAAACAAAATGTGTATGATCATGAGCAAATAAGGTGTTCAAGCATCTATCAGTCCTCAAATAGATATGGCAAACAATGATTTTATGCACGATTACACAACTAGACCATTGTATAACACAATTTATGTTGATTACGTATGTATGTTAACAATTTTAACATCACAGTGTTAACAAAAACGTATTAACTTCATGATTTATAATTTAGCGTAAATGGCTGGCATTCTATGTTACCCCGTTTTATACGGTCCTTTACTTCTTTCTTTCCCGTCCTTAACTTCTTTTTGCCCCTCCCATTACTTCCCTCTTTCCACCCCACATTGTTCACATTAGGTAAGCAGCGCATCTGCGGAACCCTTGATATCAGACAGAGGCGACAAAGAAGGCAAACAACCCTGCCCACCAAGCTTGGCAATTACAGTCCTCGTCGTCCTCAAGTTGTTTGCTCGTCGTCGTAATACTATTATCATATTATATTAGACCATATTTATATCTGTTCTGTTCACTAATGCACTGGAAGACGTTTTCAAAACGCTAGACTGGAAAGGACGAGGCATAAACGTAAACGGTAAGTACATCTCACACCTGCGTTTTGCCGATGATATCGTGATCTTAGCAGAATCGCTAGAGGAACTGCAAGGGATGCTGAACAGCCTAAATGAATCCTCTCGACGAGTCGGTTTGACCATGAACTTTGATAAAACTAAAGTCATGGTCAATGATCATCTGGATCCACAACCGACCGTCGTCAGTGGTAAAACTCTCGAAGTTGTCCAGGAGTATATCTACCTCGGGCAAGTCTTGCAATTGGGTGGAGACAACTGCGAGAAAGAAGCCGATAGAAGGATTCAGTTAGGCTGGGCAGCATTTAGGAAACTCCGTCCGGTCTTCTCGTCGCCCATACCTCAGAGCCTGAAGACGAAAGTCTTCGACCAGTGTGTCCTACCCGTACTCTCCTACGGCGCCGAAACGTGGACGCTGACAGTCCGTCTGCTTCATAAGCTCAGAGTCGCTCAGAGAGCTATGGAGAGAGCTATGCTAGAGAAGAGCTATATATAGGAGTTTCTCTGGTAGATATGTTTCGGAATGAACAAATCCGCCAGAGAACTAAAGTCACCGACATAGCCTTTCGAATTAGCAAACTTAAGTGGCAATGGGCTGATCACGTCTGTCGGAGATCCGACGATCGTTGGAGCAGACGAGTGCTGGAGTAAACGTAGTGTGGGACGCCCCCCGGCTAGATGGTGCGACGATCTGCGCAGGGCGGCTGGCAGAAACTGGATGCGTGTAGCCGGAGATCGGGCTAGGTGGCGCTCCATGGGGGAGGCCTATGTCCAGCAGTGGACTGCCGCAGGCTGCTGATGATGATGATGATATTTATATCAAGTTATAGGTCGAATAATCCTTGTTTGAAAGTATTAGTTGGGATTCAAAATATAATTCTGCTACGAGACACCCAATACGTGAAAAATGTTTCATGTTGTGACATAAAGGGATATACATGTATACTTTTGCTTCTGGTCCTTTTGTAAAAGACCAGAAGCAAAAGTAAGTTATAGCTGCAGTTTGTATGGGTTTGGTATATATACCATGGTTTCAACCTCACAGTTTTTGTGACTGCTTGGTATTTTTGTAAAACTTAGGAAATTTAATAGCTAATACTTAAATTCACTTCAATTCCATATCATAGCATCCATTTGATATTACGGAAAAATCATAACTTGAAGTCAACTTATTCTATATAAAAATAGTACTCTTATTTCACTTCTAGGAATAGTCTTGTCTAAATACATTCTGTAATACTCCTGAACGTCCACGGCGACAAATCTGGTTCCATCTCCAAGACAGATCCTTAGCTTAATGTATCGCATCAAAAGTTTTCATGTCTAGTAATTTTTACATTAGGTCAATCCACCTAGTTGGGTTGAGCTCCCTGGTTCTCGGGGGATAAAAAAAACATCTTAATTTTAAGAAAGGCCAAAGTCCAGCAATGGACAACTGGTTGACAATATGTATATATTTCATACGTCAGTAGCGACTTGGCTGGATACTGAGGCAATCACATCTGATAATCACATGCACAACTATGTAACTAGATTTTGATTTGTCATGTTAAATACTTGGGCATTTTTCCACGTAATAATTGACGTATAAACTACATTGTATTATCCACCGATAGTACAAGATGCTCCCACACTTTCGCCGTAATTACTGTGAAGTAAATTTATGATTATTTTGATACTAAATTATCGGCGTATTGTCTATAATATATCGACGCAAAAAAAAAACAAAATCCTAATAAACCGCAAAATGAAAACTTAACACCGTAGGAAAAATACTTTTAAGATTTCTGGATAAGTTGTATCTGATCATTCAAAAACAGTCAACTTTAACGAATTATAAAATTTTCTATTGGTCCTAGTGCTGTGAGACTCAGAGCGTTCGAGGCAGTATTTTTTTCTGACCCTAATATGCATTAAAAAAATTTGACTTCTGTGTCATTTACAGTGTTTCGCTTTTTTGCGTCGATAGTACTGCATTGCGTATGAGTGAAGGGATCTGGAGGTCCAACTACTTTTCGCTTCATTTACGTCTATCTTCCTCTCTCATTACTTATTTCCGTCTTCCCCACTAATTAAACTATTTAACTTATATTATTATATATATATATATTCCACGCACCACTACTCTGTTGAACCAGCTACCTTCCCGCGGTGTTTCGTAATCACGATGCAGGTGATGTAATTCATGGATGGCCCCTAATGATTTTTTATTATTATTATATTTTTATCTTAGGTTAAAGATGAGTAATCTTTAATCTAAGATAAAAATATAATAATAATAAAACACTATGAATGTTAAATATGAATATGAACACTAAAAAAACTATGAATGTATCTATTATTAAACATTTTAAAACTGACATACTTTTAACGATGTATTCATTATTTTTGATACACAATTGAAATTTATTGAAAGAGCCATTTCTTTACTTTAGCTTTGCTTTAGTAAGAGACGTTATTGCTGAAATAATTAGGGTTAAATATACACTTTTGTGCTTGCCTTTGTTAAATAAGTCTTAGTTTAACTAACAGTAATTACATAAAAATTGGTATCAGACTAATAAAAAGATAATATTTATTCAAAAATATAACTAGTTAAATAATATAAAAGGTATTCTTAATAATAACTACAAATACTCCACTATTGTGAACATTGACCTTGCATTTCCTTGGAAAGTAAGGGTAAATCTTTTACAAGGCAAGGTAATAAGTAATGTACCGAGCCTGCACTAAACATTTCGTGGAAGAGCCGCAGCTGAGGAGGCAAAGATCCGCGAGATGCCGACCACTGCTCTAGTACGATATGCCTGGACTTTGCGGAGGAAAAATCATCGCAGATGGGCAGTCCATCCTTGTAATACAAAGTGTCAAACAATCAAAACGTACGACATCCTCGAGAAGAAATGGGGTGGTCCTATACTATACCGAAAAGTACAATACAAAAGACAAGGCTGTTTATATGCATACAATCTATGTTCACTTTTACAGCAGTAATATAAAACCCTATATTTAAATTGGCTCAGAGGCCAAACTATCGCTTCGGGTTCAATGGTCGCAGGTTATAATCCCGCATTGGGATAAATATGTGTATGGCCTACAGGTTTATTTCAAGTCTAGGGGACCCACCAATCCGCCTTGAAGGACGTACGCCGCTGGAGTAGCGGGTTCCATACCTCCAGGTATGGGAAGACTCGTGCCCAGCTATGGGACATATATAGACTGTAACAAACCCAACATACATTATTTTGAAATATTATTTTTAAAATGAACTTCACATTCCATTCCTATGCCACATTAAATTAAATAACATGGCATTTGGCATAAGCAATTTGTTTTCTACCTTTTTTTTTGTTGTATCAACCACACCGTCACTACTCTCTGTCTGCGTGGCTTACCGTCTATTTTAATTGTACCTGTACCAGGCTGACATAATAATCTATGACATGTCCCACGTATATTATAGCACAAAATAGAATACATGAATTTCAGGAGGTGGCCATTACAAAAACACTACAGATCTTATACTCTTTCCAACACAATGCCAACCTAACTAAAAAAATATACAAATTTGAAATTGTGTGAGCACTTTAACATAAACTTTAAAATAGTCTAGGTTCTTAACAATGAAATTTTACAGCGGACTATTACGGCTGTGCGTATTAATCAACATCAAAATTTAAACAAAACAAAAAGTCTCCCATTACCAAACAAATTCTAGGGATCGGTGGATGTTCTTAAAAAGTATATCCGTATTAGGCATGTCTGTATATTATGATAAATACTACATACACAGTGAAAATATCTGCTTGTTGGGTAATGGATATAATTACATAACACTAACAAACACAAATGTATTTTTTGTTTACAGCGTAAAAAATACAATGCTAAACTAATTACATGACTTCGTACACATAGAACCTATGCTTTTAATATATATGCTATGTACAGACTGGGAACGTTAGTGTATTTTCTACATTTTACATACTTGGCTGTGCACGAGTGCGTCTATCCAATTTTTGGTTTCCCCGTTTAATATGATTAAGTAATGTAATTTATGTATGGTGCTAGTCTCTACGTATATGTATACATATTTACTGTCTGTTAATGATGGTTTATAGGCATACTAGGCTGCAATAAGTAGAGATGTAGCAAAGTTATGAACAAATTCTATATTTATAGGTCAAATTGGGTCATATTTATGTACTTTGTTGCATCAATCGCTACAGTATCAAAGAAAAAAATAACACTCTTATAACATTCGAGGAACTAAATAAACAATTTTAATGTAAAAAAATTATAGTTTCTCCACCCATTCACCCGATTACTTCGATCTAAATCGATCCTTCAATTCTTTATACATCTCTACTATTGCTCTTTCTTTTACAAAACAATTTTCTAGTTTAGTGTAGGTAAAATTAATAGCTTTAAGTTTATTGAAGTAGTACTTTCATTTTAGATTATTTAAAGTTTAACAATAATTATATACAATTATTTGCACAAATTATCAAATTCAACACTTTTTTCATAGCCAAACATCGATACCTCCAAAGATTACAACGCGAAGTCGAAAATTATAGGTTTACAGGACAGCTTCTAAAGAAAAATGTCGATATTTGCTATATGATTAAAGTTATTTTAATGAAATTTACAGGTTGAGTACTTTAATTATTGTTAGTTGAAACGGCATAATTTCATTACATATATTCAAATTGAAGTTGGCGTAGTATTCCTTGGAGGTATCGATATCTCCCACAACAGAACATGGGCCTCTACACTTCTGGAAGAATGCACACTACGTGATATATTGTATATTTTGTATATATTTTTACGTGATATTTGTATATATTTATATCGATGTGGAATCGAACTCTAAACCTTTGACACCCAATGTTGTACCTGACAAATCCCACTGAGCCAATTAGGTCATCAATACACGAGCGTGATCTAAATACGAACAATGTCACAATACAGGGAGTATTGTTAACTCTATAGCCGATTGTCCTCCATCTAAATAAACAATCGACAAAACCAAGCCTTCAGAAAAATCCTTGTCACACTATCAAGGATATAAAGAATCTAAATGATCGTAACCAAGGCACTATCATCCTCGAATCATAAAAACTTCAAGACATTAGTGTTCATTTTCCCACTTTGTTTTGAGCGATAATTTAAAGAGAAACCAAACTATCTCAACGAAAGAAATGTGTGTCCACATTAAAATGATATAGATGAAAGTAAAAGAGATATTTTTACTTTGCAATGTGCTCAATATAAAATATACTGTGAAAACAAAGAAAAAACAAAAAAATATGAGCTTTATAAGCAATACTATTTCAAATATGAATAAGAGCTGTTTATCCACAGTCAATCCCAACAAAACCTTTTGAAGTCTACTTTTTTATTTTAAAGTACTAATAATGAAGTTCACTTCAAAGGCCAGTTCAAAAATATGTAAAGACTTGCTTGTCCATTCCTATATTACATAAAATAATGTAGATTTTAATAGTTATGGAACAATACGAACGGGAAAGTATCACACGCTCACTAAGCAAGTAGACGTTAAGTTGAGGCATTCTTCTACATTACTGCATTTCATGCAAAGAAAAGCGGATTCCGGGGTCCTTATTTCTTTCCCCTTTCCTTCTCTCTTGTTCTCAAATTACTCCCTTTTCCTAACCACTACTTCAGACCCCTGGCTTAAGATGGACGACACAGTGGATTTGGTGTTCCAAATTTCCACGGGCGGGGCTTGTTTGTTTGCCCACAAGCGAGAGCTCTGTAAAACAAGTCTGTGCATGATCATTAACGGTATATTATATGAGAAAATCAATTATTTCACGTGTATAATATAATAAATACGAAAGCTTTCATAATGTAGTATTTTCACATGCTAGTAATTTCTCCTTGTTTTTTTTTTCTGTAATGGAATTTCTAGACGTTACGTTTCATTTCTAGACTACACTAAATGATACACAACGTAATAAAAACATGGCAGTGAGTATAAAAGTATTTGTAATAACTACTGGCCTTTTTGATACTCGATACAAAGAACAAATTGTGGATTCTAGAAATAATCACTACAGAAAAATCTCATATATTATTGGGCACCGCTTGCCAAATAACGTACCTATGTATAAATATTAAACTTTTTAAACAGCTATGGAAAGAAATAAAAAAATAACGTCCACCAACTTACATCGCGCACCGTCTTCTTGACAATTCTTTAGATCTTATTTCTTAGCTGATAAAAATATATACAGTGAAAGAGATATCAATCACAATTATAACATTTTTATTGCGTTCGTCTCTATGATATATGAACAGTTAGTTTTAAAAACATATTTTGGAAGCAGACGGACACATCTAGTTAAACATTTCTAAATGGTAAGTGACAAAGTTACGTATTTCGTAGACAAACTCAACTAAATCGTGTCGTTTCGGCGTACGAGTCCCTAGGGATGTCGGAAATTCAATAAAGTATCGATATATATCGATATCGATATTTTTGAAAATATCAATATCGGTACCGATATGAAAAAAAATTGGCTAATCTACTTCAGTCATTTAAGGTACACTACTAGATCAATACTAATCAATAGACATCATTTTTAATAAATCAAGAACAATGATAAAAAATATTAATTATTTATTAACTAAACCAATATTTATCTGATACAGACATAAGAAAACTCTTTGATTTATGTGCTCGGCTGTAAGCTGACTTCTGTTATTGGGTACTGCGAGATTTATAGCAGATGGCACTCTCTCTGAGGAAACCGAGAACACAGACGATATCAAATACTTTACAGCTATGTCGGAAAGAACTGGGGTAAAATGGCGACAATCAAACCAAAATTTTGTTGGATTCACTTTTCTGGGTATTATAGGCTAATCTGGGTATTGCTTTAGTTCGCTAGGCATACCATCACTAGTTCAAAGTGAACTGGAGCTTGCTGAAGCTGCAGCAATATCTACTACAATTTTTTCATGTCCGGACTACGACGGCGAAGAATTTTCTGAGTTTGGTATTGTGGTAGTGGTCTGAGTCTGAGTTCAGGCGAAAGTTGTCCTCTATATCTATGTTCTAAACGTATTTCTTTTGACAATGCGCTTATTGCAGTGGAAATAGCCAGAGCGGAATTACAATGAATACGCTTAATGCGAGGGAATAGTATTGTTGCTTTAGCAAGATGTAAATGTTGCTGTAGTGATTCTCGTTTGGCAATAACTAAGTTTAGCAAACTCTTCTGAACAGCAACCAAACGTATAAACGAGTCGACCAAATAAAAACAAAAGAAAATATCGTTTTTGATACAATTTTGATATTGGATATTTGATATCGATATATCGTTACAAAATATATCGCCCAATAATATCGATATATCGAATTGAAAATATCAATCCATCGATATATCGATACTTATTCGACAAGCCTACGACCACCTACATATATATGTATATATATATATATATATATATATATATATATATATATATATATATATATATATATATATATATATATATTATCCGGTGTTCCGCAAGGATCCAATCTTGGTCCATTATTGTTCTTAGCGTTCATTAATGATTTACTTAGTGTAATGGAAAACAAATGTCTGGCATATGCTGATGATATAAAAGTTTACCGTGAAATCTACAACTTTAATGATTGCTTAAAGCTACAGCATGACATTGACGCTTTACATCAATGGTGTATAAATAATAGTATGGTCCTTAATATAAAAAAGTGTCAGGTAATTACATTTACGCGTAAAAAAAATCCACTTATTTATAACTATAACATTGCCGGTCATAATTTAGAACACGTTAAAGTAGTGCGTGATCTAGGAGTTCTATTTGACTCAGCCTTGTCCTTTAGAGAACATTATGACTATATATGTAGAAAAGCTAGCAGAATGTTAAATTTTGTCATTCGTGTTTGTAAACCATTTCGAAAGGAGAATTCCTGGTTACTACTTTACAACGCACTGATACGTACTAGTCTTGAATATTGTTCCGTTGTGTGGTCACCAATGTATGCCGTTCATATAGATAGAATTGAATCAATTCAGCGCCGCTTTGTGAGAACGTTATGTTCCAGATTGGGGGTAAGAAGAAAAATACCGGAATACAGAGATAGACTTCGGAAATTTAAAATGATAAGTCTTAAAGACCGGCGGTGGGTATCAGATTTATGTTTCCTACATAAAGTCGTTAACGGTAATCTGGGGGGTCCACTGCTGTCAACTATTCACCTTAAGGTGCCGACGAGATCCATGCGCACTCCACAATTGTTTAATTTGCCCGACTTCAACAATAATGTCACACAAAATAGTCCGATAAGCAGAATGTGTAGAAGCTATAATTGTATATGTGCTCACACAGATATTTTCAATATTAGTTTAAATTCTTTTAAAACTTATCTCTATGGTCTTACATACTTATCTTAATTTTTGTTTCTTCTTTTAGTGTTTGTCTACCTAATTATATATATGAATGAAATTATAAATCCCTCATATTGTTATTGTTAAATATTAATTGTAATTGTTGTGTATAGTTGTAACTGGATTTCTTTTTTTTCTAGTCTACGTTTAAAAAAGAATTATAATTAAAAGAATTTTAACGCCAGAGGAACCCGAAGGAACATTTTATTCCAAAATCTTCTTGTGCTTTTTTGCTAAAATCTAGTAACATGAATAAATTCCGCTGTACTTATAAATCTATTCTAAAAAAGTCTGCATCCTGAAGCGTCTATCTTCCATCGTATCGCTCGCATCCCTACATTCTTTGGTCATGTTTCGCGGCGTAGTAACGCCTCTGTAGAATATCTTGTAGTTCAGAGCAAGATTAGGGACAAGACTGCACTTGATGGTCCCATAAACGTGTGCATGTCGAATGCATCAATGAAGAGGAATGACTACGGATTATGAAGGTGTTTACCACCTAAAGTGATAATCACGACCACTGGGATAAGAGTGCAAACGACTAATAAGAATTATTGGAGTTAGGTACTTATGTACTATTATAACGAGGATTATCTTTTAAAATAAACACCAAGCATTTTTGTTTTTCATTCGAAACGGGATCTTTAGCTTAAGGACTTTTCTTATATTCAGAGTCTGGTGGATAATAAAGACTGAATATTCAACGGCCAAGTAAGGAAAAATGTAACTCAGAAATAAGAAAATGAAGTATTATTTAGTAGAATAAGTAGCGAAGGCTGATAATAAGTACGGTAAGGTATTCGATTCTCTACTACACGGAAAAATTTGAAAGGAAGTACTAAAGGAACAAGAAATCGAACATAATATATACGAATAATAAAAAAGTCTATACAGGCGTAACACAGCCAGAATACAATTATAAAATATTCCATTCAGAGTAGAAAAAGACGTTAGAAAAGGAGATCCTCTATCCCCAAAATTATTTTCGGTAGTATTAGAATCAATCTTCAGAAGACCTAATTGAGAACATCTTAGGATCAACATAAACGGGTTAACGCAGACGCATCTGAGATTCGCTGATGACATAGTGATATTCGCCTAGACGTCGGAAGACATAAGTAGAATGATAACAGAGCTTGCGATAGAAAGCGAAAAAATGGAGTTAAAATTGAATCCAACCTGCCAATATGCGATGGAAATAAGTATGGTAAATACCAAAAAATCTGATAGAATAGAAAAGCAAGTAGTCAGAAATAAGACAAAAGCTATAGATATCACACTAAAGATCAGAAGACTCAAATGGAGATGGGCAGAACACGTGATAATAGACCATGAGAAATGGTATAAATTAGTGACTATGTGGTACCCCGGACAGGAGAAACGAATGAGGGGCAGACCGCAGAAAAGATGGGATGATGACATCAGAAAAGTGGTAGGAGTCAAGTGGAACAGGGTGCCTCATGAATGAGTTGAGTGGAAAAGGTTGGAAGAGGCCTTTGCCGGCTGGCAAACAAATTTGCAAAAAAATAATAAACACCAAATATCACTAGAAATATTACTATTAGACTAGTTTAAGTTTATTTTATAATGTTATACATAAAATTTTTAGAGTTTGTAATTGGATATATAAGTGGATCTGAATAAAAGGCTATATTCATACATTTATTAGATTGCAATCAAATATAGATAATGTGTATTGAAAAAAAAATACTTTACAGAAATGACGTAACACGAATTTCTTAGGTCACGGATGATACTGAAACGAATGAAGAGATGTAAAAATAAAATATAATTTCACGAGCAAATTGCTGTAAAAAGATTGGAACATATTTACTTCTATTTCTGAATTATCTCTACGTATAATCGAATTTATAACAATCAAAACAAACATTATATGGCGTGCATTACAAAAATTCTCGTCTTTAAAAGAAATAATGAAATCTATAATTCACTTCAAATTTGTCGACATGTTCTATATTAAAACTAATATGACTATATTAAAACTAAAGATATTGATCTAAGACTTCCGTTATATCAATCGTGTAATCTAAGTTTAAAACACGTGCCAAATTATTTTGAATGCCTTATCATCTTTTAAACCAAAGATAAAAATATAATAATGATGAATACATTATTAGAAGTATATAATGTAGTTTTAAAATGTTTCTCTATCTTATTAAAAAAATGTTTTAATTTAAGAATAACAGATATATTCATAGTGAGTTAAGATTAACCTAAGATTATTAAGAGATTATATGATAATTATTAAGAGCCATCCATAAATTACATCACACTTTAACTTTGTTAACAAAGTGTCATCGTGCGACCGGGGGGGAGGACGAGTCGTAAGCTTCGTGACATCACTTTTATAATTCTGACATACTAAAACTCTAAAATTCAACTCTAACGAAAAACTTTAAAATATTGCCAATTCTATCAATATTCAAGTTTAATAAAAGGCTTTTAATTTAATAATGTGATTCATATGTTATGTTACACCTGGAAATAGGGAATACAAATGTAACAATGTGTTACGTAACGACGAGGATGGTGGGGGAAGAAATCAGGAAATTCGTGTGGTGTAGTCTATGGCTGGCCACTTAGAAGTATATAATGTGGTTTCAAAACGTTTCCATATATAAATAAAACAAATTTATAGTTTAAAAATGATGTAAGAGGTAGTATCTTAACTGTGAAATGATGCAACAGGAGTCTGGTTTAATACTCTTTTTCTATACCAAGTGGACCTGTGGAATATATACAACTGATGAATGGCGGGAGACAAGCGCGGGGTGCGGGAGACGCGGTTGTGCCTGCACGTGTGCAGCAACAAAGCGCGTTCCACGAATGCGGAGAATCAAAGCGCATTCCACGAATGCGGCGCAATAAAGCGCATTCCGCAAGTGCGTAGTAACAAAGCTTGTTCCGCGAATTTTTTCTTGAAGTGTATATTCTGTTGTAAGCAAGCTACAATAACATAGAACATCGGTTAGAATAAGTTTATTGCACTCACATTATTATTACCTAAGAAGTTGTACCTTAGAAACTGAAACTTTACCTAAGAAACTGTGTTAATTACCTCATGTGAAAATCATGTCACAGTCAAAAAAGGGAACAATAATTATCCTCTTTGATAAACTGCACGTTTCGCCATAGGCCTAAGCGCCTGACTGAACATGTTCGTAAAGATAGTTCTCAAAGCTATTTGCTCTTCAAATATGAGATTATAAAAAATACATCACTGCTGGAGGAAATTGAAAGAGTGGTTTGGTGGGCCAGTCAATATTCAGTCGATATGCGGTTCTATAGTAGTTAGGCAGCAGTTTGGCCTCAGTGTCAAATCAGGTCGTCTATAAAACATTAAATTATCCATTATATCGTTAATAAGGATTATACGTTATTTAATCAACGCGAGCCTATGACAAGCGGAAACGAGTAAATTGTAAACACCATTTATCGTAATTGATGGGCTTTTAGTGAGTCAATTGGTATCTTTTCTTTATTCTCAAAGCAAAAATAAAAATAATTTTCTTTGTTTAATTGACATTCTAAGAAACTTGTGGAATGAATATTAGAAAGCATACATGAAAAAATTGTAATATCATGAATGATTCCTTACTTCTAGTCTAGACTTATTTCTAAAAAGGTAGGTATAGCAATCTACAAATCTGTTTTTTTCTTCTGTTTTGTTTAGAGTACAAAAAACGGTTTTAGGTTCAATTCCTGGTGTAATTTGTGTACCTATACTCATTGTCTCGAAAGCACTAAAGTCAAATTCTTTTCCAATGCTATTGAAAATAAGTGGTTTCATTCAAAGAATTTCGACTATTGTCTTCTGTTTTTGTAATAGGTATTATATATAATTACCTAACTGATTTTATTTGCCAATACTATTTATATAAAAATAAATTGTTTTAACCGTTGTCCATAATATTGTTGCGTAACACATATATGAAAAATCGGTATTTTTTATAAAACGATTAAAACCTCATTTTGAAATCTCAAAGTCCTGGTTCGAATTTTGGGAATGATAGAACTTTCGATCATTTTACCTATATAAAGGTGCGTCGAAGGGATGTTTTAAAAGTTTAATACAGAAAAAAGCGGGAAGAAAATAGTAGAAGAGAAGAAGTGGAAGTAAAGTGAAGAGAAGTGAAACTAGTGGCCAATTTCATTTTTCCGATCCCCGAACCGCAGCTTATAATAATATATGCATATACTGGGAATTAAAACTGTTATGACTTTAAAAAAATATATTATTGAAAAATGATATGTTTAAAATTGACACACGAAGCAAGTTATCGATTTTTGCTTTACCATTATGGATATTGATAATCCATTGCGAAGCAAGTAATCACAAGGCCATCTTGCATATTACTGTCATTTTTAAATATCAAATCAACGGTTTCTATATGTCAGTCTTCTCATAAAAGAACCGTCAAAATCGATCCCAATAAACAAAAACAAAAATGGATAGAAACCTAAAAACTTTGATTTTTCTCAAATGACATGAAACCTACCTACCTTTCTTTTTATTTCTTCTTTCTCCCATTACTTCCTTCCTCCCCATTATTCACACCCTTGTCTTAAGGTAACGACGCATCCATACTTTTAGTCAGTTCTCACATCACAAGTTAGAGGCGTTTTGATTTTAATTACGTATCATTTTAATAATTAAATTATTTTAATCATGTATTAGCCGTAAGTGCCGTAAAGACTCCATCTCCTGATAGCAACTAATATTAAAGTACCTACTTTAATTCAGTTCAAAGCGGTTGCCTATTATAGTAAACAAACATACATATGAACTTAATTATTCCTCATGTGAACTTAGAACCATAGTAGTCTCTTAGTTAAAACAGTTAAGTTTTTTCGGTTTTTAACTTAGAAATACCAGTAATAATACAAATTAAGTACTTATATAAACTCTAACTATATATCATATAAACTCTCCTAAAAAATTACGACGAATCTCATTATAATCTACATCAGTAAGCTTTTACCCAAGTTTTTTTTATGCTATTTCTTTACTTTATTTATTAAAGAATTTGTGCATAATAGATATAAAACTACTATCATTATTCGCCTACGGCTTTCCCCAAATCGCCCCACATAAATCGATCTTCGCTTATACATACGCACACATCATATCTACCAACCGCTTTGTACAAATCGTTGCTCCATATCGCTTGCAGCCGCCCCGCACTCGTGCTAAAATGTCGTCTTCACTTCAAGACTTCTAGTCTATTCCACTGTTTTGCATACTGTTACTCTTCTCTTACACTTTTTCGTTTATTTCCTTTATATAGAATGAAAATAGCATTTGACATTGTTTTAAATGAAATTATTAGTTATTTAAAAACAATGTTAAATGTTTTTAAATAAAATAATTAATCATTTAACCCTCAAACTACTATGAAGCCTTAATAATGTTGATTTTAAAATTGATCTCATAAAGCTCTTAGTACAATAATGTTGCAATTTTGTTATTTTAGTATATTCATCAAACGTAAAACATAAGAAATGTAGGGAAGGGTGCGTATAATGAGTTTATAGACAGATTTTAAATTTTTTATTCATAAAATGGTGATTTATATAGAAAAAGTCCAAACTGGTGAGGATATTTTATTCCATAATACAGCATAAGACAAACCGGAATGTCACATTTCTCTTTCTCATTTAATCTCCTTGATAACCTTGAAAATAAAAAAATTGTCCGCCAAACTTGCCACATAATCATATCATATATCCTGGAATAGTATTTTCTTCTCAAACAAGTTTTTCTAAATTATTATAAAAATGCTAAGTTATAATTAATTGTGTAAGACCAAAATACCTCTGAGAATATTAGCTCCCCTGTCGGGAGAAACGCTTCTCAATAGGATAGTGTAATAATACATATTATAATTACCTAAAAATAAATGTTGGTTCGTCATGAGAAGTTAACTATAAATGCAAGTCCATCACAACAAGCCTTATTGAAGGGAATTATTCATTTGAGATATTTCTGAATGTAAAATACATAACAGCTTACACTACCTAATTAACTTCCATAAAAATAAACTATCATCATACAATAAGTCATTCAAGTAAGTAGAATATGCGCAGATTTTGTTACCGTACTACAGCAGAAGAAATATATTACTTTGAAATTTGTTACAATGAGTCACAGAGCAATGTGAATAGGTCAACAATGTGATATTGCCATGTTTTTATACTTTGCCCACTCTAGCTAAGTATATTTTACTCCAGCTCTGAGCAAGTAATCTAACATAATATCCTCCACAAAATGATTGCAGTTAAACCTTATTAACCAAAAATTGGTGATATCTTGTAAGTTGGCATCATAATTTGCATCAGTCTATTTCTGTCTTTTTAAATATTTTCTCGTTTTCGCAAATTGCTCCTCGCATCTGATTATAGTCACGTGATGGCAGACTATCAATAAATTATCTAATTAAATTAAATTGAATTAAAGTCGCATATGTGAATTAACTTTAAATACTTTATTACGACAACTTATTCCACAATATAGTATACATATAAAACATGTTATGCTGTGATTCCATTTATCACGGGTTAGCTACAAACCTATCCACATCACAATGCGCGTTCACTCAATAAGTGTACACTGATCCTTTGCTGTTTACTGATAGTTATAAACAAAAACGTAATCTTGCACAAATTTACACACTATTTTTGTTCCACGTCATCAGAGATCGAACAAACAACGCATCCAAAATGTTGACTACACACCACTTGATAAATACAGCATGACCCCCTGGTTTATTTGTACACTGATATTATTGTTTTTTTTTTCAATATAGTTACACTGATCGTTCACTCCAATATATGTTACGAATTGTAGAATGCGATGCGAGCTCGGTCATCGGGTGACACATCAGTAATACATTTATGATTCCGCACATAATACATTGTATTCATTTATAGCAAATAAAGTTAACATATCTTAAACCATAGTCTCTTTCAGTAATCAAATTTGTCTGCAAGTTGATAGCGCACATATGGTTAGCGGTTGGCGTTCTTCAATTGATTGGAGAGCCAATCAAGTCCCTCATACAGTCCATCACCTGAAGTGGCGCATGTCGCCTGGATATACCAGTTACGATTGCGCAGCGAATGCAAGCCCAGCTTATCTGTTATTTCAGCTGCATTCATTGCATTTGGCAGATCCTGAGAAAAAATATTATATATAATACAAAATTTTAGAGCCATTTAACACATTAAAGACGGGAGACGGGAATTCCCGTCTTTTATTTTTCATCTGTTGGCGACCGATGAGGGAAATTCACGTTTTTTTGAAATCTGATGCAATATTGTGTAATTGCAAGTGAAGACAACGACAAAAGACATGAAAAAATAATACTTGTAGTTATAATAATAAAAAATACATTTTTTATTATTATTACTACAACTATCATTTTTTTCATGTCTTTACGTTGTCTTTACTTGCAATTACACAATATTGCATCAGATTCAAAAAACGTTTACTTCCTTCTCCTCCCATTATTCACATTAATCTTCATCATCACTTGCTCATTTGCCAATGACAACAAAGTTTACTCATAACATTCATAACATGTTATAGAAATGTAGTTGGAGTAGAAAAATGAGTCAATATCTAAATGTCTTCAATGACTGGAGGAAAAATCACTTATATTTGCCAGATCAAATTGAACTAATGCTAATGAAAAAAATAGCTTCTTTTCACATAAGTTTTACCCTATTTAGGAAAAAATTTGCAACTACATACCATGCTAAATGCAGCTTAAATGGTCTATCGTAACCCATCCATGTAACTTTGTGGTATTGAAATAAATGATTACTATTATTATTCATGTATGGAAACAACATAAGGTTAATCATATAAGGTTACAATTTTAAAATTCAAACTATACACCAATAAAATTCATTTCCAGCCTAATAACCAAATGCCACAAAGCCCCATAAAGATAAATTACATTACTACTAAATAAATAAATAATCAGTAATTTAAGAACCGTGTTTGTTTAATTAACCACAAACTTTCTTATTGCTTAAGTATGTGCAGACCTACCTCAAGTGCAGAAAAAGAGAGCTCAACTATTAATGTCATTGTTTTTATTCTTGGATGAATGATGCAGTGCATACGAATGACATAAAATAATATAAGGTTCTTGTATTAGGGGCTTTATCTGCTAGATACAAGCAAATCCTCAAAGATTGTTAGCAAAGTTAAGCACATATTTAAAACTTTACACTTAAAACACTAATAACTTTACACTTAAAACACTAATAAGTTAAAACCTTCTTTGTTATGAAACTATTTTCAAAATGAAAATATTTTTTAAGGAAAGAGCTATGCCCTTTATCAGATACATGCCATATGTAAGTTAGTTTTATTTTACCTCAAAAATAACTAAATATCAAAAGCACACCTAGTTCCATACACTTTTTTCACACACCAATTAAACTAAATAAAATTGATTTTTCTCCTATTTTATCCTATTTTAGGAGAACAGACAGTCCTACATGATGATTTTATGAGAAATGTAAATTAAACAAACCTGTTTGTTTGCAAAGATCAAAAGTACAGCATCTCGTAGTTCATCTTCACTTAACATTCGCATGAGCTCCTCCCGGGCTTCACCAATACGCTCTCGGTCATTACTGTCTACTACAAAGATGAGACCCTAAAAGTATATTTAAAATAATAAAATTTAATGTTTTTATCAAAGTTGGTAGTAAATAAAGTATTAAAATATTCTGGGTATCAAGAAACTATTATAGAATTTGAAAAGTCCTTAACACCCGTTTGAATATTGAACTAAATATAAACAACATATTATGTAAATTTAACAGTTGCTATGTAAGTTTAAGTACAATAAGGTTTAAGGAATTAGAATCTGAAAAATTGTGATTATAAAATATGAAAGAGAAAACAATAATCAATCATTGACAGTTTACATGGTAGAACCATATATCAAGGGTGACTTTTTGGGAAACAAAAAAATTATGAACATTGCAAGTGCAATAATATGTAATATATAATATCATATTATATATTACATACATTCTTAAGATTTTTGTGATGTGCAATATGTAAGGCATATATATAGTATACCATTACAACAAAAATTATATGCAACATACACTACACACAGTCAAAAATATTTTACATTACATCATTACTTTTACTTAGATTTATTTTTGTAAAGAATATTATACTCATGAAAAAGCAATATTAGAATAGTTTTTTTTAGTTAGTTTTAAAAGCAATATTAGTAGTTTGTTAAGTTTATGAGTAATATTTAGATGGTTGTAAATTGCCATAATAATTTCAGTACTGATTGTAAGTTACACAGTATGATTTTCTAAATTAAAAAATATTGCAATCTCAGTATTAGATGAGTCATAGATATTATTGTGCACTACACTTAATAATTCAGGGTCCATGGCAAAAAGGTAGATAGATTTATGTACATATAGCACAACACAAATATATGATGCAATTTTTGTCAAGAGTTGTCAAAACTTTAGTAATATATAATATATATAAAGCATCAAATTATAACCTGTGTATTCTGGAAGTAATGCCTCCAGAGTGGCCTGATTTTGTCTTGACCACCTACATCCCATACAGTGAAACTGATGTTTTTGTATTCTACAGTTTCAACATTAAATCCTGAAAATAAATAATAACTATTCTTAATCTAAAAATTCCAATTAAAAATGTGGCAGTCCTTTGAATATGTGAATATATTACTAAAATAGTTAGTTTAACGAAAAACATTTTTTGAATGCATTGACAACAGTTCTAATCTTAATTTACACTTTATTACACCAAGACATTCTCTACCATTCAACTTTGTCTTATATGCATAATGTTTTTCGACTGTCACTCATTTTCATAAAAAATTGCAATACAAAATTTATCAATATTAATAAATTTAAATATAATAGTGTTTGCTGTCTGAAATCATAATGCATATTTAATGTATTAAGTAAATTATTCAACTTTATAAAGAAAAAACCTACTACAAATTACATCTATTACTAAATTTGCAGTAATGCAACATTTTCAATTCCTATGCTTTTTTCAAGATCAACATTTGCATTAATACTGAAATTTCAGGTTTTCACCGTGCCTTGAGCTGCAAGCAACATTTTGATATTCAAAGTATCAAGCAAGTATTTTTGACAAAATTCATACTCATTTCTGTAAATAAACATTTTATTGACAAATACAAAAATCAAAAGGTACATCCCTTTTCTACAAATGTCATAATATTAAATTATTTTAATTGTTGTCAATCTCAAAAATTGGCACCAGCAACTACTGATATCACAAAAAAATTACATCTACAACAATCCTATAATAAACTACACCATCAAGCACAGTGTAGTTCCCCAAATAAGTAAAGAACTATATTATATCCGTTTTTAGCTATATTTCATTTCTATTGCAAATTGTTGCCTGTAAGGCACCACTATTAATGATTGAACAATCTTTAATTTTCTTTCAATTTGTAAAAATATATTTGCTCATAACACAGTTTTCACCAATGTTTTAGTGATAAATTTTGGTTGTTATGAAATATACTGAGAAGGATTTGTCTTCAAAATGAAATATTAATTAATTATATTGAAAATGAAGTTAATATTTTATTTGATGAAACACTTCATTATTTAAAATAACAATAGATTTATAAATAAATTATTTATGATCAAGTAACTAGTAGTATTTATCATGATCAAAAAGAATGCTCGAATTATAGTTTTTGCATTTAATATAAGTTATATTAAAATTTTCAAATCGCAGGTTGACAAGAACATAGAATTTTATGATGAGAACAGTGTGTGGTACTCACCAATTGTTGGAATTGTCGTTACAATTTCGCCTAATTTTAGTTTGTATAGAATTGTGGTTTTTCCTGCAGCATCCAGACCCACCATCAATATTCTCATTTCTTTTTTGCCAAATAGGCCTTTAAATAAATTTGCAAACATATTCCCCATTTTGCAGCTATATAAATCGACTGAAAAATTATATTACAATATGAAATACATTCACTGTGACTCATCCAACGGTCTACGATACTTTAATCAATGATAATGACATGGCAAGTGAAACCACCATTAAACATAAAGTTTACGTAAATTATTGTCCATAATACTAAACTTTAATATTAAAATTTAAGTAATTATAATCGCTACAATTTTAATAATATACCAAATCAAAAAAAGACAATACTGACAAAGATTATCAGAAACCGCTGTTATTACCACCGCTACGATCACCACCCAGGGTTTACAATTAGAAAATATCAGGAATATGAATGATGTTCTTAAAATGACAAATCTGATTACAAATTTATAGATATACTCACATTTTCTGAAAGAAATTTATGAATAATGACGAAAAACGCTACAATCCAATAAAGTTCTCTACAATTCACTGGATGTCAAGATGGCGGCGAACGTGGAAGTTGTTCATGCCTATGCCACGTATCGGTGAAAAAGTGACCAGTATCAAATATGTAAAAACATTTAAAAGCTATGTATGAACTTATAAAAGAGGAATCCCTATAATTATTTATTCAGACTGATGATACATACAGGTCATCTGTAATATAATTTCACATCTGTATTACTTTTTCTGTTTTTTTTTTACGTATTCAAACTCCCAACTCTCCTCCTTGGTGAGATTTAATCACATGTAAAGTTATCCTCCAACATTCTCTCACGTGAGATAATTCCTATGATTTTAAATATATGATAAAATTTGTTTGGTATAATCATGTGTTTAACTTTATAACCATAACTAATGAGTTACGATGTGTTATAGTAAACAAATGTTTACTAAGACAAAAGAGAAGAAAAATTTGAACGCCTTCCTATCATATTCGCTAGGCTCCAGCAAACAACGATGTTTACACGTTCTTCTAAAACAAATGTTTCAGCAGCTTTTAAATCCTTTGGTTTATTTTATATGCTTACTTTAGAACAGTGGTCCCCACACTTTTAATCGCCGCGAACTGTTCTGTTTGATAATCTTCCCATGCACCACTGACATAGAAGAAGAGATTGTTAATTGTATTTTATTGTTTTGATTTAGACACCTTCTGACCATCAATTGTATAATACCCCTACCGCTAGGCTCACGTTTACCTCTCATCCATAAAAAGTAGTACAATGCCGGGAGAAGTACTCAACAGTAACAGAAATGAAAATAATTTATTGTCTACTGCGGCCCGGTACCTATTCGTGGACCGGAGTTGGCGACCATCGCTTTAGAACATTCATTTTTTAATTTCTTGTGTTTTTATTAGCACCATATTCAATATGATAAAAGTTTAATATAAACTCAAGATGAACACAATCAAAGAAAGAAAGATGACATCAAAAGCGGTTTGAAACAAATTATATTGAATTGTTATGCTTCTTACACGTTAAAATATTATGACTAACAGGTACGCAGTGATTTTAATCTTAAATAATAATTTTTAATATATATAAAAAATAATTTCATAAAATTACTAAAAACAATATAATAATTATATTTGTTGCAAACAATTAGTCAACAGTTTTATTACATTTAACAATAAAATTTAATCGTAATATATTATTTGTGGGAACCAACGCCAGCCGTTTAAAATAATATATCTCTCACTACTGGTAGCCCTGAATGAATAATTGTACAAATTATTCATATGTCAATGTCTTGTATCGTCATTGTCTATTGCATAGATACACAGAGCAGTTTTTCGCTTCGCAAAATTAATCGCTACTTTACATTTACAATTTACATACGTTTTATTTATTTTCTCTCTCGTTAGTCTCGACTACATAAAATCTTCTCCATAGAGAAAACACTCTTGCTCTTCCAATCATATAAAGTAAAAGAAGTACGATAGCACCATAAAAAAGTTTATAATCAAAATAACCTAATAATTTTTTTAGCACAGTTTTAATATTTAATTCCTATTATGGTTTAAATTGTACACTAGATATTTGTTAATTATGACATATTTACAAGATTGGCTCAGGCAAACGCCAAATATAACTACATTTAGAGTCAATAATTTAAGAATTTTTGACTGTGGAAAACTGAAAAACTTGTTGAATGAGGTAAGATTTTAATACATGTCCGAAATAAAAATAATATTTTAAAAGTAATGCTGTGTATTACTTTTTAAATAACAAAAGTGAGAGATACCTTGTTCATCATTAACATTTGTTTTCCAACGAGAATTGAACCTCTGTCTGACCTGTACAATTTTAATGATTATTATGTGTTAATTACTCTTTTATTACAGCAAGGTAAAGAATTAGGAATACACCAAATACCTGATTTTTACATTATAAAACCTGATTGTCTTGTTATTAAACAATGGCCAGATAGTTTGATTATTGAAAAAAACCAAAAAGAAGTAATTGTAGATGCATTATGTGCAGCTGCTGTCCTTAGAGGTGCTCATGTTTATGCTCCTGGTGTACTCGCTCTTCCCAGTAGTAAGTTCTTATGTAAATTAATATCTTGTTTCTAACAGTATCTAAATACATACATTAACACATTGGCTACCAGCTTATATATTGCTTATATGTGTCATATCAGTTCTTGCATTACAGCTTACTGCTGTAAATGAGCGGCGTTTACTTTTTCAGTTTATAACAAATTATATATAAAAATAAGTCAATGCCATTTAAAATCATATTATAAAAAAAAATTCTAAGGGCTGTGCTACAAGAATTTCTTCTCAAGCGCTGGTAGCGAACATGGTAATCAAATTATTCATTAGCTACTTGTTTCAAAATTTTTAGAAGTGTCTCCAATTAATAATTGGGTTGTACAGAAATTTAATATAGAATTGTATTTTTTAGATTACATCATCAGAATTCAAAAAAGTTTAATGTCAGGGACCTAGCAACTTCAACTGTAAATGAAAACAAGGCAGGAAAGTGAGAATTTAAAATAAATCAATATATGGATTATGTGATCAAAAGAACTCATTTTATTAGGTGTACAAATAAGTTTCCGCAGTTTTTTATAAAAAATTAGGAATTTATTGTAAAGGAAAAGTACATTACGTTTTATTCAAAGTATTTTCCATCATTTGCCACTACTTTTCCCCATCTTTCTGGCAACATTCGGATACCCCGTCGAAAAAACTCTTCATCTTTTGACGCTATCCACAAATCTACCCAATTTTTGGTGTCTTCATATGATGTGAAGCGCTGCTCAGACAGACCATGTGCCATCGACCGGAACAGGTGATAATCAGAAGGGGCTAAGTCTGGTGAATACGGCGGGTGGGGTAAAACTTCCCAGTTGAGTGTTTCCAAGTATGTTTTTACCGGCGCCGCAACATGTGGACGAGCATTATCGTGTAAAAGAATAATTTTGTCGTGTCTGGAGTAGTAATGGGCGCGTTTTTCCTTAAGTGCCCGACTCAATCTCATCAATTGTGTTCGGTAGAGAGCTCCAGTAATGGTTTCGCTTGGTTTCAGCAATTCATAATACACGACACCAAGCTGATCCCACCAAATACACAGCATGAGTTTTTTCCATGAATATTCGGCTTAGCTGTCGATGTTGATGGTTCGCCGGGCTTAACCCATGACTTTCTCTTCTTTGGATTATCGTAGTGAATCCATTTTTCGTCACCAGTGACTATACGATGCAAAAAACTCTTTTTTTATTCCTGGCAAGCAGCATTTCACTCATGCATAATCGGCGTTCAACGTCTCTCGGCTTTAGTTCATATGGAACCCAATTTCCTTGTTTTTGAATCATTCCTAACGATTTTAAACGATGTGAAATTGCTTGTTGAGTCACTTGTAGAGTAAGTGCAAGTTCTTTTTGCGTTTGGGACGAATCTTCCTCCAATAGTACTTCTAATTCCATGTCTTCGTACACTTTCGGCCTTCCACTGCGTTCTTTGTCTTTAACGTCAAACTCACCGTTCTTAAACTTTTGAAACCATTCCTGACAACTTCTCTCACTTAAAGCAGCTTCACCATATGCTTCTAGAAGCAATCGATGCGCCTCAGCTGCAGATTTTTTCACATTAAAGAAGTAAATCAAAAGTTCCCGCAAATGATGCTTATTCGGAATAAAACTTGACATTTTTGCACGAAAAAAATTACGTGATGCTGATACGGAATCACTAGTACTTTAAGGTTATGGTGTTGCCAGATGACTAAACTTGGGATATTACGTTTTACATCTGACAATTTCTCCATAACCTTCTGGTGGGGCCATCTTTTGACAAACCGCGGAAACTTATTTGTACACCTAATAATTTCTCAAAACTTTTACATTTCAACCTTTGTCTTTTGATGCTTGTTACATAGTCATTTTTGATCTCGGTGGAAAGCTTAATAAGTAGCTTTATAATGGTGCTAATAAGAGTAGAATCTAAATTTAATAACATATGTACATACTTATTAAATTTAAATTTAGATTCTACTGTAATATGTAAAACATTTTATAGAAAACGATTTCATAAACTGTACTTATTTTATGTTTTAGACTGTAAATTGGATGAGAAAGTTGACATTTATGGTGATATTGATGGATGTTGTAGAAGAGGCCTCAAGATTCCATATGAGGGCAAAAAAGTCTATGTAGGAACAGGATACTTAAGAATGTTACGATGTCATTTATTTGACAATGGAGTACAGCCAAGGTAATTTATATTATTTTTTCTAATTATATGGATTGCTTTCTGTCAGAAGATACACTTTATTAAATAGAGGGAACAAGGTTGTTACATAATGAAAATCTACATTTCAGGTAATTCTCTTTAATTTTAATATGATAGCATTAATTTCAGTTCAAAATCAATTAAAAAAAGGGCAATGGTGGAGACATGTACAGAATTCAATGAGCTGATCTTGGATAGAAAGAAATTGATACTGCTATATGGACAAGTGCTACACACTTAAATATTAAATGGATGAATTTTACTAAAAAAGTTATAATTTCTATATAACTATAAAATTATGATTAACTATTTCTTTTTGAACTTCACTTTAATAGTTGTATAAAATTATTTTAGTGGTATAGCTGTCAAGGTAATTTTTCCGGCATCAAGATTACCAGTTGTGAATGAAACATTGTATGCTGAAGGGACTATTGTATTACAAAACCTACCCTCCATAGTAGTTGGCTGGGTTGTAAACGCCCAACCCCATGAGAAGATTATAGACATGTGTGCAGCTCCAGGCAACAAAACGACTCACTTAGCTGAAATGTCAAAAAATAAGGTTAGTGCATCAAAAAATACTGTTAGAAATAAGACTACTCCAAATATCTGGATAATATCAGCTTCAAAGGAAGGTTCTGCAAGGTTCTTCATTTGTACCTGGGTCCACTACCCCGGCCTCCTGAGCTACTACCGTATCACTCCTTGCCTTCCGTTGCGGTAGTAACATATCCCTATCATCCTTTCTTCTCTATCCTTTTCCCTTCCTATCCGCTAATTCATGGTCTGCTGTGCCAATGGATGTGTGACTAGGGGACGAGCTTAGTTGCAAGCGTGCCGATCGTCCCGGGCTCTCCAAGGTACACTATAGTATACGGGGAAGCCCTTCATGCGAGCCTTATTTCAGCATGCGGGGCTACGCTGGGGCTGCCCCCATCCTCCCTTGCGGCTCGTGAGATTCACTATTATGAATTTTAATAAACCTAATTTGTTAAAAAATGACGGCGACGTGGTTCCCCACCTGTTACGTCCTGATTCCCACGAGGGCGAGAAGCGACTAACGGAGAGCCGTTTTGCTACGATGAATATGAGAGGAAGGATGGATGAGTGTGGAGGAAGCAAGGATGATGTGCCGAGATCGTAATAGATAGTAATGTGTTGTATCTGCCTACCCCTACGGGAGACAGGCGTAACGATATGTATGTAATAATGTAATGTAAAAAGTAAAAAAAAGTAATTTGTTAATAAGTATGAATACTCTCTTCCTATGTCTAAAAATGATGCTCAGTTTTATAACTGTTTTTATGTAATGTATAATATTTGAATTTGTTGTAGGCTTTCATCACTGCAATTGATAAAACAGAGCAAAAGCTTAACAAAATCCGAAAGAATTGTGAAGCTCATGGAGTGACCTGTGTCAAGGCATTTGCATTTGATTCAACTAAGTGCTACTCGGAACATGTCAATGACACAAGTGAAAATCCACCTTTTCCAAAACATACTTTCGACAAAGTTCTTTTGGACGCTCCCTGTAGTGGTTTGGGACAAAGACCACAATTAAAATACACAATGTCACCAAAAATGTTAAATTCATACAAATTTGTGCAAAAGAAACTGTTTACTGCGGCAAGTATTTAACCATTTTTATGCAATACCTGAAATAAAACCTTTAAATAAATTATTAATTAATATGCTGTCAGCAGGCTGTAAATATATTAAAAGTTGGTGGTTCACTTGTATATAGCACATGTACAGTAACCGAAGATGAAAACGAGAGAATGGTGGCATGGGCATTGGAACATTTTCCATGTTTACAACTGGTTCCTGCTGAACCGATTTTTGGAGGACCTGGGTTGCCACAGCTTGGATTAACAGATGAACAAAGGTAACATCCTAAAATGTTATAGGAGTCGAAGTTTATTTATTTCAAATTATTGGTGATATAAAACTATAAACAAATATTTATAATCAATATTTTTTTATCAACTACAGGCGAAACCTTTATCGCACATACATATAACATTAAGCTAAGATTTTTTCATAACCCATCTCATAAAGTTCCACTGCCGGTCACTGGCCTCCGCAATTCTAGAGGACTACACATTAACGCACCACGCTTGTCCAAGGCAGATTAGCGGGAAGTTTAGATATTTATAATTATTTATATACGAAGACCGATGACGACCAATTGACTAAGTGGCGGGGCCCTCCTCCGCGGAGTCAATGGAGTATATCCTACATTTATATTTCAGCGCTTTTTCCATTAAGTTCCTTTTAAAACTCAAATTGAAACATCCTAACTTGAAAAAGGAGAGTGTCACCCATATATGGGGGACGGGACACCCAAGGAACTCCACCCGTCACCTAGATCTTGGTGACGTGGCGACGAACGTGTTAAGAAAACTAATATCCAGCAGTGGGATGGTTATATTAATGATTATTTTTTATTCATTAATCATAACATACTCTGATGTTATGTCTAACGAAGCCGTTTTGAAAAATCTGAATAAATTTGACCTTTGACACCCCTTTAATAATTACAAGAAATAAAGATTCCAGTGCACCAATTGATTTTATGTAGTTCATTGTAAAAATAACCAATAATTATTGGTAAGCAATTTTATTATTTTTTTTTAAATTATTGGTAATTACAAAATTATGTATAAAATTATTGGTAATTACATAGTAAGAATTTAAATATGTTGCTAAAACAGTTTATTGATAGAAAATATATCAATTGAAATAAAATTGCTTTTATTAATTAAAGTAAGTTATTTCAATTTAAAATCTGTTGTCCACAGGGCAATGGTACAACGCTTTGGACCTGAAATCGATCCCCTGAGGCCGGTAGAAGACATTTATAGGAATACGATAGGTTTTTTTATTGCAAAATTTACGAAATTAGACTTATAGCAGTTTATAAGATAACAAAAAGTATATTTGTACAATTTATAAAATTAATAATAAGTATAATTTAGCACTAGCTTAGTTTGTTAAGGCTGGGCCTTACGATCTGTACGTCGTGAATTCATATTTTCCATTGTATTATTGATGTGAACGATCATTGCACAAGCATTGAAAACTTAGTTAAAATGTTTGACAAGAATTCTAATAATATTAAAAATATTACTAGTCTTTTTCTTAAAAAAGACAATTGAAACAGTTGTTTCTCCTTCTTCCTTGATGTCACGTTACATTTTGAGAAAATGGAGGTCATTCTACCAAAACTTTCAATGGACTTTCGCAGTCAACAAAAATTCACGACACATGCATTTATTTTAATATAAATTATAAAAGCTAATAATAATAAATTAAAAACAACGCCACTGATATAAATTAGCGGGAAAAGTCAACTATTGTTTCTTCATTTATATTTTTTCTATATTGACCCATAGACCTGTAGAAGCCTTCAATAATACTGCAGCCTTGTCCATGGTAACAGGGTTTTCAGTTTTAGAGCAAATGGAAAATTTGAAGTTTTTCAACAGAGATACCATTGCAAGTTTCGCCGATATCATCGCAAAACGTAAACCTGAAAAATAATTCAATATAGTTATACTACTGCAACTACTTAGAAAGATGTTTTATACTAGTATGGGGCGAAGTTTATTGTGTTAAGTTGTGGCTATATTTATATGTATTAATATAAATATACAACATATTATGTATATTTATTACATTCCTTGTATCCTTTTTCTCTAATATAAAAATAAATTATTATAATAATTATAATAAATAATATTATAGTAAATGTCAAAAAAAAGTATAGAATTGTTCTAATATATAGAGTTTATTAACATACTGAGCAAGACTAGTTTCATCTTGTTTGTCAATGGTTTAGATTAAGTTTATTCTTTTAAGTAAATGATACGTAGAAGAAAAAGTAATTTGCTAAAAGGAAAGTTAAATAACAAAATGAATACTATTTTTATTACAAAATGAACACTATTTTTATAACAATATTTAAAACAAGACAGCCAATGTATATCCCATTAAAAATATCATCAATTATTAGTAACATCTCACACATACATACGAGTGTAATTATAAAAAAAGAAATATAATTTAGAGATGCGAATATTTCGATCTGAATTGATCGATTGAATCATAATGTTACTGCTTGATACCTGCCTGGGACATTGTCTAGCTTTATTTATATGGTTGATATTATAGCACGTTGCCCCGTAAACATGGAAATTATCAGGTGAAGTCTTCAAACGTGTTTGGCATTATGAATAATGATTGTGATGTCACTTACCAATGCAGTTCCTAGGTCCCGCACCGAAAGCTAAAAATAGATGGGACGGTCTATTTTTTTTCTCATCTCCCATAAATCTCTCAGGTTTAAATTCCATCGGTTCTGGGTATATGTCTGGATTCATATGAACGCCGTACACGGGAATAGCAATGATGTCACCCACGCTGATATTCACAGATGTTCTAGGCAATGTATATTTTTTTGTACATACTCTTTCAACTCTGGAAAATGGTGGATACATTCGCAGTGTTTCTGAAAAAGAATTTTTATTAATAAATGGAATCTCACGTCGTATTAGACTGTTCTAAAGTCATATGTTTAATGTTGGAGAAGAGGTTTGAAGTAGCAATAGACTGGCGTTTGTCGAACAACCAATAACCGCTGTATATACCACCTCTTTATAGCATACACTCAACATATAATTTTAAAATAAAATGATGGATCTGTTTGACTTTTTTATTAATTATTAATTTATTTTATACTTTTTGCTTCGTGCCAGCAATGGATCTGTTTGTATTTTTATATTTTGTATTTTCTCTTCTTTCTGTAGTAGTAATAGACGAGTGCCGGAGTGGAGATCATATCGTAGCAAATGTGCGTCGTACCATAAACACTCCCTTAGAAGAATAATTTAAATTAATACCATTCGATTAAATAATAAATAATACTTACCTAACAAGAAGGCTTCAAGGTAAGTTAGTTGATTCAAAAGCTCATATGTGATCTCTTTCCCATAAGTAACTTCTTCGATATGTTCTCGAAGTTTTTCTTGTAACTCTGGTTTAAGCGCCAAAGTGTGAATGCCGAATGACAACAAAGTACTGCTCGTTTCGTATCCAGCTATCAGAAATAGGAATGATTGTGCATCGATTGTATCTTCATCCAAATCTGTAACATCATCAGTTGATTAATGGAGTCAGGCGTAACTTTGCGGAAATCCTTTAGTATGTGGACAGTCAGAATTTTTACTTGGCTAAGACCCGCGACAAGCAAACAAAAATAAAAAAATAATGTAATTATGTCTCTATTTTTGTTTGCTTGTGGCCGATCTTAGCTAAGTAAAAAAACTGACTGTCCACGTCATCATATTTACATTCTTGAGTCTGACCATTCCTGCTATCATGGCTTCACCATTATTGAAAACTTTTTATATCTAATCAAAAATAATTTCTGTCAAGCTATGTTGGTATACTTTTACGTATTGAACATTTTTATTTAAGTTCAATAAAGAATATATAAATTAATGCATTTATTTCTGATTCTTTAACTATTACATCAAACCATTGTAATCATTAATAGCTAAACTGCAATCAAAACAATGTTATAATAACATGTTAGTAAACGAGATAAAAATTCGATTTAGATAATGTTAGACCAGAGATAAGAAGCCCTTAATGTCTGGAAGCATTTCATAAATTTCACTTACTAATCAACATTCGATTATTTGATGAAAATGAATTAGTTGAAAATAATTGTTAAGGATAAAAAAGGACTAGCAATGATGTCAACATTAACCCATTCATTGCCACCAACGCACCATTTGCATTAATTGAAAATACCATGTCTTACATTACACTATTAGATTACAAGCATAAAATTTGGAATGGTATTTAACTATATTGTTAGTTTTTTAGAACTGGCACTCACACGACAATTGTAGTGTTATGAAGGTTTAAAAAAGACTTACGTAAATGCGAGCCAGTTTGTTCAGCGTCTTGTTTTTCTTTATGCGCCGCTTCTATAAGGAGTTGTAAAAAGTCATTCTTCCTGTAACGTGTTAGCGAAACAAAGTAAATTAAAAAAAATCTTTAAATACATCAATAAAGTCCAAGTAAAGGGTGTCGCCATATTGCCAACAGTTGGACAGCACTGGGGATCACATTACTCTTTTATTACTGAGGTTAACAGTGTGTTCTTCTAGCACTATTTGCTTCTTTAGTCACCTCGAACGACATCCACGGGAAGAAAAGAAACAACCTTAAACTACGCAACAACAATTCCCCTAATAACTCTTTCATACCTACTCGGCCTATTGGTAAATCCACTACTTCTTGTAAATATATAATAAAAATACGAATTTTTTTAAATATATTAGACAAAAAATATTTACGAAATTGATACGCAAATTAAATAGCGTAATAAAGGTGAAGAAAATATTAAGAAAAAATCTGTGGGTATTTAATATAGAACCTTTTAGTGCCGCAGACTGTTCAATGTTTGATAACGTTGTTTATATTTTGTTTTTCTCCAATTCTCCTGTTAGTTTACACTCTCCCTATTTATTTTTCTCAGCCTATATACATATGTGCCACTGCTGAACACGGGCCCCTCCATTTCTGGAGGAACGGACGTTAACCCGCCGTGCTTGTCTAATGAGGATTGGTGGGGTTACCAGACTCTGAATAAATATCTGTAGGCCATACATATATATTTTATAGACTCCGTGGGCGGGGGGCTCCTCCACTGGATCAAGTTGTAGTTATGAATTTATTTATATATCTTCTTCAAATTTTCAATCGTTAGTAAAATACTTTTTTATTCATTCACTCATGATCAAATACATTATTTAAAATTTGTAGCGGAAGAAACTAGATGTTAATAGTTTTTTCAAGTAGTAACTCATTAATTAAATTTAATTAAATAATTTTAATTTTAAGAAAAAAATTATCTTATTTAAGATATGCAGGATATAAAAGTAGGAATTGATTTTAACAATATTGTTTTGATTTACACCTTTCCATCAAGTCTTCAACGCTACTGCAGCTCATCTCACCTTAATCTCTCGCTCAATGGTAAGAGAAAAATACTCAACACTTAAAAAAAATAATTTAATATCTACATGATTGCCTATATCTACGGCCTTGTAATTTAATGTATTTGTGCCACGGTACCGTAGCTTGGAAGTTGGAGACCACTGATCTATAGAACTTATATTCTTCCGAAAAGATAATGAGCGACTCTTATAGTTTTCGGTTTCCTATTGGCATGTTAAAAATATCGACTTAGAATTCATTTTTATAAACACATTAAATAATATTTTCTTACTTTATTTTGGCTGATTTCCTCTCCGCTTTTGTTACTTGTAATATGTTTACTAATTCTTTAGCAACTTCAGGGTTCAACATAGAAACATTAACATATTTTAATATTTCTGGCACAAACAGTACAAGAAAAACGAACAAAATTCTTCTCGATATAGATACATTATCGAATTGCCTCGCTGTCTGAAATGATATAAGCTACATCATTAATTTGTTCAGTGTTATTCATTTATATAGTTATTAATTTCTTAATATTTAGAAAACATAAAGAATTATGATTGATAATCGTCTATCAGTAAAAGTTATAAAATTTAAACGTACCTATTTTAAAAACTTGGCAAATAATTGAAATAATTTTCTACGTATTTAATATAATCAATAAAAATATTTTTCTACTTACCTGAACGAAATATGCATTTTCATCTGTTAATGAGTCAGTTTTTATTCCAAATGCGCAAGTACCTATTACTTCTAAAGTGAAATGTCCCACAAAATCTTTCATTTCGACGTCACATTTATCTATAAAGTATAAATGAATATATTACTACAACGCTGTCGATAGCATCCCAAGCATTTTTTTTTCACAGTTCATATAGTATCATATAGTCTCCTTCCTAGGAAAAGATATAATATTAATGTCAGGAGACATGGAGATTAATGTAATGGTTAACCCATTCCGCCTGTCTAAGGGAGCATCCAGACTCGGAATAAATATCTGTCTGTAGGTCATACATTTATATCATATACCTCATATATATCTACTATTTTTTTGCACAACCCATATATGTACCACTGTGGTTCTGTTCATTTTGAAGAAATGAACAATAACATACCACGCTTATTCAATGCAGATTGTCGGGTTAACCACACTCTGAATAAATTGTAGACCATACATATATTTATTCCGATGCGGGGATCGAACCCGCGACCATTGACTCTGTGGGTGGCAGCCCCGCCACTGAGTCAATTGGTCGTCCATATATACTATAGCCATACATATACATATTCTTAGCGGGAATCGCACCATTGATCGTTAGTTGGCTCGGAAAGACAACATTGTAAAATAAAGCAGTTTTAAGTTATTTTATATTTAAATTTAAAACATAGTTTCCCAACGGCCAGTAGGAGGCGGTACCGCCCCTAGTGGGCGCTTGAGTTTTTCATGAGGGCGATAGCAGGGTCCAAAGCCAAATGGGGGCGTTATGAAATACCTCTATTTTCATAAAAAAAAATTATCTAACCATCTAAAATGTTTATCTTATTATTATGGTCAGAGGCGGCTCAGGGCTTTACCTATGGTGCAGGGTTTGCGTTGCACACGGGCGCAGCGGTGTTAGTGCGCACCAACCGCAGCACTTTCAAGGAACCTGCGCCCGTGTTACGACGCCGGGCCTTATAACACAATCAAAAAAAGTGTACTCTCCATACAAAACAACCAATCCGCCGATGAAGTTAGCATTTAAGTCGATTTATTTTACAATTTCCATTTTTTAACATTGACATAACATTTATGTAGACATTTTAACATTTATACCTATTCCATTTTGACTGGGCGCTTACTAGAGCGCGCTAGGGTAATGATTGCACACAGGCGCTACATGACTTTAACACGGCGATGTACAACTTATTTGGCCCTACCCTGCTCATCGGGTTTGAAGATGAGGGAGTTGGCTCTGGCCAACAACACAACGCTTTAAAGCCGCTGGCAACGGCGGCACAAAGACCGGGAGGCGTTCGCCTCTCGAGCATAGGGCCGAGTAGTGGGGTTCAACCCAGAGGCTCGCTCCTATACCCCTACAGGGTGTAGATGTCCCCGATTGATTGATTTGCGCTACATGGGCTAAAGACGCCTCTGATTATGGCGTAAATAAACATTTTTTTCTTGTTCAAAAATAAACATTATTTCTATGAGGTAGTCCGTAAAAGGTTTGCTATGCTATGCTTTTAAAGAATGTTTCACATTACCGCGTTGCTTTAAAAGTTCAACCATTTGATTTGAACACTGCTGAACAAGAGGTAACATATTCTTCAAGCGAGCCGAGCTGAACGATGGCGTGATTGCACTGCGAACCACTTTCCATTCCGAACCCTTAAAATAATATACAAGTGAAATAAGTGTCCCATCAAAAATACGTTTACCGCAGAGTGCAGTAATAATGCTTCATCAAAAGAGTAAGGTCATTCATTAATCATTATTTATTGAAAAAATTACGCTTATTTATGACTCACATTAGGCATCCATTAATTGATCGTGAGCTCAATACGGAGAGTCCAGTAAAATCTAATTTAAAGTAGGAGGAGCATCGGGATTGAAAATCTCACGTCAACTTTACATAAAAAATATAGATCACTATACGGATAATAAATAAAAATCCCTATCCCTGTCCCATTGTTGTTACGTGTCCCATGTTTCCGACTGAAAGAATTTCAGCTATGAAATCATCACAAACATTTATTTTGATTAAAGTTAAAAGTAAAATAAAAACGTTTTAAAAGAACAAAAAAATGGTATAAATTTAATTTCTAAGTTGTGTACTACACCTAAACTTTGTATTATTTTTGTCTTTTATTAAAATAAATGTAACGTTTTGGCAACTTCGGGGAGGGGGTTACTTCACAAATTTATTATAAAATTATTATCTCAATACAATACATAGTTATTATTACATGAAAAATAATAACTATGTATCGTAATATAACAGTGTATGTTATAAAGGTAGCACTAACCTTCAAATTAATCAAGGAACGCTTAAGATATGGAGGCTCATTACTATTTAGTGTACGCCTGTCTACAAAATGTTCGAAGTCACGAATTGTAATCGCTTTAATCAAATCTGGATCAAAAACATACAAAATTGGGTTAACTCCTTCGAAGACACCTGAAATGGCAAAAAATATTAAATTACTATTTTTGATTATCAAATTATTCTGATATTTGAACCCGCTTCACACAAAAGTAAATGACCGAATAATGTAATTTAGGTTATGTTCAAAAATCATCTTGCATTGCATTTCTAAATCAAATTTTTTTTCAGCAATTAAAATCTATTTAGCATATTTTTATGCCCTCCGGTCCATTAAAAATAGTAGTAGGTAATACAAAAAAAATATTGCGTACGACTGCTCTAATCTAAACAGACAAGAAAAAATATACCACTTACCACCGTATGGCTTTCCTTTGAAATAATTACATATGTCTAAAATATATTCCGAAAATGACTTCTTTCTAGTTATTCGACACCATAAATTTCCTACAAAAATTGTAGGTTTCATATAGGAAATTACTTTTTTCTCAAAAAAATTATAATTACTTGTAGCACGGAAATATATCGCTAAAAATGCAGTAAGCAATGCAATTAGCTTCCAATTTTCGAAAGTTAAACTCATTAATTTTTCATAATCACAAAACTCCATACTGAATAGTAATAAAAAAAATCACTTCTGTACTTATTTTAAATTAAAATAATGATCAACTTGTTTAAAAATATAACGTCTTAAGAATTAACTTGATTATTTTTAATCAAAGTGGCTCGATAAGATAGCTTTAAATGAATTTTGTTTGTCACCGTATATGCTCACTAAATACGTCAAATACAAATATACAAACATTAAATTTCACGATAAATCAACGAAACGCAAAGATACAATACGCTTTGTATGCGATGTTACAATGCTGCATTTCCCTTTTAATCACCAAAACCATTACTTAATTAGAAAAAAAAGATAAGTATTATTGCTTTCGGTCATATTAATGAGCTTTCAATTATTACAAAACTTTTAATGGTACCTAAGCGAGGCACTTACCTTGATGGCATATTTTGATAAGTGTTAATCTATAAAAATCACATGAGCCCCTTTAATATAAATTTATATATTTGTCCCGGGCTTCATTAAGTATGATTATGCAATTGAGATATACAGCCAAATAAAAAGTCAAATTTGTGAAATTTCATCAAAATTCTTTTTCAAAGCGATATATGCGCGTCATACACCTGTGCACGGGCCTCCCCATTTCTGGAGAAATGGACATTAACCCACCATGCTTGTCTTGCTTATATACAGGTGTCCCAGAACTCAACGTCAAGCCGAAACGGGGTGACAGGATTGATTGTACCCATTATGAGAAAAATCAGAAAAAAAATCAACAGAAAATTATGGGCATTTAAGAAAAACCTAGAAATTTGGTCAAACTGTAACCATTTTTCGATTTTTGTGGTTAATTTTTATTATTTTTGTTCATTTAAACTGTGGAACCGTAACCCTAAATAACATTTCTAGAATCACAGTAAAAAATTATGACACAATTGCCCCAAGTTTCCTAAAAGTAAGACTGTTTGTTAAACTATTATATAAATTTAAAATTTTCAAAATTTGTCAACTTTGAAAGGCCCTCCTTTTAAAAAAAAGTACTAGAGTGCCTTGGCAAGTGCTATTTAAAGTTGGCGCATTTAATCAGGATTGTAAAATGGTACAATACTTGTTAGTTTCATACTAAAAAAACCAAAAACTTACCGAAAATCGGCCATCAACTCTCCACCCACCAACCGAAAAGTTTTCGGTTGTCTTCCGTAGAGCTACTATACCTGAAGATGCCTCGTGTTGGGGCGAAACACGTGTCGTGTACAAGATGGAAAAGTGATAATGTGTGTTTGGCGTTGTGTATAGTGGTTGGTGGGTGGAGAGTTGATGGCCGATTTTCGGTAAGTTTTTGGTTTAAAGTTCCAAATGAATCCACTAAACCCAACGAAAAAACACACATTATTAATTTTCTGTTATTGTTTTGCTTGTCGCGGATCTTAGCTAAGTAAAACTTTTGACTGTCCATATTTTGGTAGGTTCTTAATTTTAAGATCTTCAGATAGTTTTTTTTTCTGATTTTTCTCATGATGGTTACAATCAATCCTGTCACCCGGTTTCGGCTTGACGTTGAGTTATGGAATACCCTGTATATTATAGGGCCACAAATTTCACTATGACCTTGATTTTAAAGGCTACCGCTGTAAGATGCAGGACGAGGGTAAACCTAAAATATTTGTGCTTCTTTTTATATTTGATCTCTTTAGCAAATAGAACGTTTAACAATGTTTGACGACCGATTGGCTAAGTGGCGGGGCCCCTCCGCCCGCGGGTTCGATCATGCATCGGAATAAATACATGTATGGATTTATAAATATTTATTCCGAGGCTGCCCGTAACCCCCCCCCCTCCCAATATGCATTTCCTTTCCTTTCTTCTCTATCCTTTTCCCTTCCAATCCAGTCCGGTCTGCCGTGCCAATGGATGCGTGGCTAGGGGCTAACTTAGTCACAAGCGTGCCGACCGTCCCGGGATCGGTCTCCCCGGGTACTATGGTACCTTACCTCAGCATGCGGGGCTCTGCTGGGGCTGACATCCATCCTCCCTTGCGGCTCGTGGGATTCACTAAGACAAATTTTTTGAAGCTAATTTTTACCTAATTTGTTTAAAAATGACAACGACGTGGTTCGCCACCCGTCTGATTCCCACGAGGGCAAGAAGCGATAATGGAGAACCGTTTCGCTGCGATGAATGTGAGAAGCATAATGGATGAAAGGATGGATGAGTGTAAACGAGGCGGGGAGGGTGTACCGGGATCGTAGCGGATGGAGCTCTGTGGTCTCTGCCAACCTATGCGGGGGATAGGTGTTAATATATAAAAAAAAAACTATGTATGTCAGAAGCACCAATTAATATTAAATCAATAACACCACTTAATATTGAATTAATAACTTTTTCATCGTTATTTGCGAACGTGACATTGTAACTTTTAAAAACTAATAATAATCTAATAACGGCAACGCTTCTGCAATGCCTTTGATATTGGAGAAATCTGTGTGCGGCGGTAATTGATTTCCATCAGGTGCTTTCTCGTTTGCTTTTATATCAAAAAAAAAATACCTGTATTAGCTCACATAAAAAAGTTTAATTACATTATAGAGTAAATCTCTAAAAGTATAATAATATTATATTATTATGTACTTATACACTGACTAATATATCAATAATTTATAAAACAAATTTAATTGAATATTATAAAACCTCTTTTATTATATTTCTTTTTTAAAATTCGTAATTTAAAAATTCAAATCATAATGTGTTATTATAATTCAACCTATGCTTTCGAGGGCTTTGTCCTTAATGCATTGCTGATCAATGAACAAACATACTAGTGCGTTTCGATAGAACTTTGGCTTCCTCGGAAATACTTCCAACAAAAGATTTTATAGATGAAAGAAGACACCAAAAATATTAGAAAATGATTTTATTTAAAAATAATACATATGTTGCATATATTCGAGATTAATTTTTTTATTTATTAATTTGTACTTTATATAAATAACACATTTGTGACGTTTGCTTATATTACATTTGTTTTTAGGTGTACTAAATATCACATACTATTATACTTTGATCACATGTTTTCAAATAGTAACAACATCACCTTATGTCAGTCAAAAATATATCACAATAATTTGAGGAGTTCTATTTATCTACGTACTACGTTATTTTTTTAATAATAGGAAATTCCATAAATGCAAATTACATTTTAATCTCGTAAGAATCACAAACTATTTAACATTAAACAAATAATTAATAATTCTCTAAATTTCACTACACCAGTAAAACAAAGGCCAGGTCCTATAAAAAAATTTATGCCCCTCCCTTGTCTTTTATAAATAAAAAAATATTATCTTCGTTGTAAACATAAAAAGTATAGCACACATTCAGTTTTGTATTTTTTCAGTTTTAACCCACAACCCATTTGCAGCCTTTAGCAACATAGTCACTTTGTCCGTTCTAACCGGATACTGTGTTTTGGGGCATGGTGAAAATTTGTAATTCTTCAACAGCGCGACCATAGCAAGTTTTGCCGATATCATCGCAAAACGTAAACCTGCACAAAAAGAAATCAAATTAATATTACAATAACATCATTTATTTGGCGATATTCCAATCACAAGTTACTATCCCACTTACAACATAGTGGACTTAGAAGCAACACGTTAACAAAATTTTGTATTTATGTTATTATGATACCGTGTTTCTGCCAATTCCTGTATCCACACATCATCATAGACATACATAAAAAATAATAACAGTTACTTGCTACTGTTATTATTTTTTATCTACATTACAAATGATAATCTTTAAACCTAAATCCTTAAGAACTTATTACCTATATTGTGTATTAAAAATAAGTCAACATTTAGCATGTTAACGTTAAAAATATTTAAAGTGTCAACATGTTTTTTTTTAATACCACAGGTTTCAATCTTGAAAGCTAAGTTTCAATCTTAAAAAAAAGGATGTTAAAAGCATAAATGAACCTTCCATCACTATAGTGCTTTTTGGTTGAGCAGTGTTTTTTTTGAAACCGAAACGCAAAATTGAATCCATGTGTGCCATGTTAGCTTAAAAGAATTCCCGAGCTTCACAAGACGTTTATCGCCGCTACCGTTGCAGAGTGGTTTTTTAGACAAGTCAATGATCACTATTGGCTCAGTGGTGGGGCTCCCGCTTACGGATTCAATAAACGTAGTACGTAGATAAATAGGCATCGGGATAAATATATGTACGGCCTACAGATACATATTCCGAGTCCGATTACCAATTTGCATCGGACAAGCGTGGTAGGTTAATGACCATTCTTTCAGAAATAGGGAGACCCGTACCCAGCATTGGGACTTAAATTTATAGCCTGAAAAAAATTTAAATTAATTAGCTACTCACCAATGCAGTTCCTTGGTCCGGCACCGAAAGCTAAGTACAGATGAGATGGTCTGTTCTTTCTCTCATCTCCCATAAATCTCTCAGGTTTAAATTCTTCTGGCTCCGGATAAATATCGGGATCCATGTGAAGACCATATACAGAAATGGAAACCACATCACCAACGTTTATATCTACAGATGTGCCCGGCAAAACATACTTCTTAGTGCAAACCCTGTCTATTTTAGACAATGGTGGATACATACGCAGAGTTTCTGAAATAATAATTATAACACATATGTTTTATTTCAAAATACGACATCCGACTTTTAAAATTTCACAATCACGTTTTGTTTTCTCCTAAAAGTTCAATAAATTCTACACCGTGACTTTTTAATTACCCGAGAAAATTAAGTAATACATTCAGTTATCGATATACATTAAATTTGGCGAAGAAAAAATAAAAAAAACCTTAACATACACCAAAAATTATACAACAAAAAATCTTGCTAATTCAAATAGACATCATTATCATTCCAATATGAACTGCACCCAAACCAACCTACTTTGGTCGCGTTATATTTACAGGATTTCTTTGAAGTCCCATAAAACAATATTTTTGTATGAATGCTATAATATTTGAATGTTACTTACTGACATACATATTTTTACAAACGCGAATTTTAGTTTTCTCGAGTAATTAAAAAGTCACGGTGTATAGAATCTACGTACACAAATCAGATATTACCACTTTGAAGACGGTATACGCTGAAAAGTGTATAGCCTCAGTTCCTGTACATTTTTTATTATTATAACTACAACTATCATTTTTTTCATGTCTTTACTTGCAATTACACAATATTGCATCAGATTCCAAAAAACGTAAATTTCCGTCATCCGTCGCCAACAGTTGAAAAATAAAAGACGGGTGTTCCCGTCTCCCGTCTTCAATGTGTTAAGACAATTACTTTGTGAACTAACAAATTCAGTCATCTCCCTTCTTCATCTTAAGAAGTAAGAAATGGCTGAAAACCGGCGCTCTCCGAGACTTTAGTCTCGGATGGCATTTTGCTTAGCCATTACCTTTTGTTGAAAATTTGTAATTTTTTTATTGTTCGTTACTCGTTTCAATTTGTAAAAATTTCGGCAATATTTTTTTATTTTACTTAATCTCATATTTTACCTAATAATATGGCTTCAAGGTATGTCAGTTGAGTCAAAAGTTCGTATGTAATTTCTTTTCCATTTGTAACTTCTTCGATATGCGCACGTAGTTTGTCTTGGATTTTGGGTTTTACCGCTAATGTGTGGATGGCAAATGACAGCAAAGTGCTGGTTGTTTCGTATCCAGCTATCAGAAATAGAAATGATTGCGCATCAATTGTGTCTTCATCTAGATCTGCAATAGGAAAAATAAATTCAATTACAGTTAACAATACTTTTGTATAAATTATTATTACTGTTATAAAGGCCTTTAGTTATTGATCATAGTCCTATAATTAAAGTTATTTTTACTTAATGACCAAATTAAATGGGAATATAAACCACAATACAGTTATTTAGGTAATGACATGACGAAACATTGGAATGAATAAGGTTGTTATGTTCTTTATATCAGTAAATGAATATAAAGTCATTAAACAATTATGAGATAATGAACCGCATTCATCACATGCTAATAATGTGATTGTGAAACAAGGCTAATGCTAAAACAAGCGAAGAACGTCATTGTTTAGTTATAAATGTATTATTATTAACAGCTTTCAATATTATAATACATAAATAGGGAACTGGTATGTTTTTACCTACTTAAAACAATCGCAAAAAAAGTTGTGCAAACATTTTAAGAAATGAAATACATACTACATAAAGATTGACGACCAATATGGTTCAGTCACGAGTTCAATTCCTGGATCGGAATTCATACACATAGAGCCTACAGGTGTATAATCTGAGTCTGAATACCTTTGCCAAGAATATTGGGTTAGCATCCATTCCTCCATAAATAGTGACCCGTGCAATATAGTAAAACAGACAGACTATGAAAAAATTACATAGATAAATGAATAAAACACACATTTTATTTAAACAAAATGTTATTTAACTATATATGTCCTATTAAAGAAATTTTATATAAGAAAACATCACGAATAAACCTGTAAGCTGGAAAATACTTTTCGGACATTGATATACATTCTACCATTTAGAAATGTCCTTTAGTCGACTAACCTCAATTCCTTCCAATTATATAAAAAGAAAATACAACAGACGTATATAGGAGTATATTGATCCTTTAAGTACAAAAAAGGAAACCACTTTTCTTCCATTGAAGAAAATATACTTACGAGTTTTGGCATTGGCATTTGCTTCTTGTTTTTCTTTGTTGGCTGCATCTAAAAGAAGTTGCAGAAAGTCATTTTTTCTGCAAAAAAATATTTTTTTAATATACAAATAACAATGCTAAAATCGCAGCGTATTATTTTTGAGGTCTTACTTAGATTCCGATGATCTTCTTTCTGCTTTGGTAATTTTTAATATACTAACCAACTCTTTGGCAGTATCAGGATTCAAAAATGAAACATTACAATATTTCAACAATTGCGGCGCGAACAACAGAAGAAAAAGTATTAACATCCTCTTTGGAAATGATATATTTCCAAATTTTTCAGCAACCTGTGAAATTTAATAATTGATACAAATTTTGCGTAACTAAATAGTTATGGGAGGTAAGTGCAATAAAATGAAACTGCTAATCAATTATGTCATCTTTCTCGGATATCACACAAGCTATTAATATTTTATATGGTGCTCGGCACAAAATAGGACTACCTAATTTTTTTCTGTAATAGATAGAGAAAATATAAATGAAATATTCTACTTCGATGTCCATCTTTTGTAAAAGTGAGATATATCCAGGAAGAGCAGGCCTAATTATGTTCAGAAAGATGGAAACTTTATGAAGAAACTCAAAACAAAGTCAATATTTATGATAATTGATTAGCCCATGGGAGGTTATATACATGTGGTCATGAATCATCAATACACATTGCGTTTTTTTAATTTCAGTACCTTATAAAAATGTGCATTTTCATCAGTCAAGGTGTCAGTTTTAATTCCAAATGCACAAGTGCCAATTACTTCCAACGTGAAGTGTCCCACAAAGTCTTTCATTTCAACATCACAATTATCTGTTAAAAGAAAGAATATATTAATTTCCGGTATCATGTAAATTCAAGTGGAAGCTTTGATGGCCAAATTATATAATATATATTGTATCATCATCTTTTCATAGTGCACTAACGAATATCCCTTTCTTTCCACAGATTAACATGAAAAACAAATCCTGAGCCATGTGCTTCCGTTCACTTTTCATGAAGTCTCATAGATTGTCATACTGTGTCGGTTGTAGTATGTAGTACAACTTCATTCCAGCTTGATAATCCATTGAACTTATAATGGTGACTTTAAGAACTCATAGAAATATTCATCACACAGATTTCACTGGTATTCACCCCATATTTTAGTGGGGAAGTATAAGCTTATTTATATAACCAGTAGCATTACTGGTGCGAAATGCCCACATGATTATGAAGATCCTAAATCTTTAGTGTCTTGTGAGATACTGCCATTAAAACTAAGTAACACTAACAAACTAACACTGGAAGTATTTATACATAAAAAAACAATATGTAATTTGCAACTTGGTTCGAGCTTGCCATATTCATTGAATAATCTGTGAATGCATATAACATTAATATGTATTCAAACAATTAAGATTTTATGAAAATGTTTCCTTACCATACTGTTTCAAAAGTTCAACCATTTGGTTTGAGCACTGCTGAACAAGTGGTAACATATTCCTCAGACGAGCAGAACTGAATGATGGTGTAATTGCACTTCGGACATATTTCCAATCAGACCCCTAAAATATAAAAGACTTTGATTTTCTATTTCCATTAGGTATGAATCATCAAGACATCATATTTACTTTATGACTAAACCACAAAGTGGGTCACTTGGTAAGCAACCACTGCAGCCTATAAACATATGTAGTACCTGTTACGGCCACTACAGATCTGACCAGATTTAGAGTAAGGATATGCTCAAACATAAGAACTAAGACTAAGATTTTTTTACAATTGTTTGGTGATATATGTAATCTAATACATTATATAAAAATTGTGTTAGTGTTTGTTATCAAACTCCTCCAAAACTGCTTGACTGATTTTTATGAAATTTTTTTGTATATTTGGTAGGTCTGAGTCTTAACTATTCGTCGTAAACTATTTTTTATACCTATACCTAGACATAATTCACAACAGTTAATTTTGATATAAAACTGTCAAATATTACCTTTAAATTAAGCAATATGCGGCTGAGATATGGAGGCTCATTAGTGTTTAACGTTTGTCTATCAATAAAATGTTCAAAATCACGAATTGTCACAGCTTTAATTAGTTCTTGATCAAAAATATATAGTGTGGGTCTTCGTCCTTCAAAAATTCCTGAAACAATAAGCGTAAATTACTACTATTTGTTGAAAATTAGCATATATATTTATATGAGATGTTTAATTGCTCCTATGATACAAAACATGTTTTATATTTATTTATAAAGTTTTTTTATTTTTTAAAAGTGAAAAACATTTTAGGTGGTTTTTTAACAAATATTATTTTAATTCTTAATTATGTGCTATTAGCCCAAAATCATAATATTGACATCCAGTTTGGTACTGCAAAAGTAACTTAGGGTAATCAATTGCGAAAATTCCTGTACTCAGTGTACAAAATGCATGATAGCATTTTATTTAGTAAGTGTTGGCATATAACAGCCCAATTACAACACTGCACCTGGTGTACATCTGTCGTCGAAAAGCGCAACAACGCATGATGACCAGCATAATAACTGGACATTTAACAAACATCTATTTGTATTAGGTGTTACAGATAGCCCACTTTGCAGAGCCTGCATGGAGGATGAGGAAACGGCTGCTCACATCATGCTTCAGTGTAGGGGAGTATCCTACTATGGGGCCAAACACCTGGGTGGACCCATGTATTTGGCTGTCCGGATGCAGAGTGCACATGGATGCTGTAGACAAGCCGAAGAGGCTGCTGCAGTTTTTCGAGGAGCAAGGGTGGATATGTTTTAGAAACCAGCCCGTTACACCATCTACATATAATCTCTCTACATCTGTCATCCTTAACCTTAATAATAAACACATGGGTACACTGCCTAAGAAGTCAAACTTAATGAAATTAGAGGCTTTGCAACAATCAGATTGAATTTCAGTTTGTTCAGATACCTGATCCCAAGTCTACTTCAAGTTTTGGAACAGGAAAAAGACTCAACAGCCTTTTACATATTACTAGGTGAGATGAAAGAGGAAAAGTAAAGATTATGTTATAGGCTCTAATCGACAAGTAAAACATAGAAGAAGAGTCAAGGTTCTATTATTTAGCTAAGTCAGCTACTTGTTTGGCTAAGTTATATTATGTGATATAGTTCGAAATACTATGTCTCTAAATATGAGACATAGTATTTCAACAACACAACTAAACTTCTTTTATGATTTTTGTTTATGATTTTGTTGGATTTAATGCAAAAGATATTTGAATAAAGCTTTAGTTTTTATAGTGCAAACATGTGACATGAACATTTTATACATTGCACACTCTAATAACTGCTCACCTATCACGTGGCTCTATCCGCAAAAGGTTGATTATATGCAATTAATGATATTTTGTGGTGAGTAAATTAAATATGTTTAATTGCCTGTATTTTGTTCTGTAAAAATGTCAATTGTTAATATATCTTTCCTATTGAAGAATAAAGTGTTCGTAGCTTATATGCCTTTAAGAAAATAGATACAGAAGGGGCTTTCTAGGGATCTCCTGAAGTTATTATTCTTTCTATATATATATATGAAGAAAAATTCCCATATCAATGTTAATCTGTGGCTAAACACAAATGGAAACATATTTTTAAGGGTATATAAGAAACATTGTATAAATTATTTTTTTTTAGATTGAATTTAAACCCAAACAAAACACTAATTAAGCTATGAATGTTTTTTTTATGGAATAAGAAAGCAAACCACCAAGTGTGTATACCTCGTATCGTGTTTCATAAATCATCAAGTATGGTTTAAGAGATAGCATGTTATAGTAGTAATTTATAAGAGTTGTTTTACTCACCACCATATGGTTTTCCTTTGAAAAAATTATACAAATAAAGTTGAAATTCTTGGAAAGATTTCTCTTTTGAAATGCGGCTCCACAAACTTCCCACAAAAATAGTAGGTTTCAAGTAGCTAATCCCCTTTTTTTCGAAATAATCAAATGTACTTGTGGCATAAAAATAAATTGCAAAAATTACCGTAAAAAACAATAATAACTGCCAATCATCCAGAATAAAAGAAATAAGTTTTTTGGAATTTTGGAAATCCATATTTCTTTATTCTATCTTTTTTGATTAAGTCTTACGTATGATTATTTTATTTTACTAACAGTAACTTCAGAAATGAAATGTAGAAAAGTTTTTCAATAAATTATTTAGACCTATTCTTAATAATTAATTTTAATTTTACATTATTATTAAAAATCATTATAGTCTTTAAGTCTAGTTCTTTTTTCTTTTCTTACATGGTAATTAGTCTTCAAAAGTCATACACGCATTATTTTATATCACTTCACTATAGGGATGTCCACTTAGAAAATACATCGATGTTATTTTTTCGATGCAATGCATCGAGGCTATGCATCAATGTTTTCCGATGCAGCGGTTAGAAACATCGATGTTTTCTTCTTTGCATGACATAGCTATTATACTACATAACGTAAACCGTACTAGTTAAGTACGATGAAAATAAGAACAGCATTTAGCGAATTCCCAAGCTCTCAATCTCAATCACTGGGCATGTAGAAAAAACAAAATAAAAGTAAAAAAATGGGTTTAAGTAGGATACTAAATAGTGTATATACATGTGTGTGTGTGTGTGTGTGTGTGTGTATGTATAATTTTTTTCCATCCAACTTCACCTGTTATATGTCATAAATAAAAATAATATAAAACAGCTTTAGTTAACCTCCTAAACCACAATTTTTAGTTATCTATTTTATTATCTTTTACTCCTACAACAGCATTTTTCTTCTCCGCACGCCTGTTTTGAGTTAAATAATGCTCAATCTATGTTTCTACGACAAAAAAGGCATTTCATGTAAACCTTCACTGATTCAATTGTTGTTTATTAAAAAAATAAAGGAATTTGACAATATTTTTTGTTATAATTAAAACTATAGACAATATACATTAGATTTTCACGAGTACTGTTCAGAAAACAAACAACTTTTACCACGGCTCCTGCAAAGTTGTCGAAAAGTCTAAAAACCTTAAAAACCACAAAAAACCCGAAAAATTGAATACAAATAAATCGTGTGACTATCCGTGTTTATTTTGTAACAGTTATTTATTTTCAAAGTACTAACAAATAAAAATCATCCACAATTATAGAAATTCCAGTATAGATAGTAAAAGTCCTATATCCAGTGTTCTTTTAGAAAATTGCGAAAATAAAAGCTTATTTAAACGTTTCAGTCTATGTCGTTGCTAATTGACAATTTGTGCTGCCTTAGAAAATAAACGTTTAGATGGTACTGAAGATCCCACTATGGTCAAGTATTTGTAGGCAATCGTATGAAGTTTAGGAAGTTGAATTTCCAGATTATTCCAAATTTCCAAATGTCAGTGGGTTGTTGAGATCAAATGAAACAGTAAAAAATAGTTATAATCATTATAGCTGGTTATTATTGATTCGATATGTAATGAAAATATATCGATACGTTGAGTTCCAAAGCATCGGTTCGATTCGATGCATCGTATTATAAACATCGAGTGAATTCGATGCATCGATGTATATCGAATATCCCTACTTCACATACATACGCCCCACAATTAAAAATATAACTGATAATAATATAAGGTTATGAAAGTTAAATAAAAACACAACGTCACTGATGTCAATTGGTGGGAAAATAAAACAAACTAATTAAAACTGCAAGCTGCAATAGGTATTTTAGGTGCGTTACGTAGGTATATATTAGATAATTTTTGATGGCAATTAGCTATAACTATTATGCCAGTGTCAAGTATATTTTACATATGAAATGGTAAAATTCAGTTTGTGACGATAGGGATATTATTGTCACGACAAAGAAAATATTATAGAGATATCCAATTGTGAAGTTGTTTAGATTATTTAATCATTAGTGAATTTTATTTTTAGGTATTACACTTTAAAAAAAGACAAAATATATCAAAATTGTATTGAAATATAAATTATAGTTGATAAAGACATTCCTACAAAAATGGGTAAAACATCTAAAGATAAAAGGGATATATATTATAGATTAGCGAAAGAAGAAGGTTGGAGAGCAAGGAGCGCCTTTAAATTGTTACAAATTGATGAAGAATATGATATATTTAATGGTGTTTTTCGAGCTGTAGATTTGTGTGCAGCCCCGGGCAGTTGGAGTCAAGTTCTAACTCGCAAACTACGTGAAAAGGCTTTGGATGATGATGATGTTAAGATTGTCGCTGTTGACTTACAAGCAATGGCCGAATTACCAGGTGTAAAGCAAATCCAAGGTGATATTACAAAACTAAGTACAGCACAACAAATTATAAAAGAGTTTGAAGGGTCAAAAGCTGATTTAATTGTGTGTGATGGAGCTCCTGATGTAACTGGGTTGCATGACATGGATGAATATATCCAATCTCAGCTTCTTCTTGCTGCATTAAACATAACAACCCATGTACTTAAGGAAGGAGGTGTATTTGTGGCCAAAATATTCAGAGGAAAGGATGTTTCTCTTCTTTACTCAAAACTAAGGCTATTTTTTAAAGAAGTTGCAATTACAAAACCAAGAAGTTCAAGAAATTCTAGTATTGAATCATTTGTAGTGTGTAAGACTTATAAGCAGCCTCCAGGTTATATACCAACTATGATTAACCCATATTTTAATGGTAAATCTAGTGATTTTGAAAAACTTACTGGACCTAACAGAATTATTATACCATTTAATGTGTGTGGTGATTTAAGTGCTTATGATTCTGACACATCATATCCATTAATACTAGAGGGCCAATCTACATATGAATATAAAGAACCTGTTCAGGGTCCAATTGATCCACCTTATAAGAATATTCTTGAGAAAAATAAAAATAAATAAAATTATTATGAGTATTGACATTTTAATTTCAATACCTACATAAATAGTAGTACTGAAGTATAAGGCAATGTGAAAATCTCTCAATTTTTTAATATTTATTATTAACACAGATATTACTTATCATTAGGCAATGTTTACTTACAATCAGGTTAACAACCTAAACACAAAATGGGCACATATTGACATGTACCGCCCTGGTTGGTCTTCAGTTTCACAGGTCTAGCCTTCATTCTATATATTATAAAGTACAATTATCGGTTTTCAAATAATATTTACTAATATTTCCTTTTACTTAATTTTATACCTTCTGAACCTAGATAGTGTTTATTGACTTATATAATGAGTATCCTCAATATTTTTTTCTTTCTTTCTTGCCAAAATAATATAAACAAACATATAATCATCATCAATACAAATAAAAGAAAACCTGCTGGACATTGGGCCTCCTGAAAATTTGAGGGTATACCCGTAATCCCCATGCTGAGTGGGCTTGCAGATCAAAGATTGGTTTTTGCTCAGATAGATGTTGCTGCTTCTTAACTCTTATTTATTTTAATATTCACCTCATATAATAACCATCAAATGAAATGGCTCTGTTCTATACCAGTATAGAACAGAGCCATAACAAATGGATTTGGTGTGCTGATACAGCACATCAAATCCATTTGTTATTGCAATATAATAATATGTGAGGTAAACATGTGTATATGTATATATGAACAGGCCATAAATGTCAAAAAAGGTTAAACTAATTGAGATCTTGTTCATAAAATATTATTCATTGTCACTTTAACATTTTTGTCAAAATTAATTAGTTTACTAAATTCTTGCACAATAGTATCCAAATTTTTGTTTTTCCAAATTATTGTTAATAATCAAATTAGGATGAAAAAATTTAAAATGCCCACTGTAAAGGAGTTTCTTGAGAAAAAGGTAAAAATAATTGCAATATGGGGTGTAAGGTGAGGTAATCACATTTTGCTGCCTCAATTATTAACCACCAGCATGTGATGTATCCTGACAAGCCTTTGATGACTGACTGGTGGTAGTCTCTTAGGAATGCGCCCAGATCTAAATTGTTATAAGCCGGCATAGGGTAGAATCATTATCGTTGCAAGATGCTCGGTATCGATCACCTATTCGCCTTCCTAGCATGATATTTAGCAGAATACCTCTACTTAGGAGGAACCTGTAAATCTAACCTTCTTATCTAATTAATTCGATTATTTTCATCATTTAACAAGTATCTAATGTAGGAATTTTCATGTTAAAATAAAATATTCCTTTAAAAAATATATTTTAACTTAGCTTAGAACCATGAGCATCTAAGGCCTAAACGGGTGAAGTGGTGCGACTGTGCCGCTTTGCGCATAAAATAAAGAGACCGCGGGTCACTAAGTATGAACAAGTAAGATAGGTGGCGTGGCTGCACCGCTGTTGCGAGAGTCTTACGCCCGGTAGCTAAGTCGCTGTAATTCGATACTCGTGTAATCTCGCATTACAGCGGCCGCGCCGCGCGGACGCATGTAATTAGGTCCTTAGAATACAGGTAATTAGCAGATTAGCTGTCGATTTTATGTAGAGGATGGTATTCCATAACCTACCCTACATTGATTCCGTTACTCATATCAACGCAAAGTGAAAACGCTGTAAATGATAGAGATTTAAAAAAAATGTATATTCTGATCAAAAAAAATACAGGCTACATTCTCAGGGCAGGACTAGTCTCTCTACTCTACCACCAATAGAACAATTTGTACAGCGTCTCACAGTTCTACAATCAATAGACAATGTTATACAGCGTTGAAACTGTTTCTAAGTGATCATTTACATATATTTCAAACGTGTTGAAATTTTCTTGATTCTTTTTCGTCTTTTCCTCTGGTGGTAAGTTTTCATTTTGCGGTTTATTAAGTTTTCATTTTTTTACGTCGATATTGTCTGTAATAATTTTAAATCACATGTTATCTTCCTTCCGTTATCATAATTAGCAAATATTTTGTCGGACCCGTCTTAAAAAGGGCGCTATTGTTGGTCAGCTTCAACAACATCGTCACTTAAGCATCTAAACGTAGCATATGATACTGATAATTCTTGTGATGATTAATAAATACAATAATATAGTATTATTTTTATACAGACTATTTACGGAGAAAAAAAGGATCCTGTATGGGTTTATTTAGAAAAGGAAATGAAAGAAAATTTGCCCATCAAACCATACAATGAAAAAGTTGGTGCATGGCTTCAATTTTTGAAAGAATTTAAATATTTCCAGTATCGTGAAGGTAATTTTGTATAGCGATCTTCTTTAAGTTTAAAAGCTGGAACAGTAAGTTACATAGAAATAATATATTTATAGAGCATTTCAAATGTTTCTATTGGCGTACCAGGGGAAGGTTTACTTTCGCAGCTGAGGGGAAATTTAAAAAAATTAAAAAAAATTCGGAAGAGAAATAGTTCGAAAATAGCTTCTTAAATAATAATGTAGAAAAATAATAATGGGTTGAAAATTGAGTATTATTTTAGAATAATATATTCATCATTAACGAAGCATTAAACATTGATTTTTTTGACAGGTAAAAGAAAGTACAAAAAATTAAATTCTGATGTTGGACCACCTTGGTATTATGAATTATCTTACTTACAAAGGGAGACACTAGATAGTTTAAGGGCAAATATTCATCAAGATCTCATAGAAAATTTGCCGGCACGAACTAGAAAAGCACTATTAGATCTTGGAATTACGTTAAAAGTACCCAAATCTATGTTGTTACAAGCAATGAAAGGTTCTGCAGAGGATCCGGGTATTTTTATTTGGAATCTTTTCACTAACTATTATAAACGACCTCCAAGTTATTTAAGAGCTGGTAAGAGACACATGAAATATATAAGCGGTAATAATTGTTATAAAATAATAATTAAATACCTACAATAAAAATATTTGTATTTATATTGCAGAATATGATATAAATGCTATGATTTTAATGTCTAGTCTAGTATTTATCGATTTGAACGAGTGTATTGAAAAACTAGAGAAACTGACTGCATCGAAAACGGAACCTGCGTCTGTTAAACCAACAAGTTAAAATTAATTTATTTATATACATTTAGTTAAATCAATTCAAATAGAGGTGGATATGAGCTTTTTTATTTTATAAGTACCTATATTGGATTTGACGACCTAATTAGCTCAGAGGCAAAGCTACCTTTAAGCTTATAAAATCTATGGTCACGGGTTCGAATCCTGTACTAGGACAAATATATGAATGGACTACGGGTAGTATAAATATTCAGAGGCCATGCCCGCAAATATTCCTTAGATAAGCGTGGTGGGTACATCCCTTAAGAAAACGGATGGCCCGTACCCAGCAGTGAGATGTATGTAGAAGATTATATAATATTACCAGATTACCAAGGAGGAGCTGCTTATTATTATTTTAGTTACTTATTTCGATGCGGCTCGTGGGATTCACTATGACGAATCATAATATACCTAATTCGTCAAAAAATGACGGCGACGTGGTTCGCCACCCGTTACACCCCGATTCCAACGTGGGCGAGAAGTGACGAAAGGAGAACCGTTTCGCTATGATGAATGTGAGAGGAAGAATGGATGAAAAGCTGGATGAGTGTCAAGGAAGCAAGAAAGGTGAATCGGGATCGTAGCGGATGGAGATTTGTGGTTATTATTTTTTTTTCCTTTTGATGACTGCAATGAATAGCTTTTTTATAATAATAAGTTATAAGCAAATAATGTGTTATAATATTATAATAAAATATTATTTATTAAATATAGAACAACGAAAAAATTTGCAACCAAAAGTAAAGTACGGCGAATATTTGCAAAGGATGTATGTGCCAGAATATAATAAGTACTCTACTCATGAATCAATGTTAAAAAAGAAACCATTGCCCCTCGGAAATAAATTAAAATTGCGGAGTGAGTCTGTAAGTAAAACTTGTTTACTTGTATTTTACATGTTAATAAAAACAAAAAAGAATACTGGAGGATAAGAGACTATTACTTTTTTTACATTTCCATTCCTTTCTTCTCTATCCTTTCCCAATCCAATTCCCGCCAATCTACGGTCTGCCGTGCCAAAGGATGCATGACTAAGGGCGAGCTTAGTCGCAAGCGTGCCAACCGTCCCGGGATCGGGCTCCCGCGGGTACTATGGTGCCTTACCTCAGTATGCAGGACTCTGCTGGAGCTGAGCTTCATCCTCCCTTACGACTCGTGGGATTCACTAAGACGAATTTAATATACATATTTTATTGAAAAATGACGGTGACGTGGTTCGCCACCCGTCACGTCCTGATTCTCACGAAGGCGAGAAGCGACCAATGGAGAGCCGTTTCGTTGCAATGAATGGTAGCGGATGAAGCTCTGTGTTCTCTGCCAATCCCTGCGGGGGATAGGCGTAAAAATATAATAATAATAATAAATTTTTTTGTCAGTAACCAGAAAAAGCAGTTTAATGTTCCTTCCAAATAACTAATTGATTTGCTATTAATGATTTCCCGTCCATAACCTGACAAGGATGGATTTTGTTTACCTTTGGTTTTGATTTGACTGATTACTACAAAACGAATTGTGATTAGGACAATTTTGGCTCTGGACAATTTTTTCACATCAATTGCCTTATACTTCAGTTTTTTCGAGAACCAACAAGTCCTGACTAGATGAAACGTTAATCTGCATAAGGTTGCTGGCAGAAACTGGCTGCGTGAAGCCTAAGATCAGGCTAGGTGGCACGTCTTGGAGGAGGCCTATGCCCAGCAAAATTTTTTTGAAAGCTTATGATCATACTTCGTAAAAAATTGTATTTAAAAGAAAGCTATTAATGATTAATACAATTTATTTTTGTTTTTTTTAGAGCTACGAGAAACTACGTCAAGATAACAATTTTGTTAGTACCTACACAATTGTGTTTTGTACACTTAATAATTTATTTATTCTTTTCATTAATTTATATTATATATTTTATTATTAAAGCTGGAAAAGCGAAAAGAACGTAATCAAAAGCAACAGATAGTGGAACGTGTTTGTACTTATAAATTTTGGGAGCCGCCGTGTACTTTGCGTAAGTCTTTAAGCACCTGTTATCACTTATGACGCACATGCATAAAAGTTTACTGTATATGTACTCGTATGTACCTACATACATAAGTAACTAGTTAATCATTCGTTTCCACTCACAATATGAATATGCGATGTGGACAGTTTCAGAAACAAAAACAGAAAATTACTAATGTGTGCTTTTCTACTGGATGAAGTGGATTTACGGGGAACTTAAACTAAATCTTCCAAAAAACGGCCGTCAGCAACTCTCCACCTCCCAACCACTATCACCAACCACCAAACACACACTACCACTTTTCCACCTTGCAAACAACGCGTGTTTCGTCTCAACACGAGGCATCATCAGATATAGTAGACTCTATGGAAGACAACCGTGTTAAGTGACAACGGTTAAGTGACTACCTATGATTTTATAGGCAAAAAATATGATAATATAACTGTTTAATGGTATAAACAGGCAGTAGCATTGTATAGACATGCATTGTCGCCTGAAGGAAAGCAATGACCGATTGGATTAAAATGGATTCTTTTTAGTGGTAAACATGTAAACTTATGTCTCTTTGGGGTTGAATTTATGTTCTAAGTTGCGTTGACGCCAACCGAAACTCAGTCTAATTACTTTAACATGTATAATTACTGTTGTTGGCAGGTAACAATGACCCAAAGTTGGTGGCATATTTGAATAAACTCAAAATGTTGCTCAAGAAAGCTAAGCCTAAGTTTAGTTCACCGTATGCAAATGTCCAGTATAATGTTGGTGGTGTGGCGTTCGCTGGTGGAAAGCCACATTTTATATTGAACAGTAAGTGTATATATACCTATCTGTTAAATAAAAATTTGATCTTGTTGGCTGAAATTAAAACGCCAAGGCGAGTGCATGTTACTATGAAGCTAAGTAGATACTGAAGATTTCCGACTCTAATTTTTGGTCCTACACTGTCGTTGTTGCCAATCTTTGACGACTTACGTTGAATCTTGTTTTTAAAATGGTCACACAGACTATGAGTTCAACAAGATATGGTTGAATCCCTCCTCCCCGCCCTCATATACCAAACCTTTTATTATCTACGACTACGACTACTAAGATCCGATTTTTTATTTTACTCTTTTAGTTCTTGGTTCTCTTTAAGTTTTAGTTAACACTACAATTTTGAAGTTAATTACAGAATAAAAGGAAGCAATTTTGATACCACTCCTATTTATAAGAATTCCGTAATGTCACGTACATTATACGTATAAATATTTTTTCCTCTGCAATCAACCTCACTATACTCGACTCTAAAACGTGATCACCACTGCACAATGAGCATTGCTATTGTAGAAAAAACAATTCCTAGCAATATGTCAACCCTGCCGTTAGTTTTTGCGACTAAAGGATTACTTTTTTCTCAATTCTCATACTAAATATATTATATATAAATTACAGAACAACAGATACATTTGGTAAAAAATCGGGATAAAGAGGTATAATATACTTTCTTTTCAGCACAACTTTCCAAATAAATGATATATTACAAGAATTACAATTTAAAAGTATTTTTAATTTTATTTAATAATTTTTCAGCTGTTTCATTATTACCAACCGGATACATACCAATCAATGGTGGAATAGTGTCTTATGGAAATGAAAATTTAATACATATACATGGGTTTTGGAAATTTCCAAAAGAAGAAAATGATCGATGTAGTGATACATGTGATTGTATCGCCAAATGGTAATAATTTAAGCATTGCAACCTTTTGTTTTACAAGCTATTTTCACTAATTTTTCAAAGTTTTACAATGATTCATAAATTATTCCGGAGCAAAAATTGTCTTTATAGAATCACAATTAGTTTTTTACCTTCTATTCAAAAATTCTGACAAAATAGACCGTCGAATATATATTTCAAAATTAGTCCAAATAATGTGACAGAAAATTTAAAATATAAAATGTTTTCTTCTTTATTTTAGTAGTTACCGGTCTAGGAAGTTTGAGTATTTGATATATGCAGTTTTGAAATAACCAACTTTGATTTTGTGGTTCCGACAAGCTGTGATTTTTCAGGCGGGACTCTGTTATGGAATACATCAAAAATTCAAAGTGTAAATGTGGCCATCGCTTTGATTATTATCATACGGGTAAAGCAACTGAGAAATATTTTTATCAGGCAACAAAATACAACTCTTTTTGTATGGACTATGCTAAAGTGTTTCAAATGGACCCAGTAGAAGACTTCATAAAGGACACATTTAGAGATGCTATACTTTCTTCGGAACCCACGGTAAAAAAGTTATTCCCCTTCATATACCTAACATATGACGGCTATTATCGTATTGCGAAATAAGAAATAATAAAGCAATATTTTAAGCAATGTACGAAAGTTTTATAAAATTATTTTTGAATTTTAGTCATTTATATTTAGTACAATTATTTTGGACACGTATAATGCAAGACTTTAGTTTTCCAAATAAAGAAAAAATACAGAAAACTATTTATTTCGAAATTATATTGTCAAGAATCAGATTGCGATGAGTCTCTTATTGTTTATCATGTAATACATTTCTTCAACAAAACACGACATATATGAGTCTTGTTTAATCTTGAATAAGAAGATTATTAAAAGAAGACTTTTGTAAATAATTCGGTTAGTATCCAATACTTCATTCTTTAAAATTTCAATGTGTCATTAATTTTACAGGAAAATCATTCCGCATTAACATTAATGCCGGGCGGTATAAAGGAGGAGGAACTAATAGCGGTATATATTATGATAGTCTGCTAGTAAATTTATGATTTGTACATTTTAATCTCTATCAGTTGATTATCTTTTCAGTCCTTTTTAGCTGAATTGTCAGATACTCCACTTTTAATTCCCCATTTACCCAAAGCCAATCATTTAAATATTCTTTTAGAGTGGGTTAGGAAAAGAGTAAAAGGAAAAATGTCTTCTTCAAAAGAAAGTAAGTCTAACATTATTATTATTAGCTTATTTTCATCAGAGGATTAATTAAAATTTACTAGTTCTTGATGGCAATTAGGTATAACTAGTATGCCAATGTCTAGTAAAATATAATAACAAGTATCTTAAAGTGTACTTCTCGTCGTGTTACATCTTTATAAAATGGTGGCCATTCTACTAAAACCTATGAACTTCAGCAATCAACTTAAAAAGTCACGATACACGCATTTGTTACATTTATATTAAATATGCTACGAACATAAAGTAATGTATCTCTTTTTAATGATTTTTTTCATTAAAAAACTATTTTTATATATAAACTAACCTTTGAACTGGAATTAAAATTTGGAAAATATTTCAGGAAAATTATTATTACAGTCACAAAGAAGGTGGCTTGATCTAAAACACATGGATTTTCGAGCGCGGGCGTACCGAATACCATTCACGCAAAAACAACTGGCAAATATGAAATGGTCTCATCGACAATTGGTGCAAAAATTGGTAAATTCTTTTTTTGTAAATACATATATAATTTGCATAGCTGCAATAATAAGTAACAATCATAGTTATCGGTCTGTTTTTTTGTTTCGGTACACATCCCACAGAAACTAAGGGATGATAGTTAAGATTATTTATATGCTGAGATACTATTTTAACACGTTATTTCTATATAATGTATTAAGTTTCGATGAGAAATGGCAAAACAACAATAAAAGTAATAATAACAATTTGCCATAATTTTTAATTTTAAAAATAGGATACATCATTTTTTCATTTGACAAAAATAAAAACCAATGTAGAACAAAACGAAATGGATTACTTATTTAGTCTCAACTGATTCGATTAAAAATCGTGACAGCTGGACTGCTGGATATTAACCTTCTTCATAATTGTGAGAAAAAAAAAAATTGGGATTGCAAATTGCTTGTTTCATTTTACTCAATAGACATTTTTAACTCTATTAATATTTTATTATTTTTTTATTTCTAGTTTAACATATTACTAAATGATTTTGTATCAAGAAACAGATTAAAACAACTTGAACAAACAAGATTGTGGTGGTCTACTATGAAAAATGATGTTTATCCAAGCAAAGCTTTCGCGTGAGTTAAAATTCCTGTTATGTATTATAAAACTTTTTATCATCATTATCAATATAGTCGTAATAGTCTACTGCTGAATATAGGCCTCCTTCAAAATTGTGGTATTCATGTAATCCCCATATTTGCCGGCGAATGAAAGATCGCACAATGGATTTTATATTTAGATAGACGCTGCTGCTCTTGTTCTGGTATTAAACCTCGCCTCGTACGATACCCCCAGGGGAGTTATAAGGTGGCCTCATTCTAAACCGGCAAATTATATATCAGTTAAATTGAAACTTTTACGTATGTTTATATAACTGTTTATCTATTTACTTTCAGGGACATATTCTTTACGTATATGCCAGGCCGAATGAAAGATACATTCCTCGTAAATCCATATAGCATAGAATTAATACAAACGCACGGAGCCAAAACATGTCCTTTACAATTTTAGTAATATTAAAATAAGTATGCAATAGTGTAAAGTCGAAATCTCAACAACCACTGCCATCAAGAAATTATTTCTATAAATTTTATATCGTGTTAAATATTATAAATGTTATGTTTATTAAGTAAGAACGTTCTTAAATAGCTTAGTTTTAGAGAAGCCTGAAACAGATTTATGTTAATGTTTTGTTTCGGTACTATATTTTTGTAATACGATTAAGAGAAAATCAAATAAAAAGCGTATATGGAAATAATATGGTACTATGAATTTTATTTAATTATCTTTTCTTCGCCCATACCTCAATGCTTTACGAATATTTATAAAAAATTATGTTGCGGTTATGAACTACAAAAATTTAAGGACGACAATACGCATTGCGTCTCTGTTCAAGAATCAGTGCTGTCTTTCTATTACCGTATTTGAACCGGTCTTGCGCTAAAAACTATAATAACGATGTCTACTGGCAACCCTAGTCAGCTGTGAATTATTGTAATTGTCACTGTCAAATATTTTGTCCAAAACTTGTGAAACAGTAAAACTGCAATTCTATTCTTCTAAATTAAATAATGGCTTCAAGGCAAGCCATACAAGTTGGCACTAAAACCGTGAAACCAGTGCTTTCTCTCAATGCTGGAGAAGCCAGAGCTCGAGTTCTAAATTTGTATAAAGCTTGGTATCGACAGATACCTTACATAGGTTTGTACCCTGTTATGTCATCAGTTTATTTATTTTATAATTTTTTAGTGTGATTTGAGGTTTAAAACAACATTATTTTATTACAAAACACTATACATGATTGTAACCATTAAAGGGTTTTGCTAAGTAGTTTTTATTCTAATGGCATAAATGGTGGCATTTTGAGTATTCATTTTACACTTGTAATTCAATAATTTTTATTATTTCTCTTTCTATATATATGCGATGTTATTGTCTCACGGCATCTAAAGCATTACTAGTTAATTGCCTTTCCCTAAAATTTAATTGAAATTTGCTGCATTATAGGCATTCCATTAATCTAAAAGTTATGTAGCCTCTACAATTACAATTTACTTTCTTTTTTCAATTTCTTTATTATTTATTTCTAAAAAACTGATTACATTCCCTTAAGCTGGTAAAAAATGATTGATAAGTATAGGAAATCATTGAGTAAATAGATTATGCTAGCTATGAAAAATATTTTAATTCATTTAAGTTTTTTTTTTATGGCATAGAAAGGCAAACGAGCAGGTGTGTCATCTGATGGAACGGAACCAATGCCACCCATACATATCCGCAACACCACAGGCATTGCCAACCTTAAAAGAAAGTGAAATTATGGAAGTGGGAGTGGGAAGTGAATGGTGTTGGGCCTCCGGAACTCAGACCGCTCACCGTACGAAGCGCGCTAGACAAGCTACCACTCAGACACCGGTTTTCTGTGGGAGTGTGGTACTTCCCGGGGCAAGCTGGTCCATGCATGCTACATATTTCTATTTCTAATTTCTAGTTTCCTTAATTTAAGGTTTGAAAAACAAAATAAAGGCATTCCTTAATTTTCTTTTTCAAACATTTGTTATTAAAAGTTTTTAATAACGTTTCCAACTTATAGATATGCTGTTGAAAATAAGATAATAAGAAATCATTGACATTATTATCCTTTCATTAAATATTACATCTTTTTGTATAAATGCATAACACTTAATTTTTTTTTTGCACCAGTGCTTTTCAAGGACAGCAGACATTTGGCATAACTTTTAATTATATTCCCATTTTCATTTATATTTAGTATTTGTTAAGATTTAAAATTCATTTCTGATACAAATAGGTTTAATGTTGTAAATTTCAAATTGATTATTATTTTGTAAATTGATTAAATTTATATTTGGGACCTTCCTGGTAAGAAGGATAATAAAGAAGTCTTAAGTGATCAAATAAATCTAATATTTAAAGTATTAAATTGTTGTATATATTTAAAATATATAACATATGTATGAAATAGTTTAATATTTGTTATCTTTATTTGTAAGTGATTACAACTTATTCAGTCTAAAATCAAAACAATAGATTGTCTGTAATATTTAAATAAAATGTTTATAAATTATAAAAAAAAACTTTTTTTGTATTGTTTTGTATTGTATATTTATTTTGTATTGTAACTAATGTATAGTTACATTTCTTTAATAGTTAATTTTGGTTAATTGTTAAATGTATCATGTTATATTAAGTTAGACATATTATGATTTCTTTTGTAAACTGACCAATCAAGCAATCTGGTCAATTATTCTTTAAGTTATGAAAACCTTTTTTTTTTATAGTTTATTTATATTTAATTATAATATATATGCGCATGATTAAATTTCAAAATTTATCGAATTTCTTCATTAGGTTCACTCATATTGACACAAAGAATAACAAATAAAAATAGTTGGAAACAACATTTTACTACTTTGTTTCTTTTTTAAAAGTAATCTTTTTAATGACAACAAAACCAGTCAGTCATAGAGTACAGTTAAAGATATTTTATTGCAAGTTACCCTAATAATTAGACGTCTAAATACTTTTTTCATATTCATTGTTTAACTCAGAACCGCCATCTTAATTTATAGATTATCTTCATCAAAAATATATTAACATATCATCAATACAAACTGATTTCAGTAAAAGATTATGATATACCAAAATCTGAGGAGCAGTGCCGATCCAAGCTAAAGGAAATATTTTTGAATAATAAAGATGTTACTGATATTCGAGTTATTGACATGCTAGTTATTAAGGTAAGATTACTTTGATTTGCTTAAATATAAAGTTTTTTTTATGGATCAGTTAAACAAACGAGCAACTGTTATCATACTACTTAAGGTTAACACATTTCATAGCAAGCCATTGTTGCCTAGCTTGTCGCTCAGGCCATTTGATATTTTGACTAAAGATTAATTTATCTTATTATAGACACAATATTCATTACATTATCAATACCTATGTATTAAGCGTGTTTAGAATAGTTTCATTTTTAGTATAATCATGAACAATTTATTTTACATGTGACCTTATTTAATGTGTACCATAAATGATACATGTGACATGGAATGTGTTAACATGCCAATAGAAATCTGCAATACCAAGGATATTGCACATGCCTTTTTAGATGTGATAAGGGGATGAGAGTAGAGAGGGGAGAGGGGGGAAGAGAATAGAAAAGGGGGGCCTATAGCTCTCAATGCTTTGTTCAGACATCTCTTTTCTATAAGTGTGTGATATTTTCCCTAACAAAACCGTCTCATTTATGCCACAGTAATCTCATAATTTGGAAACTCATAATTTGAAGATAGAAATACCTGGAAAATTCTGTTTCAAATCAGACCCTTTTTAAAAGCGGCAGTTCAATGTATTTCACACTTAAAATGGTAAATAAAACTACTAGTAGCAATCACAGTTTGTAATAAATTAGATAATGGAATAAGTAATAATAAAATAAATAATATCTGTAAGCAATAGGCAATTTTTTTTAACAATTTTTTATGATTTAATTTTCTTTATTATATTTTGTGTAAGTGATAAAATGATTGAAGACAAAAGTAGCATGTGCATTTTCAAGTACATAACCTTATCAAAATGTTTTAAAAAACTTAGGACGCCAGTTGAAAACTGTCAAAGTCACCCCAAAACCCAGGACATGTCCTAGTTAAACAGGATTGTTGGCAACACTATGCTACTGGCAAACATTTCGGCCATTTTCAAAATTAGTGTTAATTAATTTTGCAGATATATATTCTGATTTCAGGGTCAAATGGAACTTAAAGAGATAGTGAACATGTGGAAGCAGAAGGGTCATGTAATGGCATATTTCAAACCTACCGAAGAGCCAAGACCTAAAGATTTCTTATCAAAGTTTTTTGCTAGTAATGAATAATATTTTCAATAATCAAGAATTATGTAATATAGATATTAATTAAATAAATGTCCTAATCTTTTATTTTTACTGTTATTATGTATACATGAGAAATAATATTATAATAGGTTTGCCTAATTATCCCACATTTCTTAAAAACCTATTTCATGTATGTGTTTCGTGTATACATAATAACAGTAAAAATAAAAGATTAGGACATTTATTTAATTAATATCTATATTACATAATTCTTGATTATTGAAAATATTATTCATTACTAGCAAAAAACTTTGATAAGAAATCTTTAGGTCTTGGCTCTTCGGTAGGTTTGAAATATGCCATTACATGACCCTTCTGCTTCCACATGTTCACTATCTCTTTAAGTTCCATTTGACCCTGAAATCAGAATATATATCTGCAAAATTAATTAACACTAATTTTGAAAATGGCCGAAATGTTTGCCAGTAGCATAGTGTTGCCAACAATCCTGTTTAACTAGGACATGTCCTGGGTTTTGGGGTGACTTTGACAGTTTTCAACTGGCGTCCTAAGTTTTTTAAAACATTTTGATAAGGTTATGTACTTGAAAATGCACATGCTACTTTTGTCTTCAATCATTTTATCACTTACACAAAATATAATAAAGAAAATTAAATCATAAAAAATTGTTAAAAAAAATTGCCTATTGCTTACAGATATTATTTATTTTATTATTACTTATTCCATTATCTAATTTATTACAAACTGTGATTGCTACTAGTAGTTTTATTTACCATTTTAAGTGTGAAATACATTGAACTGCCGCTTTTAAAAAGGGTCTGATTTGAAACAGAATTTTCCAGGTATTTCTATCTTCAAATTATGAGTTTCCAAATTATGAGATTACTGTGGCATAAATGAGACGGTTTTGTTAGGGAAAATATCACACACTTATAGAAAAGAGATGTCTGAACAAAGCATTGAGAGCTATAGGCCCCCCTTTTCTATTCTCTTCCCCCCTCTCCCCTCTCTACTCTCATCCCCTTATCACATCTAAAAAGGCATGTGCAATATCCTTGGTATTGCAGATTTCTATTGGCATGTTAACACATTCCATGTCACATGTATCATTTATGGTACACATTAAATAAGGTCACATGTAAAATAAATTGTTCATGATTATACTAAAAATGAAACTATTCTAAACACGCTTAATACATAGGTATTGATAATGTAATGAATATTGTGTCTATAATAAGATAAATTAATCTTTAGTCAAAATATCAAATGGCCTGAGCGACAAGCTAGGCAACAATGGCTTGCTATGAAATGTGTTAACCTTAAGTAGTATGATAACAGTTGCTCGTTTGTTTAACTGATCCATAAAAAAAACTTTATATTTAAGCAAATCAAAGTAATCTTACCTTAATAACTAGCATGTCAATAACTCGAATATCAGTAACATCTTTATTATTCAAAAATATTTCCTTTAGCTTGGATCGGCACTGCTCCTCAGATTTTGGTATATCATAATCTTTTACTGAAATCAGTTTGTATTGATGATATGTTAATATATTTTTGATGAAGATAATCTATAAATTAAGATGGCGGTTCTGAGTTAAACAATGAATATGAAAAAAGTATTTAGACGTCTAATTATTAGGGTAACTTGCAATAAAATATCTTTAACTGTACTCTATGACTGACTGGTTTTGTTGTCATTAAAAAGATTACTTTTAAAAAAGAAACAAAGTAGTAAAATGTTGTTTCCAACTATTTTTATTTGTTATTCTTTGTGTCAATATGAGTGAACCTAATGAAGAAATTCGATAAATTTTGAAATTTAATCACGCGCATATATATTATAATTAAATATAAATAAACTATAAAAAAAAAAAGGTTTTCATAACTTAAAGAATAATTGACCAGATTGCTTGATTGGTCAGTTTACAAAAGAAATCATAATATGTCTAACTTAATATAACATGATACATTTAACAATTAACCAAAATTAACTATTAAAGAAATGTAACTATACATTAGTTACAATACAAAATAAATATACAATACAAAACAATACAAAAAAAGTTTTTTTTTATAATTTATAAACATTTTATTTAAATATTACAGACAATCTATTGTTTTGATTTTAGACTGAATAAGTTGTAATCACTTACAAATAAAGATAACAAATATTAAACTTATGAAAGGAATAAGCAATAATATTGGCAACAGTTGTCTGAAGGAACGCAAAAGGGAAAAGGTAGATAGATATCCGCTACGAGCGATCTCTGACATCGTTCCAATAACTTTGACATTCGCGCTATCTACCCGTACCGCGACCGTACCCCGGCCCCCGCACACCCGGGTTTGCTAGTCCTCACAAATTTTCGACCGAAGCGGACGGTAGTTTGTTTTCTTTGTGTCATTTCCTTATCGCTCTGCCAAAATACGTTTCATGACTATTACGTCAGCCGAAACATGTTTCAGGTAAAATTGTAGCGTGCTTGTGTTGTTTTGATCCCTTTCATGAGTTACGAGCATAAAATATTAAAAGTCTTCAGAACCTATTTAGCTGATTTTCTGGAACACGCTAACATTAAAGTACAATAGAGGTTAACAAGTTATTTTTTTTTTACTTTAATACTAAAGTAAGGTTACACTGTCATAAATTCATTTTATTAAAAAAAAC
>JASFAT010002611.1:0-10581 GCA_031353405.1 Baronia brevicornis | reverse complement strand
TTGGTACTTTGTAGTTTTCGTTTTTTAGTAACGTATGCCGTGTCTGCCCTATGCCCCACCAGGGGGACTTAGGACTCAGAGAGAGAGAGAGAGAGAGATGTTGTATGATTTAAATGGTACATTTTGAGGTCTACTAGCCTCAATTTTAAGAATTTCTAAAATCGCCGATTCCTAGATCGTCAACCACTTCAGCGCTGTCAATAAATCTGAAAAACGATACATAAAATTATAACCGATAAACCGGTCGCCAAACAAATTATCCCAATACCAACTTGGTATAGTTGGCTATGGAACAATTCGTTCTACTGTAATTTAGTTGATCAAAAAGCGAAGTACACGCTACTTTTAAATAATGGATACGACACGTGTTTCCCCTCAACACGAGGTATCTTCAGGTATTGTAGATTCTAAGGAAGACAACCGATATTTTTTTCCATAGAGTGTACTCTATATGTACATCTGAAAATGTTCACAATTTTCGCAGTCTACTGGGTATTGCGTGATCGTTTGTACGATTATAAAAATAAATAAAGAAGAATTCCGCATTGGAAACATTTCTGAATCTGAATATATGATTGTGACAAGTCGCAGTTTTTGTGGCATCTTTCCCATTTCAAATGTTCCGCATTTTTTTATATTTATGTGTAATTTGTAGAATTTGTAGAGTGAAGATAGCTTTAAAAATGTAAAAACAATTAAAAATAGCTTTTTACAAAAGGTTATGAATCTTGTAAAGTAAGATTTCTGTAATTTTCCTTGTGACATTTTTGTACAATTAAATTCTAATTAGAAATTATTTATTGAATCGATAAATTCAATAATACAAATTTTACATAAAACGCTTTTAGTCACAGTGAGTGTCCGGTGGCAGAATTAAGTTTTCACCCTTAAGGTTGGTTTTCAACTAAACTGCCACCAATGCCAATTTATAAGGAGTTTTTGAAACAGAACTATTGAATGTCCAATATTTCTGTTTCAAAAACTCCTTATAAATTTGAAAAAATATAAATTAATAAATATTGGGTCTTAGGAAAATAAACATTGATTCCATAATTATAAATCTAAAACTCCGCTTTTAAACAATATTTGTGCTTGATGACTGACGTACATTATGACACAGCTTGAACGAAAAAATATCACTCACGTCATTAAAGTAGGCTTGTTCCAATCTCTGTCGACTTCTATGAGCTTTGCTGTATTCTGGGAGACTAGATTGCCGTCGCATTCGCATTCTTTGTTCTCTTTCCATAGTCATAAGATCAGACTTTTGGGAGAGTACCATATAGTGGAGTCGATGTACCAAATCCATTTTCTCAGTGTTCGCAAACTTATGATGATCAAAGAGAGATATACAGCGAAGACAGATATATACAAACAAAGTTTCTTGATACTGTAGTCTAAGTGTACTTAAGTCTTCCAAAATTTCAACGCCTAAATCAAAACACATTTACGAGTACTCTACGATTCACTGCATGTCATCACGTGACCTATATTTAATACATACGCAAAAATATTAAAACGCCATTCTTCGATAGTCACGTTTAGTAACTTGTACCCTAACAAAGAGCACAAAATTATATTCACGTGACTTTACGGACTGCTGCACGTCCAACGCGGGCCCGTCTACTTAGGCGGGCGAGGTGCGACTGGCTTTGGAAATTGGAAAATAAGGCGCCGGATGTAGCGTGGCAGCGTTTAGATGTCTCCCAGCAACCGATTGCCAACAACAAGAACTTTTGACATTAAATAGATTACAACAATTGGATTTAAATCTAAATTCTTAAAAGGAAATTTTCTTGAAAGCAGTCCATAGGCTAACTCGTGCTCCTCGTACCTCTTCAAGGTTTCTTTTGAGGTGTATGTAACTGCAATTTACGATTTCTCAGCGCCTGAGTCACTAAAAAGCGGTCGTCTCGTGGTTGTGTGCAACGTTTTCTCCCAGAACCCTGCCTTCTCTGAACGGAACCTGTCTGTTGATATCGAGTTCAGGTTTCAGCAGCGCTATAATTTCACTAACTCTTATTGCTTTTTCTGCCATTGCAATAGACACAAAGAGTGTTTAAGTCACAGTAAGGCAGGATGATACGATAAAATAAATTATTCTACAAAAAATAACAAGAAGTTAGTTTCACTTGCCTAGTAAGTTTCTAATAACAAACTCGCGAAAAGTAAGTAAAAAGTCACAAACTAAAAAAGGAATTATTTTTTGAAGAAATAAAAACTTTGCATTTAGAATTAACTTTTTTTCATACCCGGACTCTTTATTGTAATATAGTTTGTTTATTAAAACCTCTTTAGAACTAAAGTATTACCAATAATATAGAAAACTCAAAACCGCCCGTTTTTTTTGTAAAGGAGTAATAAAGAATAATTATCTGGCTATATATTATGATTTTATTTATTTACAGGTAAAATTTTCAAATATGTTAAACAGTAATATCTGGAATGTCTATCACATAGGTGGTTACACTTTCTTTCACAAAGAATCATTTGACTAGGTACATAGATGCAGACCATAGATACACGTTAATTAGTTTTAACTCAGTCTGTACGAAGTACGTCAATGCAGTTAAAAATGCATTACGATCAAAATTAGAAAATGACATAGTTCACAATGTAATATAAATTTTCAAACAATTTTTATTTCAATAGATAAAGTGAAGATATTAAGTTTTAAAGGTTTATTTATTAGGTAGGTTTAGGTATTATATATCTTAGAAAATATACAGCCTTGGCCAAAAGTATTGAGCACCTATGATATGATTACATTTTTGAGGAATAATGCAACGAAAAATTAAAACATTAAAAATTAATACAGGTTCACATTATTATTTATTCATATAAAATCAATATTTTTTGAGTCCACCCTTTGTAGAAATTCTTTTCGGTAGAGAAAATAAGCTTTCTAGTCTTCAAGACATATTGTGTTCCATTCTTGTCACAGATGGAGTTTTAGCTCTATAGTGCGGGCTGATATACGGCATGGCGCGTTTTCTTTTGGTATTTAACGCCATTTGCGTTCGTATCGTCAATAAAATTTAAATATCAACGCAGATTCGAGGACTTTTATGTATTATGTAGTCCATACAGCCCTCACATACGAACATTTCGTCAACAAGTCTAGAGTCCGTCACACAGCGCTGAACCATTATGCTACCTCCATCGTGATTTACAGCAGGTACCGTACATTCTGGATTAAATTCTTCGCCTACTCGGCGAAGCACAAAAGTCACACCAGATGAAATACAAAGACATGTCGAGGTTTAGTCAAATCAAATATTTTTAGCAATACATTTTATTTTGAAGTCATATTGTTTATGGTCATTAGGTAGTCAAGTCGACTTACTAATCTCTAAGTTTGATTCGTCTGACCACACGATATTTGGCCAATCATCTTCAGTGTAACTTTGATATTTTAGGGCCTATTTATACGGAGACTTTTTGTTGTATAACACCAGGAAAGCCAGGGTTTCTTCCTGGCTTTACAGCCTTTTAAATCAGCTTCTTTTTAACGACTCTGAGTAACTTTCTGGATACGTTTGCGTCCGCTTCTGGGCCTATTATTATGTGATTTGGTAGTAGCGAATCGTTGAATAGCATATTGCATGGATCGGCGGGAATATTTCACAGGGTTTGAAATCTCAACTTAAAAAAATGACACCCCAGTAGGATAGTGATCGGGACAGGGTGCTCACGCATAGATCACGGCTTCAATTTGCAGGCTGCCGCTGTATATGGCAATTCAGGTCTTTAGTCTAAACTAAATGTTGCCTATCGGAGGCAACACCAAGCCCAGGTTTGATCGCTCTCAGGGGGCATTTCAGGCCTGAGTTGAGACAATGTTAATGGATTCGATCGAGTGATACTTTAAAAATAAGTATTATTTTGTTACAAGGTCCTTCAAGAGTTATACAAAAAAAAACCAGAGCACATTGGAAAATCGGTCAGACTAGTTTGCTTGTCCCCAGGATCTCGAGCATTTTGTTCTCGCAACAGCCACCCAAAGAAAATTCTATTTTCTATTATTTTTGTAGTTGTAGAGCCATGCTGCAGACGAATACTTTGTCGAGAATGGTATATTATTTGTCTGTACCGGCTAGCCCGTGGAAGTACCATACTCCCGCAAAAAACCGGCATCTTGAGTGGTAGCTTAGCTACTGCACTTCGTCCGGTGAGCGGTTGAGTTCCGGAGGCTCAACCCCTCCCATTATAACATTTTCCATAAAGGCCGGCAATGCTTCTGCACTGCGTATGTTGATTGCTTTTCATCAGGTGACACACCTGCTAGTTTGCCTTCCTATTCCATAAATAAATCTTGTCAGCCACCTTTTCTTCTCTAGTATTTTTAATCATAATGAGGGACCTAAACCATTCAATGAAATATTTATAGAAACAATTATGTATTTCTTTTGTTATTATTTTCAGTAGGCACATCAAACATAATGAAACAAATGAAGCTGTAGATCGATTTATTATTAAGGTAATTATATTCATTCATATTACATGATATTGAAGTAAATATATATTTGAAAAAAGAAAAACAGACAAGCAAACATAATCATTTATTACATACGTTATTTGAGCTTTAAACACTAAAAAAATTGTAAATGATGTAATAATAACAATATTCTTGTGTTTAATTAAGATTATTAATCACAAATATAATTCTATTATGAGAGTTTCAAAAAATAAACTGGCGATGAACCATAAGGACACCTTGGCCGGTGGAATGTTCTCTAAATAAAGAACTAGATACACTGTATTGTTGAGCAGCAAAGTAAACATGTATATTAAGGCCTAATCAAAACCAGAATTTTTGACATAAATATTCAATAAATATTTAGTGTTAATATTTAAAAAGTTAATGTCATGATAAGTAATTGTATAATTATTGATGAATTTGAACAAATGAAAATGAAAAAATTTGAACAAAATTTGAAAAAATTGAACATTGTATATTATATATGTCATTGATTTCAGTGACTATCATTTATTTTTATTTCTGTACAAGTACATACAATAGATGTTTTCACATTCACATCAATCATATATATGACATTTGAACATTAGTAATAAACTTTATTTATTATACAAAAATATTTTTCTCAACAATTACTTATATTCCAATAAATTACAATCACAATTAGCTATAAATCACACAAATGACAATACTTCAATATACACCAAACAAACAATATAATAATTATGTAATGTGTATAACTAATATATTAAATTGTTTTCATTATTATAATTAACTTTTTTTTACATTTAAGCCTTACATCACTTCATTTGTTATAAACTACAAATATTAGGTAACAGTAAAATTTAAATATTACAATATATAATAATACAGAAAATATTTATGGTAACAACAAAATGAGAACCCTTACTTGATATCAAATTATCTGATATGTAAGAAAACATTTTATTTTATATTTTAATAAGTAACACAGAAGTCATATGCTTGTATTTTACTCTAGGATTATCAAATGTATGTCTCCTTGATGCCTCAAATGGGAGTTTTATCAATATTATTACTATGCCACGAATATTAACATATAATAACACTATAAACAAACTTATTATAATGAAATGATGTTTGCAAGTATACTTATCAATACACTGAACACTGAGTTAAGTATTATGCATCATTAATTTTAGATTTTCCATTTAATTTACCCAATTGTCCTAACATGAGTACCGTATTTATTAAATTTTCAGAATATATCCGTTGATTAGTTTCCATTTTTCTCAATTTTTGTACAACATATTTAGAGAAAAATTCTAATTCATTTTCATTGCCTTGTGTATACAAGTTGCTGTTCTCTGAGCTTCGTTTACCTTTTGTAACTTTTGGACTTGACCGGGTACCAGAATTTTTTGTTTTTCTTTTAAATGGCTCACTGGGGCTATTGCCACTACTCCATATATTACTATTAACAAAACTAAGATTTAAATCTTCACAGAGATCATTAGCTTCCTCTTCATTCAACTGTATTGTTAAATCATCAGGTACTGTGACCATTGGTATATGATTATCAGAAAAAAGGGGCGAAGGTAATAAAGATACCTGTTTACGTACTTTGACTACTGATGTTTTAGGTTTAGCACTTAAGGAATCTTGTGAATTTATAGCTGTATGTTTTCGGTTTGTACTATGTCTCCTTGTTTTAGTATCATGTGCATGAGTTTTTTGCTTATTGCTCCAAAAGTTTACTTTAATTTTTGGTTTTATTTTTGACTTTTGTGGTTTTGTTTTTTTTAATACTTTAGGAAATTTGTATCGAATATTTTCATCATCATTTTCTAACATGATTTGCTTGTTCGTAAATTTTGAGTGTGATTTATCAATCTTGCTAAAGTATTGTGTGTTAATTTTGTAGCGCACATTCTCATCATCCGAAATATATCCATTTTTCTGTTTTGGTTCTTTTTCACTTGTTATGTGCTTCATGATTCAAAACTTTTTTGTTAATTTTAGCAATCTCAGTGTGCTATTTGATTGTGACTGATTTGGTGGACCTGAAAATTAAATGAAAATGTATAGTAAAGCACATCAGATTTAATTTTAGACAAATAGAACATTGTTTACAGTAAACATAGTGAAAAATATAACGTAAATATTTTCCCGCCTAAATACGGAATCTACATTTTTGATATATTTTATGGAATGAAATCCCAATTTAATACTGATCAAGAAATGTTATTTGATATAAATCATGTGTATTCTTTAAGTCCTAGATTTTTCCATTAAAAACGTCAATTTAGATTAAAATTGTTTTGAGGTTATATTGTTCGTATCTTAGAAAATTAGATTTTAATGATGTAACTTCAGTAAAAAATATGCTTTATTCCTCATACAAAAATATATTATTTTTCATTTAAATTTAATCATTCGAAATAATTATCTCAAATCTTAGAATCGTTACCTTATGTTTTTCACGTTTTATATAATTACATAATCGAAACGAATGCAAATTGTAATCTTACCTTTTATTTGTCTCTAACTCTTTATTAAACGATCATTTGACTGATGTTTCACAGAGGGTATCAAATCAACAATATAAAAATCTGTAAATGTTGAACACACACACTACGCACACCTATATCTTTCCTTCTTGCATGACATGACGCAAGGTAGTTCCAAATTCATCCGCAAGTGGTGTTTCTGCAGTAAAACGCGCGGGAAATCTCGCTAGATGGAATGACAATGCATTCGTATGTAACCGTGCCGTAAATTATAAAAACCTCAGTTTTTATGTTATTAATAAAATGAATAATATTAATTAAATGAAATTCTAGACGATAATAAAATATAAAATAGGTACACAATTCTTATTAAAGCTTTCATAACAACTATTGTTATTTCATCTTTATTAGTGATTATAATTAGTATAATAATTACATTAGACACTTAAGATACATAAATAATACACAATAATTAACTAGTCCATTTTAACATGTATATTTGTCATTTATAAAGATATTTTTTGTGTAGATATTATTTCATTTCCATTTTAAGCCCTACCTTATTATTTATTTAATTATGCCGTAAGGCTTATTATATAATTATTTATAATATATTTTCTTGATGTTCAAACGCATGTTGAATGTGAAAAAAAATATATCTTTGTAAAGTTCTGCTTCAAATAGTATATGTTACAAATTGTAGACGTTATGTTTATTTTCACTCTTTTAGATATAAAAAAACAGTATAAGACATTTTGCTTAACATAGTGTGATAAATTAAGAAAATGTTAAATACTTTATTAATCATATAAAAATATCACTTACCATGTGATTTTTCATAGAAATCCAACCCATTTTGGCACGGAACTTAATTTTATGTTTATTATCCGTATTTGTGGATAAAATGAGTGTCTAATTCAGGTACGAATATGTAATATTAATAATATTACTGTAATTCGCTATCACCGAGGTAAATAAAAATGACTAGAACCGGGGATTATGTCTGTCTACGAGATCTCCTCTCAAACTGAGGGAGGCTGTGCGCATTGCGGTACAACTTGTTCGCCTATTTTACAAATTTCTATCAATAAAAAACAGTATGACTTATAAAATAACATAAGTTGGTATATTTGGTATGTAATATTTTGTATATTTTTACTAAAATAAAATTCAACCCAATTTTATATAAACAATTAATAAATAAAGAAAATTGTATCATTTAAGAATTAAAACATAAGATGAAATTCGTCTATTTTAATCAAAGAAAACTTTTAATAATATATAAAAAAAATCCTAATAATTAGTAAAAGTAAGGATATATATTAAATATGTCCATACTCATGTATTTATCACTTTGCTATTTCAAAACAAGCTTAATTATTGTTGTTTTTTGTAAAATTATTTGAATGTATGTTAAGCGGGAAATTTGAAAAATATTGATTATAAATGCGAGAGGTAACCCGCATGTGCACTAAAGTCGCTAGATAGGTACGATTACGCATGTGCCATTAATACCCAGATATGGTGTCCGCCTGAGATTATTTAATAAAATATAAATTTAACTATAGTATAAAGTACATCTATAGTAAAAATTTTCATAGGCCACATATGTCTTTCTGGAGAAACGGACACTCAACCACCATGCTTTTCCAAGGTGGAGTGGCAGAACATCCAGACTCTGAATAAATACTCTGTAGCATGTAGGTCATACATATATTTGGGTGATAGGGTTTTTTTTTCTTGAACCTTAATATTTTAAAAAATAAATTATGAAGATAGATTCGGTAGTTCGATTTTCACTCACTTCTTTACTGTTATCAGTTTTTAAATAATTTATAAGGGTTAATGGTTACGTAATATTTTCTGGTATATATAAGGCCATATTAGCTATTTTATTAGTAATAAAAAAGGCTATTATATAAAAATACCATAAATTAAACGTTTATTATAAAAATTATCAATAAAAAGGGAAATCAAAAAAGTGAAAGGAGAAGAATAACAGGTTAATGAGTAATAAATGTTATTCGTCTTTTACAATTCATTTTCAGTCTGTTCTAGTTTTTCATATAACCTTACACATTTTTATGCAATTTATATTTTCTGCACTAATTTAAATATAATCGTTATTTAAAAAAGTGAGTCCTCAGATTTTTCTCTAATATAGACAATTTATACAATAATAAGTTTTTAATTGACTAAGAAAATGGAACAAACGTAAACGTTGTGATGTGACGTATTATGATTCGAAGATGTTAATGCTGTTAGCCTGTTGGTTATTGAATACTGGCCCCGTGGGCAAAATTATGATTTGCGATTTGAAAATATGATTTGCGAATCTGCGATTAGCGCAGGTTCCCCAAATGTTTCAAAATTTCTTTTTTATTTATACAATAGATAGGCAAAGAACCAATGCCGCTAATGTATTCGGATAGTAGGATTTAATGGGAGGGGGGGAGGGGTTATAACGTAATGAATTTAAATTACTATGGGAGATTTAAAACTTGTACTTACCTGAGCTCGCACTGCAGCAAGATGTAATTGTGTAGCTCGGTAGTCGTATTTTTTCATAGATATATCCTCCTACAAACAATTTTAAATTAATAATAATAATAAAAATAATTATGGAATTATCAGATTTAGAAGTGGTGTTTTAATTTTTTTTATGACAGCGAATTAAAATATTCATAAAATAATCTGAAGTTAGATTTATATATTTAGGTAAAAGGTATTCTAAAATAAGTTACGTTTATTTATTAATTTACCTGAATTTGAGAAGCGACATCTAACAGATTACTATTCTTGTGTAATTTTCTATCATTACTATTCTTGTGCAACGATAAAGATTTTTGTTATTTTGAATGATAGTAGATGGCTCTGAGATCATTTTATAACAACAATTTTACGGAGCGAGAGATGTCGCTTATACTGTACACTTATAACTACCTATACATATTTGGACGGGATGATGATGATTTTCCTGTACTTTGGGCCCTGGAAATTTTAATTTGAGTGAGCATTTTTAAGGAGTCCTTAATAGAGAGCGTCCAACCCGAGGTCTCAAACGTATCTGAGGGATTGCTACTTGGGGTATCCAGGGTAGACCCTGGATTCGTATTAACCCTTCAGTGGAGTAGCGTGGGGGGGGGGGATCAAGATTGCTGGATAGTTTTTATTATAATTGATTTCTAGAAATATAAATTAAAAATAAATTAAGTGCCAGTGTAATATTATAAATGTTAATTCGTAAATAATAAGGAAAAAGGAACACTAATAGTCTAAATCAAGCTGTAATAATATATTCATAATAGAAATGGCATGTCTTTTCTACTGGCAGGGCTGACTCGACCTGTGTTTGTCAGCGACTTCTTATGGCAATTACGCTGTGTGGCTACATAAAATTTCTTGATTTGTCTGATAAAATAATATGTTATAATAAATATTTGCAGTGTGCAAAGTACAAACATTCTTTCGTTCAGAACCCTATTTATTTTTATTTCGTAAACGCAACATATCTTACCCTTGTTATTTCAAAACTGTTTATAAATTTGCGATATTTATTTATTAATTTACGAGTATATTTTACATATAGTATTATATGGTTTTCGAATGCGG
>JASFAT010002097.1:0-78491 GCA_031353405.1 Baronia brevicornis | reverse complement strand
CTACCCAGACACGAGTAACATGCGCATCTGTGCAGATTAAGTCTATTAATGATTGGCTGTGTTCCGTAAAATGCGTTGGTTCGTTAATTTGCTGGCTGATATTAACTAATTTTAAAAAGTCTAAAAGTTTTTTCCTCTTTACGTCCTGTGTATTCAATAAGTTTATATTAAAATCTCCTAATAGTACAATGTGATCACTCCAGGAAAATAAACTAATCGATTCGGTCAAAGCGTCAATAAAAGAATCTACACTTAACCAGGGGGTCTATACGCGGTGCCAATAACCAACCTTTTGGTACAAGTGCTGACATTTAACCACATTTGCTCAACGATGGTATTGTCTGGGTGATTTATGATCTTAGCAGTTACTCCTTTTCTAATATAAAATCCCACACCTCCGCCTCGGACCCGTGCCTTATCTTTTCGAGGTATGTGCCGCAAACGGTAACTTGGGACTATAGGTGCACGGCCTTCCTCACCCTTCCTCAGCCACGTCTCATTAATTGCCATGATATCTACTGAATATCGTTCCATCGCCATTACAAACTCATCGTGTTTGTTACCTAGCGAGCCTGGGTTTAAGGAGCCAATCTTAATGTAAGCCTTATGTTTATTGTAATTTAATAATAAGTAAATCTACGTGTTGAATATATCGCCGGGAACATACGTATGGTAATAGTATTAGAAGAAAATTGGCATATAAAAACAAAATAATCTTTATATGATAAACTAAGAATATAATATTGTAAAACAGCTTATGTACAGATGTGTAATTTAAGTATATACAAAGAATAATTTTAATTGAGTATAGATTTAGTAGATAAGTCATCGTCTGTAGTGTACGAGTATAGTTTGTAGTTATAGATGGGGAAACCTCGTAAGGGGCATAACTAGTCCAATTTAAAGTTTGTTTGTGTATACTAGTAATTAATATATAATACAATGTAATTGTAATCGCATTGAAACCAAAAACAATCGAAAATATACAAACTTCCTCTAACATTTGCCCAACGCAAAAAGTAAAAAATATCGACACAATGAAAATTAAAATAGTTATATAAATAAAGTAATATAAGTTTAAAACAAAGTGTGTCAAACCGAGCGTGCACCAAAAACCTTTTCTATGTCAGCATCCACTCTTAGCCTGTGCGCAGCCGTACCTCCTTCGCGACGTGCATAGATACGTCCGTCCTTCGTCCACACAAAGCGCCAGTTCTTACGGCGACCTTCTTCTCTCGCTTTGTAGAACAGTTGCCGATTCGTGCGTGTAAGTCTTTCATTTATGTAAACACGACGCGTTTCCGTACACTTCAGGTTAAGGCCCGCCGTGTCGATGTTGCGGCGGACCCGCGCTGCCCGAAGCATATCGTCCCGTACAGCGCGGCGCGCGAAGCGCACAGCGAGGGGCCGCGGCTGTGGTCTGGCATCATTCTCGAGTCGTTCCCGACGCATACCAATGCGTTTCGCACTCACCACCTCACGTTCTTCTAGTGAAACCCCTATCTTTTGAGCGATCACACATACTATGTGAGATGGGTTTTCACCGTTTTCTTCCGGGATCCCGACAATCTCAATATCCGTAAGGAGGAGTGCTTGATCACGGACATTTATTTCGGCTTTTAATTGAGGGATAGACTCAGCCATTGTGGTATTAGATGAATTTCTATTGTCTTCTCGAGATTGCTCAAGCAATGTCAGCCTCTCTTCAACACTACTAATGCGACTATTAAACGCACTCAATGTGGAGTTCAGATTAGTAATTTCAGAACGAAAGGGGGCCATTTCACGACCGATGGACATTAATTCCACTCGAAAAAGTCTCAACCCCCGAGCAATATCACTTAATGTGTCCCCATCAATATTAGAAGTATCACCTGACTTTTCGCCCTCTCTCCGATCGGTGTTGACTACTTCAGCGGTAGTGTTCGCGCGATTTGATTTTAGAGTCTTTGTGTTGCACCCTGGGTACAGCCATTTAGCTGGTACCCGTTCCTCGGCAATGTTAACACAGACTCGGTGAAAATCAGAAGGGCACTTATTGCATTTAGCGGCATCCGACGGCGATAAAAATTTTCCGCAACCGACACATTTACTAGCCATATTTTATTAACAATAGCTTTTCGCCACTTTACGTATCAAAAACTTTAGTCAAACTAGCCCTTATCACTCACTCAACATTTCCGTACTCGAAAAATACACTTTTGTTATTATATATCACTTATTTTATATTTTTAAACAATAAATTAATCAGATCGATCTGTTAGACGTCACTATCGTCCGCGCGCCGAACTACCCTCCGAACTAAATATATTTTATTTAAATTATAAGATTTATGTAACCTCTAGAAATGGGGAGGCTCCTGTCCAACAGTGGGACATACATGGGCTGTAAAAAAACTGATGAAGAAATTAAATTCTTTTCAAATTCATACAAAAATATATTTTATTAAATGAATTCTAGAGCTTAATCGAATATTTTAAAAAGAACAAATTGTTGGGTGCGTTGGAAAGTTTGATCGTGCGAATATGAAAAATGGGCTTGAAAATTTATTTTCGAATGTTCACTATACACAGTGCATCAAAGCTTTTAGGGCATAAATGATTTATTAATACCATAAATGTTTTTGTTTGAATAATATTTATTTTACACTATAGCTACAATGATATAAAATTTGACTTATAATAATAAGTATTAATTATAATAAGTTGTATAACAAGATAAACTTTTCTAATTAATGTGTGTGTGTTTCATAAAGACAACGCAAGGCCACACACGTCTGTAGTGACTCGCCAGAAACTCCGGGAGCTTTTAATGCATCCACCATATTGTCCGGATCTGGCACCAAGCGATTACCACCTTTTTCTTGCATTGCAAAACTTCCTGAGTGATAAGAAATTGCGATCAAGAGAAGATTGTGAAAATAGATTACTAGAGTTTTTCGCCAACAAATTATGCAACGAAACGGTGCATATTTGTCCCAAATTGTACAATGCGAAACATTTTAAATAATTTTGAATTTCATGTAAAAATAATGGATTTTCCCCCCAACCTGATATATATATATATATATATATATATATATATATATATATATATATATATATATATATATATATATATATATATATATTTCATTATTCTATCGGTAATCGTTCGAATCGATTCTATAATAACTCATATCATCAGCAAGTCCTCTTATAATTTCTTTTATTCAATACATGTGATGCATAAAATAGTAATTTTTTTAAGAAAAGTTAAAAATACGGTAATCTCCTAATAAAAGCGCGAGTTGTTTTTTTGACTCGGATATGGTGTAAAACAATCTACTGGTATGAGTTTACTACAGACTAGTTTATGACGGTCGCATTTTTGGGTGATATAAGATTTTTCACGTAGCTTCACAAATATAAAGGCAAGGTATTTATGCAAACTACCGGGTTCCCTCTTTTAGACTGTGTTTGCTTAAAAATATTATATAATAGTTTGTATTTGGATATTTGGCTTGGTTGTTATTTCGTAGAGTCTATTAAATCTTTTTACTCTTTGAATCCCAAAATGATTAAAATATATTATAAAGAATATTTATTTAAATACTTATTTGTCACTGCTAAGCTTTTGGTTTGACCTTTTGTTATAGATGGTGGTTAATTAGGTTATCTGATCTAGTGAAGATGACGTTTGAATGAACCTTATTTGTATACAAAATAGACCGAATGTAGTATATTGGACGTAAATTTTATTTAATTTTTTGTAATCGAAAATATTCTAAGCCCTCAGTTGTAATGTTAAAGTCTGGTTGCAGGGATCGCGCTGAGAAAATACTTGGTATAATTTTTCGTGCGATCAGTTTGATGTTTCTTTTTTTATGTAAATCTATATATAAAAGCTTGTTATTTCCAATTGCTTAATTGTCTCTTGATTTGTTATAGTTTATTCTGTGAACTTTTACCGGCAAAAATATTCTGGTTTGTTGAGTGTTTGATGCAATAAAAAAATAAATGCAATTCCATATACTCGTACCCTACATTTTTATATTATATTTTAAGTATAATTTTTTTTTATAATAATTGATGGACCAAAATAAAGCAGGCTAGGAGGAAGGTAACAAGGTGAGAGTGTTAAAGTTTATAATAGGTGAGAATGTTAAAGTTAAGAAATGCACAAGTTTATATTAAGTCGAAAGGAAGATGTCAAGGGTGTTAGGTAAGAAGATACTTTGTAAATATATTCGTCGGTTCAATAATTACTTTAGAAAACTTTTGGCAAAGGCGTTGGTTTGTAATTATATCGTTTGGATAAAGATTTCGCTGAGATTTCAGATCAGAAATGTGTTTAAGAAGTTTTGACAGTTAAAGGACTCTAGGAACTAATTACTAAACTTTCCACTAATTGAGATTCCTTCGAAGTTCACCCTTTCAAACGATAACTTACGGTTGTAATGAAGAATTGTTATGATATTGATATAACAACTACAGTGAATTATATTGAATGTTTTTTGTTTATTATTAATATACGTAAGGATACATTTGAGATATATTATCAATATTGCTGTATTCATGAGCTAAACAAAGATTTTAAAATTGTTGAGATAAACGGTAGAAGTTTGTAACAACTGAGGTAAAGATTTACAACAATTTATGAATTGTGGTACAGACATCGTATGCTTCCAAATGGAAGAAGCTGGAACTAGGTGGCTCCAGCCTGATCATAAGAATAATATTTCATGAGCTGGCGGAATTGCGCCTTATAAAGTGGAGCTCTACTGAACTTATTTTAACTTAAAACCAACTTAGGAAAACTATTGGAAATTAATACGGTAAAACTCAATAAAGAAAAAAACTTTTACAACAGTATGATGATGGAGGAAGAAATATTTTTTTCTATTTATGATGAAGTAGTAATCAGACTACTAGTAGAATACATAAGGATGTTATTTAGGAAAAGCTGCGAAACGTGGATTATTTCAGTGTTCGAAAATTAAGTTTCTCCTGTATACGTGCTTGTAACAGTTGGTGTTGTTAATAGCTGAATATCATTAGAGTTGTAGTAGTATGACGTTTAGTTCATTGTCGTTGCAGTTAAAACAATCTATAACTGATTTCTAGCACACTAAGTATTGTTTTACTTAGTCGCATAGTTCCACGAAAAAAATGTTGCATTACATAACTACCTTTTGATGGTTAGTAGTCCACCACGGATGAATAAATGAGGTAATGGAGAGGTTTCTGAAAGTGACGTTATCGCTGTAGACTAATTTTATTATTTTGTCAAGTATAGAGTAGATATTCTAATAATTATAGCAAATTCATCGATTGGGGCATTGAGGTTAAAATTTAAATTTTACACATGTTTCTTTGGATTTAAGTAACTTGTTGAATTTGCATACTTGGTTTATCAGGCTATCTCATAAAGCTGATTTTTAATTTTTGCATAAGAGTGAAGAAAATTTATATGTAACAGTTGAGACCTGCTTTTAAAATTCAAAGAGCTTGGAGTACTCTTATCGATAACGGTTAGTAGGTTGTGGTTTCAAAGTTTTCCTTAAAGCTTTATTGGGTTGTATTGAGAGTTCGTAACTGATGCAAAGTTTCACCGCGGAGAAAATTTGTTGTTTTCATTTAAGTGCTCATATTTGTCGAACTGAAACTATTTTATTTTGTAATGAGAAATAGCAATTTTGAAATTATTTTATTTTATGATAGAGTATAAAAATGTTAACGTAACATAAGAGAAAGATGCTGCACTCGTATCATTACTGACGACAATGGTTTATATATTATAAAATACTTATTGAGTATTTTGGAGTATCTATGAATATGTGTATGTATAGTATAATACGCGAAGAAAAAAAATTGTAACGCCGTTTTAAGCACATTTTGCGCACGTAGGAGTGGACAAAGATAAAATGTATGTTAAATGTATATATTTTTGAATGTACAAGTATGTTGTATTTCAAATTTAAGGTCGAAGTTCGGTGATCATTAGGGGTTTTGAAGGGTTGTTAGATATTAACAATCCACAGGAAGATTTTCCTTTGTTTATAATTTAAATATTGTATTAAACACAATTAGAAAATTCCATTTATATAAAATTGATATTACGATGGGCTCTCTCTCATTTCTATCATCGGGTTACACGCACATGGCTATCAATTACTTGATAACATCTAATAACATTGATTATTTTACTTATTTTATTTAATATCTTAGTATTTTTTTAGTTCAGCTTGAATATTTGGGAGTGTAAACCAGTAGGACGCGCCCAATCTACTAATTCACAAGAGGTTATTACGCTCGGCTGAAGGTTGTATAGTGAAATTTAGGTTTAAATTGTTACAGGCCATTGACGGACAGCAGCATTATTGTTTGGAGATGATTCGTTCTGCAGGCGCCAACCAACAAACCCTGCGTGGTAATTATGGAGAGCTCCTTCTAGCTTAGAATACATCTAAGTTACAGTAGTTAATTGATTTAGACTACTCCTGATGATTGCATATTTGGTAATATTTCAAGTACAAGTATAATGTTATGTTTAATAAAAATAAATTATGTTTTAACATCGCATTTTTAATGCGAACCAATAAAGGATAAACGAGTTTAATATTGGACGTCATAAACACGAGCCATACTTTGAAAGTACTAGCGATTGTGGGCAAAGATAAAATTGCAAATTGTGTAAACGCGTGGATTACCTCGGACAAAGTTATTTCCCGTAAACTGGGATATTTGATAACCTTGTTGCAATTTATTTCATGCGATGGCTTATATATACATTTTTTTTATTTATTTAATACTTTATTGTACACAAAACACGACATACAAGAATTAAAAGGAAAGAAGATGTACAAAGGCGAGCTTAACTCAAAATTGAGTTTTCTTCCGGCAAACCCAGTAGTGAAAGAGAGATAAGATAAGCTGTGAGGATAGAAATAAGTGTACAACAACAAAATATAATAATAATATACATAACAATACATAATATATAAATAAGGGGATACACATATATCATATACACATATATATATATATATATATATATATATATATATATATATATATATATATATATATATATATATATATATATATATATATATATATATATATATATATAAATATTTTATACTGAAAGGAGATGTTTTTAATTCTTCTCTTAAGTACATCCAGTGAGAGGCTATCACGTATAGTATGTGGGAGAGAGTTCCACAAGCGCACTGCGTGTACAGTGAATGAGCCACCGTAACGGCTGGAAGAATGCGGAGGAATACGAAGGAGAAGAGAGGAGGACGTGCGACTTTTGAAAATGTTTTATATAAATACGATTTATTAATTTGGGAATAAAGCTATGTATGTGTCTGTGGTAGATTGATTCTTGATAATCTTTTTTAATTTTGATATTGGTAGAGCCGGTAACCGTCACAGACTGTTGGCGTTAAGTGTTGCATTTGTATTTTGTTTGCATTTTTTGTGGCTCAACTTCTTTTCTCTTCCTCTATTTATTCCTTCTATCCCACTACTTCTTCCCCTTTTATTATTCACATTTCAACTCTTAGAAAGGCAACGTATTTTAGTACTTAATCTTGCAGATATTCTTTGGTGGCGTGGGTTGGTTATCATCACGTGAATCGTTTACTTGTTTGCCTATCGCTTCAATAAAAAAAAAATGACAGTGCCAAGTAATATAGAAATTCTTTCTGTTGTGTCAGCGTAATACGTCCACAGAAAAATGGACAAATCTCCCTTTGTGGCTTTTGACATTACGGTAACTAAGTATTGTTGAAAACGTTGTAACTGTCACTGAAGTTCATGTTTAGATGTTACTCACTGTACCGATACATGTAAGCAAAAGTGTTTGCCTGTGATATGAAAATGACTGCTTTTTTCTAAGCTCATGTGCCAATTTGGACGTAGTTCTCTTATGATAATGGTTTTAAGGTGGATGAGTGTCCTTCCTACCCAGGTAATAAAAAAACATTAAAAGTATTCCTGTGGGCGAAGTCGCAGAACATAACTTGTAAGAATGATTATTATTTGTTTGCGTTTATATAAGTCTAGAACAGGGCAAGAATTACGACTAACAAAACGATGTAATATTTTTTATTCCTTATTTTGAAGGCTTTTGAGGGCTTCAGACGGACAGTTGCATCATTAATTGGTAACAATCACTACACACAGCCAAAGAATCCTATTTTATGTATATATATATCCTATTACAACTTTGTGAGGGGTTCGGCTCGCGATCTGAGCCTCTTTCACCTATCATTTTATTTCTAAAACTTAAAATGTTATCTGTCCCATGGCTAATATTTCTGAAAATTTAGGGATGCTAGCGTAGACAAATTGGTCCATGCTAATTTATTTACGCATACCTTAATGCTCAAAACAAACACCTACTATTTGTTGATTGATAGTTATTATAAAATTATAATGACAATAATCAAAAATAAATCATCTAATAATTAATTTTAACAATAATTAAATAGTGATATTGGGTCATTTGTATTTCCCCGGGAGCGAAGTCATTCCTAAATATATTCCTTCATTTTCTTTTGTATATTATCAACAGTGTAGGTCAAAGATCACACGAGTTCGAGATTAAAGAAACAACACCGATATAAAACAGTGTCATCGTTAAACAAATATGCAGTTGGTCATTGTCTACGATACTTTACATACAACAGTTTGTGTGAACAACAAAAAAATGTACGGTGTATTGTATTTTCTTATATTTGTCAATATTGTTTGTGGTCATTATTGGCATCACAGTCATAATCATAATGGATGTTGGCAGCACAATCATCGTCACCTGCGACATCGCCATCATCATGAAGAGAATGACTTTGATACACTTGCTAAATGTGTAATCTCGGGTGACAGACTTCTTCACAATGTTTGCAATCAGAGTGCGTTCAAAGAGAGAATTCAAGTAATTCAAGGTATAGAATTCTACGTACTTAAATATCAACTTAATGAATTTGATAAAGACAGTATTACAGTGCAAATACAACATCGTGTCATATTTGTATCTGCTAGAAGCGTTAACGGTGAAATGAATTTTAAAGACCTTCGAATATTACCAGACTTAGTGAAGGTGAACAATGCAAATTGGTCTTTCGAAGACGGCGTGGTACGAGTGATCATTCCCTATAAAAACCCGTTTCAGACGGAGATGTCTTTAGGCTGTGGTGACATTAATGAAGAAATTATAAATGTACCAAAGTTTACTTCTACTTATAATGACCTAAAATTTGGACATAATTAACAGAAATTCATTTTATGTCTAAAAATCAATAAAAGAATCAATTAAAATTTAAAAAAAAATTAGATTTATAAATGTTTTGTATAAGTCCTAAACTTGAGTCACTAACTACTTTTAAAATGATTTGTATTCAGACATTTCATTGACTCGAGTAACATTTCATTGTAATTAGTGTTTTCTCAAACATTTAAGCATATCTTCTTGGCTAACTAAAACAATCATGAAGGATGATGAGAATGCTAGAGCTGCAGCAATCAAGTGGTAGTCATATAGATATTAGAATGCAAGTACACAAACACCTGTGTACAGTTGGAGTATAGTCTGTTAAAGTTTGTTAAAGAATCTGTATGTTCCAGAGTGTTCTATACTGTTTATTTAATAAAAAAAATATAATCTATGTTCTTATAATATTTTTTCAAATCTTGTATTATTATATAGTAGAATAGAATTTTGTAAATGGGATTGATACAATTTATTGCGTGTTTTAGCCGATGAGCAGAAAGCAGAAAATGTCTTCATCACTCCAATGAAGAAAAGACAATTAGAGTACTGTAATAGAGTAATCGTGCCTCAATTTTATTATTATCAATGTATAATTTTGAATACTGAAGTGGAGCACCCACTTCCTACATTCGTACATTCTTGTCAAAGACGTATACTATATGTCAAAATGGACATGTTGTAATAGGTGTTTATTTTGTAATGATAATATGTATGGCGTTGGCGTGTTTAAAAATAAATAATTCTTTTAGAGGGCACCAATTGCGTGTATATTGAAGATTTTTAGTTTGAGTATTATCTAATCGCATTAATGTTGATATTATAAGTATGTATATCTCTAATATATTTGTAATACATATAAGCAATTACTCCAATGCCGAACACAGCATTTTGTATTCATACGTATGCAAATATATTAAACGGTTTTTTGTATTTTTCTGTTGTACACTTCTAGATATAGAATAAGACCATCCCACTTTTCCCTCGTTTGTATTGTATGAGGCAACTTTGTGAACAAATACTAAAAGACTGGCAGCAGAATGTAGCTGAGAACATAAAACTTATTTGCAATCAGCAGTCCGTCTATTAAGCGTGCGGATTACGGATTACAATACCTCTCAATTCTATGAAAGGCCATTGAGCAGTAGTAGAAATTGGCCTCTCACCGGATGTATATATATATATATATATATATATATATATATATATATATATATATATATATATATATATATATATATATCAGTATTGGGCAAATTTAAATTGCAAGAACAATTAAAGATTAACAATTGATTAATTGGTAAACGTAACCACAACAACTAACAATTAATTAATTGTAATTTACTACAATTAACAATTAATTAAATTGCAATTGTTTTGTGAATTTTAATTAAAACTAACAATTTAAAAATACTGCTGTATAACATACAGCCGGTATATATAAATATATAAGTGTGGCTCCGGTAGTACAATAGTGCCCCCACCCCTTTCCCATCCATTACTATGGTTAAATACACATGTGACAGTGAGAGGCAAGAACAATGTACGTTCGGGCCTATAAAATGAACACGTTACGACTTGAAATATTTTTGTTGTATACCCACGCTGTAAAAATATTTATCAATGCAACATTGTACATAAATATATACACAGCTTTTTATGTAGAAAGAAAGATTTAAAAAAATTAAGTTACAGCCTTTATCACTTTTTTGTTTGTCTGAGACTTACAGCTTAATTTTCCTAAATCTTATACTATAATAATTTCGTTTTGATACATAAAGTTAATTGTTAGTTTTAATTGTTTCATAAAACAACTAAAAAAGATAATTGCAATTATTTTAATTGTGAGTTACAATTGACATACAACAATCAAATTAATTTAATTGCAAGGTGCAATTAAAAGTTTAATTTAGATTAATTGAATTGTAAATTTAATTGCAATTACTTTTTTAGTCAATTTACAAGGTAATTGACAATAATATGTATATTATGTGTATATATATATTTGTCAAGTAACGATATTTTGGTGGAAGTTAAAGTTAACACGAATACTGTTTTGCTAATATTAGGTTGTCCGGAAAGTTCGTGCTGATATTTTATGACAATTCAAAAAGCAGCTCATTTAAATATTGATATATATTTATTAAATTATATACGTACCATTCTGCTAAATTATGTAATGTTAAGCGTGGGTTGTCCTCGATTTCTGTTCTAATCATATCTTCGTCTGTGGTGGACGGCCTACTTGGGCGTTCTTGATTTTCCAGGTCGAAATTTCCAGCTATAAACCGAGCAAACCACTTTCGCACAGTTTTTTCGGCTAAAGCATCCTCGCTATAAACAGCACATATCTTATTTGCCGCTTGTGTGGCATTTTTGCCCTTTCGGAAAAAGAAAAGCATTAAATGCCCATAATGCACTTTATTTGGCACCATATCCAAAAGCATACAAAATGGATAAATATTAACGAATCGTAACCAAACTTTTTCAAATATGACTTAAGCTTTTAGAATATGTACACATGTCGTTTATTTTCAATAATTGTCATATATTCAGTCAGTTCCCTCGCGCTACCTACCGAAAACCGGCACGAACTTTTCGGACAACCCAATACATTTATTAATGTACAATGTCAGTGGGTTTGTTTTGTGTTATTCGTAATGAAGCCTACTTCGTCGCTGCCATTTGTCTGTGGCTTTGTCACGTAGGCATAGCAAGTGTTGCGTGGGGGTCCGACACCTGTGCCTTGGGACTGACTTGATTTCCTGCCCGTGACTTGTGTACTGTTTACTCTACTTGTCTTTAAAAAGTATTCAACAGGTATTCATTATAATATTATAATAAACATGGCATTAGACCTTATAAATAGAATATAGCCAATTTTGAAATAAATTATTATGTTTTTGTTAAAAATAAAACAATTGTACCTCATATCGTGATGTACAAATTGTTGATCCTTATTAAACTGGAAAGAATAATGGTATTGATTCATCAAGTTGCTTACAACTTTAAGTTTAGAAAGCGCTACATGAATTTGATGAATTGTAAAGAGTATGTGTCAGCAGATGATAGGTGAGTATTTAAAATGTCTGTTATATTATGGTGAAGAATGCCGGTTTGTCTAAATATATTATTTGACAATATTATCATAATAAAAAATATTATTAAATAGCAGTAAAATATTGTGTATGATGTGTGCACATTCTGAGCGTTGCTATCGAAATACAATGAGCTTAGTTATGAGTATATATTTATCAAAGGTGCATATTCATTCATTTTAGAAATAATATTATTGAGTGATTACGATTTTAACCTATATAAACGTATGACATTTTAGAACAAGTGTAGTCGATTTATTTACCCATATTTTATAAGTCCAAATTAAAAAAAATAAAATTTAGAAATCAACTAATTAACTTTATCTCAGAGAAAAGCCGTTTTATTAAGTACTTTTAATAATAAGTTTTTTTTATTTAGGTTAGAAATCTAAGAACTACTGCTTTAAAAGAGGAATTTATAACATCAAGCACTATTCTGAACAAACAAAAAGTACTATGATAATATAAGCTCACATTCTGCTTTCCATTTGCGAAAGCTCGTATGCCCTGATACCCATCAGTTTACCCTTTCACTACTTATTGTCTGTATGAAATGGTAAAAAATTTGAATGTATTATTTTTTATGAATAACTAGTTTTTACTTGAAATGCGTTGCTACATTATTTAAAGGAAAGGACATGTTTGTGTTCTGATATGCAGAAAACAAATGAATTGGTCACTAACTACCTAACAACTTGCACGTCACCTATTGTTAAATGTTTGTACTGTTATAATTCAGAAAACTATCCGAATGCGCGAACAACCACTAACCAAAATTTCTTTCGCTATTATATGAATTTTTTAGGAACGTATACGGAACAACAAAGAATCATTCATTTTTAGATGTAAGACATTCATCATCATTCTTAATAAAGTCGCATCAGTCCACCGCTTGACATAAACCTCTCTCAAAATTGAGGGGTATTACAGTAATCCTATCGAATCATGGTTTTATTATCAGGAAGGCTGCTACGTTATCTATAGGAAGAAAAGGGGTGGCCATATCTATGTCAAGAAGTATACAGCGAATGTAAGATATAATTCATATTGCATTCAAATTATTACAGGAATAAATTATTTCTCATAAACTCCTCAGGCAGGATTAATTTTTGTAATTTTTCAAGCGGCTTGAAAACCGCTTCTTAGAGCCACTTAGTTCCTGTAGCACGATTTACAACGGATTAGCCGGTTGCCAATTTTATCTTGTGTCAGCAACAAGCTAGTGGGATTAAATTAATATATAATAATAGTCAAAGGTGGAGCAGAGTAGAGTTGTTTACTATGGTGTGTAAAATACCGCACTCCTTCAGTGGAAACTAACTTAGTGTTGAGGATTTGGCAATGTCTTTACCCTGCCCAATCGGGACGAGAAAGTTTTGAGATTGTTATTCTGCCAGATTGAGTTTCAGTGGTTCTATTCAGTTGCGACTACATTATTCTGCTCCCTATCGGCTCTATGTAATTTTGAGTACCTTACATATGGCTATTTCAGATAAGTATGTCTAAAAATTAAAAAGTGTCATAATGTCCTACATTGAATAATAAGTTATTTATGTATTTTAGGTTATAGTCATAATTATTTAAATGTTACTTTTAGACCCTGTATAACCAATATAACTTAATTTGTATATCAGATATTATTATGTAATTAAAATATCAGGTATCTGCGGAGTTTCACCGTTTCTTCACCGAAGACAAACTAAAAATAACTTGAAGGTACCTTTGTACTAAATGTCGAAAGATTATATACTTACACCATGTTTACCTATTATACACACACACACACACACACACATATATATATATATATATATATATATATATATATATATATGTATATATATGTATATATATATATATATATATATATATATATATATATATATATATATATATATATATATATATATATATATATATATATATATATATATATATATATATATATATATATGTGTGTGTGTGTGTATAATAGGTAAACATGGTGTAAGTATATAATCTTTCGATATATATATATATATATATATATATTTTTATATATTCACGCCTATCCCCGCAGGGGTTGGCAGAGACCCCAGAGCTCCATCCGCTGCAATTCATCGCAGCGAAACGGCTCGTCATTGGTCGCTTTTCGCCATCGTGAGAATAAAGGACGTGACGGGTGGCCAACCACGTCGCCGTCATTTTCGACAAATTAGGTATATTAAATTCGTCTTAGTGAATCCCACGAGCCGCAAGGGAGGATGGAGGTCAGCCCCAGCAGAGCCCTGCATGCTGAGGTAAGGCACCATAGTACTCGGGGGAGCCCGAACCCGGGACGATCGGCACGCTTGCGACTAGGCTCGCCCCTACCCATGCATCCATCGACACGGCAGACCGTGGATTGGCGGAGAGGAAGGGAAAGGATAGAGAAGAAAGGAAGGGGCAGGAAAGGAAATGCGGATTGGGGGGTTACCAGACTCGGAATAAACATTTATAAATGCATATAAATATTTATTCCGATGCGGGAATCGAACCCGCGACCATTGACTCCGCGGGCGGGGGGCCCCGCCACTGAGCCAATCGGTCGTCTATATATATATATATATATATATATATATATATATATATATATATATATATATATATATATATATATATATATATATATATATATATATATATATATATATATATATATATATATACGATTATAACACTATAAACCTGTAAATGTGACAGTTTATTGTAGTATTCTTTTAAAAAAACATTGAAACTTATTTAAAGCATCTGGTCCAAAAATGACTTTACAGTAATCGCTAAATACGAGTGAATTAATTCTACATTGTCTACCACTGTTATGTACTAAGCCGGGCTTATACTCCATCTTTCTTTACAAAGAGGACATTAAATCCGCTTTTTCCGACCACTGAGTTAAGTGCCATCACATGACTTTCCAAGGATTTTCGACGGAGGACAAGCATTATCTCTAAACGGATTTTTTAAGAATATGAATGTTCTCGTTTAAAGGATGATTTTAATTTTTAAAAGTTGGAACATAATATTATTTTCAAGTTACAGTTCTATTTAATATGTTTGCAAATAGCCAAAAAGAAAATTTGATTAAAAGTATTTTTGAAGATAGAACCACGTTCTGTGCAAGGCGGCTAAAACAAACTAGATACCTGTAACCATAAATCAGGCTAGGTGACGTGTTTTGGAAAAGGCCTATGCACAGTAGTCGACTTTCACAAGTTGTTGATGATATTCGAAGAAAATTGTTTCCTAATCTGACACAGTGAAAACCGTAGTACACTGTTCTTATCTATAAATTGCAAATAATGTGTATTGTTATGACGAATTTTTTTCGGCTTTAACTTCCGCATCTAATTACACGTGACGGCGCTCAAAGTTGTGTAATTTAGTCGAAGAGGTTTCAGTTTATTTTGTAGGGTTTATATTGTTAATGAAAATGTGGGTTGTTCAATTTTCAAAGTGCTTATTTCATTAATATAAAAGAATATGGCGAAAGAAGGTCGCTTGATTCACCACCATAGTCTTATCCGTTTGATGTATCACTAGCTCTTCAATAGTTGAAGCTGAAACGTGTAGTTGAGTCATATTATATAAGCATATCTCTTTTTATGTATTCATTTAAAAATGTTGAAGTTGAAGGTTGTATATACTTTTTGATAAGTGACAACAGTTTCTACAAAATCTATTTTACGTCCACATTGTTAAGTTTCCTCGCTACAGTTGTAATCCCAGAGTACTCATTAATCCATTCCAATTTCATTCGGGCTCACTCAGCTGAGAGCGATTACGTTTTCCTATGCCGTGGTTAAAAGCGGGTAACACGCTACGTAGTTTTTTACATTTCTGCCTGAGTGATAACTGATAATTAATGCAATGGAAACTTAGACTTTGTTTGCTTAATATTGACATAATTAATATATTGTCATTTTTTGACTTCTAAATAACATATTTAATTTTAAGGAAGATTAAAAATATATGTAATAAGTGTGTATTTTTAGTTTAAAAAACTATTCCTAAATTTTTAAAATTATTTTCCATGACAATTGTTTAAATTAATTTAAATTAATTAGTTGCAGCTTAGATAGTGTAGTGTACGTCACTCTCTGGCCAGATGGAATGACTATTTGCGCAGGGCGGCTGGCTGAAACTGTATGTATGCGTAAATCCGACGATCGGGCTAGGTGGCGCTGCCGGGGAGTGCCCTATTTGCAGGGTAGAACTGGCGTAGGCTGTTGATAATAATGATCGTATAGAAGGTTCTATTTATTTCTATTAGCGGGACTCAAAAAGTGGCCAGTGACGGGGTTCTCCAACAAGTCAAGGAAAACGTGAACTTTTGCAGACCGTCAAAGGTCAAGCAAGTCATCTCAGGTACAAATTTCAGATGGAATCATGTTGGAAAAGGTCGTAGGCAAAAGACAAGTTGGTGGAGAAGGAAGTTTTGTCTACGTAATATCAGGGATTTGAAAGGGATAGCAAGTGCTCCAGAACTGCTGCACCTCGCGAAAGAAGTTAGAAAGGCACTCTAAGAAGAAGATTTATATCTATCACCTAAATTTACTTCAAATACTACTTAGAACAAATATATCATATATTAATTATTACCTTATTGAAAGAGCTTAGTAGACGTAGTCTTAATTACCTCAAATATTTAATTTAATTCATAACTTTATAGCGATATATATTAAAATTGTTATAAGTTTTTAAGTAAATAAATACATTTTATATGTGAAAAAGGAGTGAAATATTAGAAAGAGAAAGACACAAAGACAAAAAGAAAATATTGTTACTGTTGCAATACTGTATAGGTGAATGGAGAGTTTAAAGTATTTGTTTAAAGTTTTTTTTTCTTTAACAATTAACAGTATTAAATATGTTACAGAAACTTACCTTTATTTAAAGAAAATAAAAATGACGTATTACAGAGGTACAACAAAATCATTTTCAGGGTGTAAATTTCTACACGTTCAAAAGTTTAAAGTAACGACGAACCTAGTCCACATAGTTGTACCAAAACATTCAAAACAAGCTTTGGGAGACATAAAACAACATTAATATCACACACAACTGTTTTATAGTACCTACTACAAATTTGGGTATGTAGTTTTATAGTACTCAAAAGGCCGACAACGGCGTTGATTGCTTTCTTCGAGTGAAACGCTTGCTCATTTACTATAAAAAACTTTGCTTAAGTTATTGAAATATTTATTTTTTATAATATTTAGTAGTTGCATCTTCTCCTGTTTTAAATTATCAATAAAATTATAAATAAAATTTGCTATCATAAAAGTTTCCATTATACATACATATATTATGTCCTAATTTAGAATTACCTTAATTAAAATGGACAAAAATAATAGCACCTTTTGACATCAAACTGAAATTAAAAGAGATAGGATTTAATAATGTGAGATAATATAAAGACTCAAGAAAAATATTGTACTTTCGCTAAAATATGTTTGTTGAATAATAAAAAAAAACTTTTTAGACATTTCCCTTAGACAAATATTACAATCGATTACGTCCTCTTCCATTTTTTCTTTATGAATACAATTCCTTATCCAGCGGAAATTAAACCAGATATATGTTAGTTCAAATGTTTGCAATGTTAATCCTCGTTAGAATACTTTTTTATTTTTATGTTCTGTTTGCAATGTAGGAAATTGTTATAACTAGCATAACGTTTCATTATTTTTTTATTTTTTTCACGATACAGGGGAATTCTCGTACCGATTATAAAGTTTATTTATTTATTAATTTTGTTTTCTAATATCAACAAACTACGTTTCAGTTAAAAACATGCATATTATGTATAACAGATCAGAAATAATTTTAAAACGAAAATAGTGTAAATACCAGATTCTCTTTGGTTATTCTCTATTGTTCTTAGATAAATTTGTAGTCTCTTGTTTTTTTGGTTGCATATTAGTTTATAAAAAAAAATAATGAAAAAAAGAGAGAGGAAAACGTCCACCTCCCCACAAACATACTTATAATAGTAATGTTTAAATTGGAGATAAACTGTAAGCAACGAAAGTTTAATATTTAATAAAATTATACTTTTCGTCGAGATATGAGGCGGAATCACATGTTTCACCTTATCCCTCTATTAACTGATATTATACAGAATTTATAAGAAAATTATTGTCAGGTTGGTTATATAGCGCTTAGAATATTAAAACTTACCGTTTTCCTTACAACGATTTATTGTCATTGAAAGTAATTTGGATCATGTCTGACGATAATAGATTATAACGCTTTCTAGTGTCTTAAAAATATCGATACAAAATGTCTTTGTTATGCATTACAAGACGGAATTTTGCCATTTTATGTTTAAATTAATAAAATTTGAAACGAAATTGCTGAGAACTACATATGAATATATATTTCTTTGCCCAATCATTCTTCTTACACATAAACAAATAATAGTAACTACCTAAGAATAAACACAAAATAGAGTTCCCTAATTAGCCGACCAAACAACACTACCCAATTTTAAAAATGGTCAGTTTACCGCGATATATAGATGAATATAGTATTCAGAACAAGCAATGTGACAGTAATCAGAAAAAATCTAAAAGTAGTCAGAAAGAACGTTTGCAAAATCATATAAGCACAAGAAAAATTTTTTTTGATTTATAATAACTATGTATCATTTAAAATTATCAAATAAAATTTCAAATGTAATATTTTTTAAGTATTCGCCATCTTAACGCAAGACCAATTACAGAGCGTGACGTTGTTTGTGGGTCAGATTAAAGCGAGATTTTTTAAAAAATATGAGTTAAACGCAGTTTTAAGTATATAAAAAGCTTTATTTGAGTAAAATAGTAGTTTATGCTTATATATATTGCCATTACGATTACTTTTAAACACTTGATGACACGTTGTCTAATAAAATAAACGAAATTTGTGGTAAGAATTACTCCATTACTTTTAATTACTTTTCAAAAAAGCACAATATTGTAAAGATGTAACGTGAGTGACATACACGTATAAATATCAATAACTTCACAAGAAACGCTGTTTAGAATGAACGATATATTTCTTCGAACAAACTTCAAAAAAATACGCTTGGTTAATGAGATTTGGCACTAATATGTGGATGATGGTATATGGATTTCTATAAAGGTCTGCCTTGAAATTTGACTAAGGAAATCCTTGGCAGAGGATGCGCGACCAATATGCGAAATCTAATATATATTATATAATCCAGTGAAGGAATCCGCAAAAATTGCGAGGCGATTAGTTTCAACGATCATTCATTCATTTCGATTGATTATTACATTAGATACCTTAATGTGAGTTTTCATAAAAGGATGAAATTGAATTAAGCTTACTAGTATTTGGGGTCATAGTAATTGGTTTTATTTTATCTCTACGGCTATATATTATTTCAGTCAAAGTATAAGTTTTTAAATGCAGCGAGGTATTACCGCCAGCGTTCTAGGTACGCTTTCGAAATGCGGACAATTTTATTATAATACTTTTTATATTTCATACATTTCTAGATATATTTAACTTTTGTTTTTTATGAGTTTATATTACAATAATTTTTAACTGCTTTATTTGAAATAAAAAATAAAGTCATGCATCACTCGAGTCGAGCCAAAATGAAGTCTGATATATTGAGCTACTATAAAATGCTCTTTTCTATCCGCAAAAGCTCGCAGTACTTGAAGTGTATCAATTTACGATTCCATTACTGGTTTTCTTTTGGTATCAAGGTCTTATTTTCACAGTCACTATGTTTCAGTTTTTTCATAGAATATATTATGAGATGATGAACATAATGCATGGAGCGTTAGAAAGGAAAGGAATGAAGATGAATTTTAGCAAGACGAACGTTATGGTTTTTGAAAGGGAGGACACTTCGACGCAGTGTGAGGTGCTGATTGCAGGAGAAAAAGTTGAGCAAGTGAATGAGTTTATATATTTGGGGTCACTGTTTACAAGAGATGGAAAATGTGAAGGTTAGCGGTTAACGGAGCAGGTTAACGGAGCCCTGCACTCCTTTATGAAAAGTCAGAATGTGTCAAAAACGGCCCGACTGGTGGTTCATCAGGGGATGCTTGTTCCGACGCTTATATATGGTAGTGAAAGTTGGGTTTGGCAGAAGAAGCATGAAAGCAGACTGAATGCGGTGGAAATGAGAGCATTAAGAAGTATGTGTGGTGTAACCTTGAATGATAAAATAAGAAATGAAGATATAAGAGAGCGATGTGGAGTAAAAGAAGGTGTTGTGACAAAAGTAGAAAAAGGGATGCTTAGATGGTTTGGACATATAGAGAGGATGGATGAAAGACGACTGGCAAAAGAAATTTACCTTGCGAATGTGGATGGAAGGGCCGGAAGAGGAAGACCACGAAAAACGTACCTTGACCAGATTGCTGAACTTTTTAAGAAAGGCCAGGTCAAGAGTATCCTCAACCGGCGGGCTTGCATGAGGAGAATAATGAGTGTGGAGGAAGCAAGGGAAGTATGCCGAGATCGTAGCAGATGGAGATCTGTGGTCTCTGCCTACCCTTACGGGAGACAGGCGTGACGATATGTATGTATATATGTATATTATTGCATTACATAATTGTGCAGTTTTATAGAATACATTATATCGCTTATTCAATGTGTTTGAAATAATACGCAGTTATCAACACGTCAAAAGTCAAACAACATCTTGCTTGGTATATATGCCACAAATGAATTATGTATGAATAATATTTATGATTAAGTAATCGCATTGAATATTTCGTAACGTGACAATTATCAGGGGGGTCGCAGAAAGTACCAAAAACCTAAATTTAGTATGACGTATTTTATGAACAACCCCGTAGCAAAATTTTGTTAAAAAGTGAATTGAATAAAACTGGATATAAATGCTAAATAATCCAATGAAAATTTAATGGTCCTCATTCATGCTCCTTTCTAATTTAAAGTAGGATAAATTAGCGCAAAGTTTGTGACGAAGTTGTTCAACTTCGTTTGTCAGTGGAGAAATTTCGACGAGCAATGATGCTTACTAATTCAAACAACTTCAGTCAATAACAATAAACGTAAAAGCTAACGACTTGATCTTCAAAATACGTTTCGATATTTCAGAGTTTTCTCAGCCTTATTATAATAATATAAGTGATATAATTAGGATTAAAGTATTTTGAAAATGTATTTTTTATAGGGATACTAGCAATATCTTTTTTTACTAGAGTTTTTCAACCATTCCAATAAGAAAATAGAGCTTGTACTAGGAAAATATAGATTACATCAATAGTTCGATAGTAGAATCGAACCGACGACCTTTAATCGAAAGCACAATTGTTATAAATTGAGCTATTGTTGCTTCTACATTAGAAAAACTTACCATTTTTATGCCATTGATTTTTGCCCACTCCCTCTTGCATTCGGCAAAAATAAATGGTTTTTATTATGTTTACCCGAAATCTTGCATGCACTTTTTCACAGAAGCTACTTATGTAAGGTAGGCGAACAAATTTATAAAAGGAATAAACGAATATAATAATATTTACGAATTTATAAAAATTCTTCGCCTTCAATAGGCAATAACAGTTTGAACGGAACTTCGTTATTTAGTCATATGTCCGGTAGGATTTCTTATAGCTAGTCCTTCATAAAGTTATTTAAAAGTAATTGAACGTGAAGGAGTTAATAAAAAACAATAGTCAATTATACGAGTATCATCTAAATATGGCAACGTCATGAGTATGTATAAATGTTCTTAAAATATACACACGCACACATATATATGTGTATGTATATATATATATATATATATATATATATATATATATATATATATATATATATATATATATATATATATATATATATATATATATATATATATATATATATATATATATATATATATAAAACGAAAACGTGGAAGGAAAACGTCGTATCTCTAAAAGGAACGTGATTAATCCATTTCGAGGGAAGCGAAGATACATGTTCAGACAGTTGTTTTAATAGTTGGAATCGTTGGAACAAGGAAAGTTCTTATTTGTTCTAATTTTGTTTCCTAAAATATGACTTTAATTAATTCGTATATTCTATAAAAAGGATAAAGAATAAAAAGAGATTAGTCAATCAACGCATTTCCTGTATGTTTGTAATTATTAAATATTAATAAGTCTTACTTATTATTTTTCTAATTAAATTCATTATATCTTGGAATGAATTTAATGAATTTTGTCTATGGAAGTCAAATCTGTCACTCGTATACTAAACATGATTGTAAAGGAACTATTGGGCTTTTTGCGTAAAGGTTTTGACAGTATTAATCCAAAGACTTCAAGATTACATCATAAAATTTTACTTTGTGACATGGCGTAATCTAAGCCGTCAATATTTGGGAAAGTCTTCCTTTGAGTTAAAAATTAATGTTTTTTTATTAAAACAACTTTTAGGTGACATTTCTCCAAAATCTGATATTTTATCTTTCTTCGAAAATAAATGACACCCAGGCTTTCATTATACAATGAGATATCGTTCTGCTATTGTCATTTTAATGCAATTAAAAGTGCTTGAAATGGATTCTGTAGTGCTTTAATACGGTAATAGATGCAGTGAACATTGATGTTGACAACGCTATGGTAGAAAGTAGCAATATTTATTGCGGTTCCTTCCGGAACCACAATAAATATGAAGGAAGGAAGAAATTTCCACAATCATAAGGATTGCAAAATTGTTGTAGGTCTTTGAAAAACTTCTTTTAGTCATATCGGCTTAGAAAAACCTCTAAAGATGCATGGTTTGGTAGAGTGGTGATGCGTGGAATAAACTTTCCGGAAAAGCGCACCGTACTAGACCATCATCATCATCATCAACAACAACAGCCTGCCGTAGTCCATTGTTGGACATAGGCCTCCCCCATGAATCGCCACCTAGCCAGATCTTCGGCTTCACGCATCCTGTTTCAGCCAGCCGCCCTACGCAGATCGTCGCACCATCTAGCCGGGGGGTGTCCCACACTATGTTTACTGAGACGTGGCCTCTACTCCAGCACTCGTTTGCTCCAACGATTGTCACACAGTCTTTCTGTCACTTTAGTTCTCTGGCGGCAGTTCGGTGAATTTGTTCATTCCGTGCTGGATCGCCTGTCATTAAATGGTTGGAATAAAATTTTTCTATGTGGCGTGTTGCGTCGTAGTGGAAATATAAAATAGGTGTTACAATTTTATGAAATATGTTTTAAAAGCTTTAAAGTTTCTAGGTTTTTGACAAAAATCATGTGAACTTGTGAACATGTATTGCTTCTTTTAATTTATTACGTATAATGGTGCAAGATGTAAGATTCGCAATATTTTGTGCTTTTTTTACGGGTGGTTTACTTTTGCAAAATCAATGTAAATATGCATTTGTTTCTTAATAAATAAATCTCAAAGGTTAAAGTAAATTATATAAAGATAGAAAGTAAGATTTAATAAAGTTTTCAATTTGGTCGCACACTTTAATCTCCAAAATCAATTGTAATTTTTTTTTAAACAGCCCATATATGTCCCACTGCTCAGCACGGGCCTCTCCATTTCTGGAAGAACGGACGTTAACCCACCACGCTTGTCCAATGCGGATTGGCGTTTTTACCAGACTCGGAATAAATATTTGTAATCCATACATATATTTATTCCGATACGGGAACCGAAACTGCGACCATTGATTCCGCGGGTGGAGGGCCCCGCCACTGAGCTAATTGGTCGTCGTGTTAAATGTATGTATAGATGATTTGGATAAAAAAAGTTTATCTTATTTTCTCAATTTTATCACCACTAGTTTTACAATTATACCTATTTTGTTTATTAGTTTATAGAAAAAAAAAGTATAAGACTTTTAGTTCACGGTAAATAACTTTAAATTTCATAAATTATACACGTAGAAGGCAGGAAAATTACGATTCAGTAGCCAGATATTTTAAAATATCCGTAAAAAATATTGGCTGAAGTATTGTTGAGAATGTACATAGGTGCACTTAAAACATTGCCACTGCTTTGGCTTGAACCAATTAAACTATTATTTTAAAATTATTTTGCATTTATTGTTGCTTATTTATTTCAGTCTAAATGGTACTCTGGCGAAATGTTCACTTTCTGAGTCAATACCTACATTAGGTCAATATTTATATTGCTTACCTGCTACACAATTGACAGTCACTGTCGGACAATGCGCGGCACAACTTCAGTGTCGGACAACGTCTCATTTTCTGTCACGAACGGTCGAATTGTGGTACGATCTGCTACCTGATGTTCTTGAAAAAGTATAACATAAAGGTATTCAAGAGACGTGTGTATGTGCTCAAGAAACGCCTGCAATATATTTGCGAAACTTCCAGTAAATGTCTGTTGGCCGCGGTGATCACTAACCATCAGGGGACCCGCAATCTGTTGTGCTATTCTGCTATAAAAAAGTTATTTCTTTTTCTTTGATGGCAATTAGTTATAACTATTATGCCAGTGTCAAGTAAAATACAATACTATCAATAATATATTTTACTTAATACCTTAAATTACCCTTTATACACTATAAACTTATGGACTTTCGCAGGAAACTTAAAAAGTCACGATACACGCATTTATTCCATATCACGTCACTTATACCCCTTAATCAAACTATATTGTTTTATATGCCATAAAAACAAAACAATATAACTGATAAAATTATAAGATTATGAAAATAAAATAAAAACACATCATTGTTGTAAGTGGGCGGGAAAAGTCGGAGAAAGTTGTTTCATTTTCTTTTCTTTGATGGTAATTAGTTAAAACTATTATGCCAGTGTCAAGTAAAATGTAATAATATCAAATCTCTTGAACTGTCTAGTCAGCTTGTCACGTTACGTCTTGATAAAATGGTGGCTATTCTACCAAAACCTTTTCAGTCAACTTAAAAAGATACATGCATTTATTTCTTATCACTTCACTTATAAGTCTGAAACACTTGAACAGAGAAGAAAATTAAAAAAAAGCACAGCGTCACTGGTGTAAGTTGGCGGCAAAAGTCCAGAAAGTTATTTATTATGAATTTGTTTGTTTGTCTTTGTCATTAGTGCGCGGAAAATGTAATGTGAGGCTATAAATGTAAAGCGTTTTTTTAAAACATTTTAATCGCATTAATATTCATATTTACAGGTCTAGTCCGTCATGTTTGTTTATGGTGCTTCAATCTTTATAGAACTTAGATCATTATGTAGCTTTAAAATCGCATATATTTTTCTACAGTAAATACATATACTGCACAGTTTCAATTATCTTTATGTTTGTGTCGTATATTACAGTGGTAAACAGCCTCAAGCGTTGCACTACGATTCATTGCAGCTGTTTCCCATAACAATATGTCACGCACTTTGGGGAAAACATACATTACAACAGTAAATTATTTAAATGCAGATTTTTTTTTCATTCCTGTGAATTATTAATACGATATAAATTGGAACAATTTTGAATACTGAACCTATTCAACATATATATATATATATATATATATATATATATATATATATATATATATATATATATATATATATATATATATATATATATATATATATATATATATATATATATATATATATAACGGGTATTTTTTCAGTTTCTGGGTGCCCGGCATCCACCTTGGACAAGCAATGAGGGTAATTGTCCATTATTCCCAAAATGTGTTGAGGCGGTCTGTGACAAGCCGTAAGTAGAACAAAAATGGGTTCTGAAAAAACTCGTTTTATAGTCAAGTCTATTCTAATTTATTTATTTTTAATTTTAAATTATTGAATTTTGTATCGTTCTTACGCTTATTATGCCTTAATAAGTTTAAAACTAAATTTTATTAAATATATTAGTGAGTCATATTGCTATATATGCATATACATACGAATTTATCTCTTCCAGTTTGTGTAGAATCAACGTGCCAGTGAAGGTAATACAGGTAAAATGAAATACAATAACATTTGTATTGAAATGTGACATAATACCAACCGATGCGAGTCCTATGAAATTGATACTCGTAAAAAAGTATGATATTCGTAGACTTATTGGGATGTTGATTTCAAGGATAAAATTTTCAAATATATCATGCACTGTTTTTTCTAGTATATTTTGAAATAATAGTAGTGTAAATTAGTAGTGAAAATAATTATTAAAAAACATGATAGCTTTCACCATTGTTTTACAAAAAATTATATAGTATTCCATAAAATTGTAAAATTAATGCCATAAAGTCAATCTTTTTTTCCTTTTTATCGTTTATTTCGTAAAAGAAGAAATATAAAAATTATACAATTTAAAAAACATAATGCTGGCACGTTTCTTACATAATGCTGGCATTTTTTAAGAAAAATGGTTTAATGATTAAAGCATTTGGCCAGTATCAGTTTGTACTTAATAAATTTAATACCATTATTTTTAAATAATAATATAGGAAATTAACTCTAAACTAATAGTTAACCTCTAAATTTATGGTAATTTATTTCAAAATTAAAGAGATAATTAGTTGATAACACCATGAAAATTATTAAACTTAATTATGCGAACTCCCCAGAAAGAACAAATAGGTTTAATTATAAGCCCTGACATAAAACGCCATTATGTATCCTTATCTTAATTAGTTATAAAGTTACATACTGATTACTTACTTATATTTATTGTTTAGTATTTTTTAAAGGGTAATAATAAAATATTTTATATATAAATATTGTTGGTTGATCAGTGGCAGGTTCTGAATTTGATATATTGTTAAATGAGATTCTTCTTTGTAACCTCATTGAAAACAAAAGTATACGTATACAATTTTTTAATTTGTTAATGGGTTATAATAGAAATATATGGTGGAAGGTTTTTGATAATGCATGTATCTTATTTTTCACTTCACAACGTCATTTTGTTTTATTTACTACTTACTACTACTAAATTTTATTATTAAAACTACTACGATTATATTAAAACAATTTTTTTATCAATTACCCTTATATTTGATATTTACTTTGTCTGAAATTCGTATTCTCGTATGTTTCCTCAATATTTAATCTAAATATTTCTAAATAATTTATTGAAATATTATTTTTTTCTATACCCATGATGAAATTTGTTTTTGATAGGTACTTCAGCAGGTTTTAAATTAAGATCGGCTCAAAGGAACAGTTTTTATTGCTGCGTGTAATTATGCAAAAATCAAAGCGTAATCAGTTCTGTGAAACCGTAATTATTCTATAGACTTTCAATCAACACAATACGGATCTAACAGTCCTCGGCTTATCATAGGTTTCTTCAAAATAAAGAGGTTGTTGGTGTAATCCCTTCAATTGGCAAGCATTTTGGGAATATAATTACTCTAAATACTAATAAAAATTTCATTTTTTAGTGAAAGAAATAAAGCTTTTCATCATCAACGTTTTTGAGGAAGGCAAACATTTTTTTTTATAAAAGTATAAAATAAAGTTTTTTGCTTTCTTTTAGATATTTATTACATATATAATGTTAAACAGTTGTACATATGGTACATACATATATTCAAAAATTCACACACTTAGAACGAAGCACAACAAAGAACAAGATTCTTTATTTTTTATATTATATTTATAAAATATATATAATATTATTTATCTAATACTATATAAAACATCCAATTAATCTAACACAAGTATATAACACAATATATAGCGTATATTAGTCTTCAACGTCAAGATTCAAAATTCAAATCGTTTCACAAACTTCTAATAATAATTTACCAGGTTGTGCCATGCAAAACAGGAAATGGATTTTCATTTATAACCCTCATCGAAAATTGCCTGAAGAAACAAAAGTGTTTGATTTCAATTTCCATAATTTGTAACGTTAGCTACCCGTTGTTCTTGCTATATTGTTAATTAAAGGCAATTGAATGTTGTACTATTTACATCGATATACTAAAATTTCATATTCATTTCAATATTTTGTTTGTTTGTCAAAACAAATATAGTTATAATATTTAATAAAAAAAAATATTAATTATGTAATTAAGCATTGTAAGAATAAAAAAGCTGAGTCAGCTTATTTTGGAAGGAAGTGTATTAAGTATGATGAAATATAAAAAAGAGATGATAAGTATACTTTTAAATGAAAAAGCATGACATATTATAAGAAAGTTAATAAAAAATGCGGGCTTCGAGGAAATCGTGATCTGGAAGTTTAGTAAACTTAAAATATATTCGATGAGTTGCACAAAGACTTGTTACAAAGTTCAATGGAGTTGTTTCCTGAATGATTTTTGCTTTAATACATTCGCGACTAGTAGCTTCGCTTACGTGAATATCGTCTCCTAATTGCTTAAAAATGTTCACTTAGTAAAAGAAACAAGATCCAATGACTCTTCTTTGTTCGGTTTGTATAAAGATGAAATATTAAAAATTACTTTACTAAACTATGATAGGGAAAGAAAAAAAAATGCAGGATTTTAACTTAGATTTGAAAAAACATTGCAAACAAAACTAACATTCATCTTAACATCGAAAATGTTAAACAAACAATACAAATATTTTATTTACAATAACTATATTCATCATCATCACCATTGTTAGTCACATACATATATCTTCTCTAAGAAGCGATACCTAGCCTAGTTTCCGATTTCACGCATCCGATTTTTGCTAACCACACTGCGCAGGTCTTTATCTAACTGGGTCTCCCGTACTGTGTTAGCCAAGATGGTGTGTCTACTCCAGTACTCGTCACACTTATCGGAGACAATGAATGGGACGAGGTCATTGGTATTCCATTTTGGTAATTCGATGTGAAAAATTAGCACTTATTGATTTGTTTAATATATATATATATATATATATATATATATATATATATATATATATATATATATATATATATATATATATATATATATATATATATATATATATATATATATAATAGAAGTTTAAAAATGCATTGAATACTTTGAAATGTTTGAAGTTAAAAGATTTAAAATATCTTCTGAGCTCTTGTAATAGAAAGTGCTTTTTCATGCTTTACCTACGCGTCAATATAACGGAGCTGAAACTTTATCTTTTTAACTGCAAAGGCAAGCTAAGCTAAGAGTTACGATGAAATAGCTGAATTAAATATTAGGTATATTGTAGGGAAATTCAATTATGAAAAGAGTTACGTGATTTGATAAAGTGTTGAATGACATCCAATATGAAAATTGAACATGGCAAATATGAATATGTAAGTGAGCTATCGAAGTAATTGCCTGCTCATAATTATACTGATTGAGACTCGCTACCAAATGATTTTAAAAGTAGTTATAGAAACCATGATAATATAACGGACTTTATAAGAATTGGTTATGCTTGATTTCAATCTTGAAATTTTTTCCAGGAAAAGTAATTAATGACCGATTGGCTTAGTGGCGGGGCCCTCCGCCCGCGGAGTCAATGGTGTTCGATTCCCGCATCGGAATAAATATTTATATGGATTTATAAATGCTTATTCCGAGTCTGGTAACCCCCCCAATCCGCATTTCCTTTCTTCTCTATCCTTTCCCTTCCTCTCTGCCAATGCACGGTCTGCCGTGCCAATGGATGCGTGGCTAGAAGCGAGCCTAGTCGCAAGCGTGCCGATCGTCCCGGGGTCGGGCTCCCCCGGGGACTATGGTGCCTTACCTCAGCATGCAGGGCTCTGCTGGGGCTGACCTCCATCCTCCCTTGCGGCTCGTGGGATTCACTAAGACGAATTTAATATACCTAATTTGTCGAAAAATGACGGCGACGTGGTTCGCCACCCGTTACGTCCTGATTCTATATACGAGGGCGAAAAGCGACCAATGACGAGCCGTTTCGCTGCGATGAATGGCAGCGGATGAAGCTCTGTGGTCACTGCCAACCCCTGCGGGGGATAGGCGTGAATATATAAAAAAAATAAAAAAAAGTAATTAAACTTGGTTTGTTTTATTTTGAACTAAATTTAAATGCAAATAGCAATAATTTAATTATTTTGCTTACGACCTTGGGTCCGATTCCACCTGTCAATATATTATTGACTTTATGTGGTTTTAGGAAATTGAACATTATATAAAAATTGTATTTTTATATTTTGTGAACACTATTACTTTGGGAACTATATTTTCGTAACACAAGCATTTTTAGCTTAATTGAAATGATAACAAGAATTATATTGATGGTTAAAAACTTTATATTTTTACAAAAATGTACCCTATGTTTCTAAGGAAATAACTTGTTTCCATCATAAAATATAATGCAAATTTTAAAAAAAATACGTCTATTTCCTTGACAATTAGGTAGTGCCTGAATTAGGGGCGCAGTCCGCCGTGTATATGTGTGAATGTGTATTTTCACCACGCTATTCATATTGTTTTACTTTTATCTATAATGTGGAGTTTACGAAGGTATTTCTTTTTACCTTACATTAATACGAAATAAAAAATAAACTAAGCCTTTATGAACTGTTTTCATAACAGTGTGAGCCTGAAATAAATGACACATTTACATTATAAATCAGATTAGTTCCTGAATATCGTATATATTAAGTTTAAATGACAATGCAATAATTGGATTCCCAAATGGGTGGAACGCTGTAATAGGTTATAAATAATTGCATTAAATAGCATTGCAGAGCAATTTGACAGCTCCCCGTGGACGTTAAGCCTGAATATACATAAACTCATACCAGTGTAACGCTGATAACTTAGATTTTGGATGCTAACTGTAATTGTGTGTAATATGTAGGGATAATACATATAGAAAGCATGTAACTGTGTTTGTGCACGCTAATTTCAGAAACTGCAGAACTTCTTTGAAGTATATGTGAAAATGTATATATGGTTGGTTCTAGCATGAAAAAATTTCTTTTAAACACGATAAGTGAATCTGCATTTTATAATTTTTTAATAGAAATTTTTCTAAATATTATTTTCACATAAGGCAACGTCTGCTTGGGCCCACTAAAGTTATATAATGTTTATCATGATGAGATCAAAGATTCGTTAAACGTCTTTATTATCCGGTTAAACTTGTATGCGTTTGACATATTTCTGTGAATATAACACTTAGTTTTGAATACAAACTCTTTATTACATTCACATAAGAAATTAACCACATAGTCAAATATAAAAATTGTAAATAGAGCAATATGCCTTCTTTTTATTATATATATATATATATATATATATATATATATATATATATATATATATATATATATATATATATATATATATATATATATATATATATATATATATATATATATATATATATATTCACTTAGATGTTAAATTTCTTTTATTGATTAAATAAAAATAAAATCAAATAAATAGGATACAAAGAGATTAACTTTCGTCCTTAATGAGTGAAGTTGCCTGAATCATTAAGCAGTATTCCTTTATCCAATTTTATCAAAATGGCTGACGAAGTTGTAAAACTTTGTTGCAAAGTTTAATGTTATTTTGTGTTCCTTAGGAATTGTAATTAAATTATAATTAGTTTGCTATTTTTTAATGAAAGCGGTAGGCACAGGAGCAAGTGGTACACCGCCGGCAAGTAACACTGCTGCCCACACATCTACATCAACAAGGACACGGTCGGGTGTGAGGTAAGAGGGTAAGATGTGAATAAGAAGAATAAAGATGTCAATGACAAGTAACAAAAGGGGACATTTATGTCTGAGTGTCAGTTATGTCTGAGTGTCAGTTTTGTCTGAGTGTATGTATGAGTGAGAAGTCTAATTCCTTCTTAAAAGAAGGGGAAAGGAATTAGACTTCTCACTCAATGTCACCAAAAGAATTACAAGAGTAAAATTGCTTTTTATAAAGCCCATATGTGTCCCAATGTGGGGCAAGGGACTTTTCAATTTTTAGAGATTGGACGCCTACCACGCTTGTCTAGGGTGGATAGGTGAAATATTCAGACTCGGAATAAATACCTGTAGGTCATGCATATATTTATGTAATGATCACTAATTCCGAAGGCGCTAATTTCGCTACTGAGTGATTTAGGTCATCAAATTGCTTTAAGAAGTTAGTTTTCAATGAGATTGATTTTAAAAGTAACTACTTATAACAGTATTTTATATACAAATATGTTAAATATATCATATATATTACAAGTTTGTGTTATAAATCAACACAATTACACGAATGATTGCGGCAAATCTGTACACACAGGAGCCTGTAGCTTCACAAGATTGATTCATTGTCTTGAGACCAAATATGCATACATCTTGCAGTGGCTAAGATTACTAGTTATCCACTAAGTTTAAGCCGAGTTTAGCTTAAGTTTGTTGAAAGTTAAGGGTAAGTACATTAAACTTACCAGCTCAGTTCAAACGGAAGATTCCCATGAAAGACAAAGTGACAGCTGACAGCAGTCAACATTGACTTGTAATATTATCGTATATATATATATATATATATATATATATATATATATATATATATATATATATATATATATATATATATATATATATATATATATATATATATATATATATATATATATATATATATATATATATATATATATATATATATATATATATATATATATAAATAATCAGTTTTATCTCTTAATGGATAGCCGAGATATGAGATATAAGGACTGCATCACATTGTTTTATCTGATAATTTAAATTGAATGGGTTGGATCCTATTTATAGATGATCGAGATTTATTTAGACATGAGTTTTTATTACGGTCCACTAGTACCATTACCAGCAGCGTTGCTAGCGTGACATTTTTGGCATTCGGGTCGTCAATCTGAGCTTGGAAACGTATTATTTAAGACAAATGCTGTTGATGTGGATGGTTTCGCTTTAAAATTAAAAAAAAAAAAGTACAATTGTATTATAATAATGACAACTCTTAAACTTTTTGGGCGAATAATAAATTATTATTGTCCGTTTATCTTTGGAGTACATTTCTTGAAAGTATTAAGAAGCAAGGAATAGGATCGTAGCACTTAAAAGTATTCTATACTAATTACTTCACATTTTTAATATCAAATGTGTATAATTGATTGTAATTTCTTAGGGTTACAGGTAATATATATGTAGAAATTAAACTGTTTTATGAACTTATTTATGTTTTATAGTGGTTTATCTAGGTTTGAATATTTTGGTTATGCTAAGGTTTTTCTGTGGCCCATGATGACGCAGATGTCCATGGGGTGGGGTAAGTACTATTAGGTGATCCACTGTTTTCGTTTATCTACGTCTTTCATTTAAAGAAATCAGGCTCTTCAAAGGTTAAAATCTTATAATATTCATAAATAGACTATTGTAATACTATTTAAAAAAAGTTGGAATTTAATAACACGTGGAAATATTTAAAATATTTCTTTTAACTTATATCAAAGTATTGCTTACGTAACCCTGAACTGCATAAGTAATAGCTTAGCTATACGTAAAATTTTAAGACTTGGATACATATATTGAAACGTGACACATTAACACGATTCCAATCATTTCTTCTAAACGCTTTTGAAATTGAGTCTCTGCTTGAAGTACGTGTGTAAGAATGTAAGTGGGTTTTATATCCAATAAAATATATGATGATTTTAAAAAATATTCCAATTCTGATACTACTTAGTTTAGTCCTAACATAACATTTAATAGTGGTAGAGCCACGCTGCAGTCGAATATTTTGTCAATAATGGCATAATATTTGTCTGTAGCATGAATGGGCCGGCTCGCTCGGGGAAGTACCACACTCCTCCTGTACCACAAACCGGCGTCTGAGTGGTAGCTTAGCTACCGCGCTTCGTATGGTGAGCGGCCGAGTTCCGGAGGCCCAACACCCTCCCCATTCCTCTACCCTCTTCCTCCCATTCCCACTTCTATAATGACACTTTTCTTAAAGGATGGCATCGCTTCCGCAATGCCTATAGCGCTGCGGAAGTCTATGGGCGGCGTTGATTGCTTTCCATCAGGTGACATGCCTGCTCGTTTACCTTCGAGTGTTGTATTCCTATTAGTTTTATACATCAAAATATAATCATTACAATTTATTTTTAGTTTGCAGGCGGGTGCAAAACTGCAGCGCTAGGCCTCTCGCCTCAGTTACGTCCTGGGCAGTCACTAGCTTACGGCTATTTATGGTGTCATGATTTGATAATAACCTAGTTACATGTACTGTGCCAATGGAGCATATAGTTTAGCGAAGAAATTTATTATATCCTCAAAGATATAAAACAATTATAATAAACCCTTACTCTAACATATTTTCATGAAAGTTGATTTAGTTTCTTTGAAATAAGTCCGCGCAAATAGATACGGTCAAATGGTTTAGAGGAAGATATGATTTAATATACTGTTATCAATAATATGTACGATACGAAATCATGCACAAACACTTTACGTTTATTGATGTATGATTTTTTATATATTAGAATATTTTGCGTATTATGTCAAGATTAAGTCATATTCTAAAAGTACATTCTTAAAATCACGCTGGATTTTTAAATTTTAAAAATAACTAAATTTTTTGATGAGTTTTATTTTACCACGACATGGTTTCTCGTAAATATGATCCGTAAAGTCTTTTGCACTACAAAATGTGTATGTATACTCTCTGGAATGACTTCCACAAGGCAAGCGCAAAACCAAATTGCTTAGGTACTTACCATTAAGATTCAGTTTAATGTTTACATTGACGGTCTTGCAGGACTATTTTCGGTCAGCTTCAGCATTGTGCCGACCGGCATTATAAATATAGAGTGAAGATTAATAAATTCGAAAAGTCTTAAACAATCAGTGGTTGAAATTAGATTGTCTCCAAACAATTGCATATAAAAGTATGTATTATTCATAATTGTAAATGTTAAATGAAAATAAAACACCGACATAGTTCTTTGAGTTAACAAAATGAAGTAGCAATAACGTTTGTTCGAGAACCGATAACAGTTGGAGTAGATGAATGCTGGTGTGATGTTCCCTTAGCCAGATGGAGTGACAATTTGCACAGGGTGGCTGACAGGTAATGGATAAGTGTCGCTGGAGATTGGACTATACTCCAGCTAAATTTCGCAAAGAATATTTAATAATAAAGCATTGCTTAGCAATCAACGGACCTTCACAGATCTTGGGTAGTCCGTCGCATAACTTTAAATATTTATTATCAGTTTTTCCTTTATAATATAATAACATAAAACATATCACTGTCTTTTCTACAGAATCTCACTGATCATTTCCTTTGTTATTTTTTCGTTGATGAAGGAAACTTCTGCAAAGTACTCGGACTGGGTTACGGGTAACTCATTAATGATATTCATAATAATAAAAATTAAACAATAAATCATAAAAATCAAAGTCGAGAGAAACACAAACTCGTAAGCAAGTAGGTTATGACACACACAGAGACTTTGAGTGGAACACGTATACACGCGCATACAGCCGCGTTTAGTTATGGCATTTAGTTCAATTTTTAATATTTAACAGAACATTATAAAAATTATTTTTATTAAAAACCATACATACATATCATTACGCCTGGTTCCCGTAGGGGTAGACAGAGATCACAGATTTCCATCTGCTACGATCTCGGCATATTTTCCTTGCTTTTGCACTCATCATTCTCTTCATGCAAGCTTGCCGGTTAAGGATACTCTTGATCTGGCCTTTCCTAAATATTTCGGCAAATTTGTCAAGGTATGTTTTCCTTGGGCTTCCCCTACCGGCCCTTCCATCCACATCCGTAACGCGAATTTCTTTTACCAGTCGTCTTTCATCTATCCCTCTATGTGCCCTAACCATGTAAGCATCCCATTCTCAACTTTTACTTTATACGAGTATGTATGTATGCGACTGATTTAAAAAGTAGACAAGAGTGATTGTCAACTATATTTCGAAAGATAGTCTAACGTAGCGAAAATGTATTTTTTACTTATATTTAGGGATATCATGTTTAAAGAAAAAGTTTTTTTGCAATTATCGTAATAAAAAATATGAAACACTCAAACAGTTGTATGAGTGATTCGTGGGTAATGCTATGGTAATAATTGTTATTGAATATTTATTGTGATGTGTAATAGTATTATATAATATACATTTATTCTTTATGGAATTTGCTGCCAGAGTATAGGTGATGCGCCTTGCCTTGTTACGTCCTGCAATGGTTGCAAGCTGATGATAATAAATAAAGTGTAAAGAGTTGAGGAATAATAATTCATAAAGTTTATATTATTAATCAGTTAATATTACATATAGCTGTTATATAATTTTGTAACGTTTGAACTATGCTACATTTTTCTTTTATTGCACCTGAGGAGCTGAGAAATTCAAAAGTATATAATAGGAGCATCTACGGTAAGTTTTTTCTTAAGTTAATTAAAATTAAAGTTCTAAAAGAGAAGGATTAAACCAGGTTACTTAAGTTATAGTTTGTTACATAAAAGTAGAAGCTTTAAATTTATTCATAAAGTTTTATATGTCGTTTACTCCTTAGATTAAATTTCGATAAATAAAATTTATAAAGCAAATTAAATGGTTTATAGTTCCACTTGTAATTTAAAGACATTTTACTAATGTTTAAACACAAATTATAAATAAGTTTTTTCTATATAATAATTAAAGTAAAACTTTTCCTAAGTTTACTTAAAATTAAAGTTCTAAAAGAGAAGAATTAAACTATATAATTTATAGTTTGTTAAGATATTTCATAAAGTTCTATGTGTAGTTTACTCCTTAGATAAATTTGCTTTATAAATTTTATTTCAATAAATAAAATTTATAAAGCAAATTAAATGTTTTATAGTTGCACTCGTAATTTAAAACATTTTACTAATTTGTGTTGTATATTGCATTTTCGTGTAAAAATTGCTTTTAGCTTAGTGTCTTTTTCTATTTTCTGCAAACTATTAGCGTAACTATAAAACAAACTTTTTATATTTCATTATATAATAGTCTACTAGCTAAAACGGACATTTCAATACTAATGATCTTAACTGTAATTCAGATACTCAAATTATGCCTGTCACAAAGCAGGCGAGTAGCATCGTCGTTCGGAACACACAGCAAAGTCAATGAGCATCACATTTGAAATGACATCACACGATCAGTTTTCCCTGTATCAACGTCAAATTAGAATTGCATCGATAGTCCGATGACACATAAATTTCAGTTTAATGTTTCAGTATATTTTGCAAATGATTAAAGAAGACGTATATTATAACATATTTTAGAAACCTTTTAATAATTTGTCATCATATTTCTGTTAAACAAATTAAAACTTAATATAATACACATTGAAGACGACCGATTGGCTCAGTGGCGAGGCCCTCCGCCCACGGAGTCAATGGTCGCGGGTTCGATTCCCGCATTGGAATAAATATTTATAAATGTTTATTCAGAGTCTGGTAACCCCCAATGCGCATTTCCTTTCCTGCCCCTTCCTTTTTTCTCTATCCTTTCCTTTCCTCTCCGCCAATCCACGGTCTGCCGTGCCAATGGATGCGTGGCTAGGGGCGAACCTAGTCGCAAGCGTGCCGATCGTCCCGGGTTCGGGCTCCCCCGGGTACTATGGTGCCTTACCTCAGCATGCAAGGCTCTGCTGGGGCTGACCTCCGTCCTCCCTTGCGGCTCGTGGGATTCACTAAGATGAATTTAATATACCTAATATGTCGAAAAATGACGGCGACGTGGTTCGCCACCCGTCACGTTCTGATTCTCACGAGGACGAATCGTTTCGCTGCGATGAATGGCAGCGGATGGATCTTTGTGGTCTTTGCCAACCTCTGCGGGGGATAGGCGTGAATATATATATATAAAAAATATAATACACATTTTTATGTAGTCTTTAATGAATTTTATTGGATTGTAACATTTAAATGCCATTAAAAGTAAACTATTTAAAAACATTTTTAATACAGGCAGAACATTGAAAAAATAAGATTTATAAATTTCACTTGTTGTAATCTTATGTATGACTAAAAATTGGCTTGCTGGGGAACCTGTTGTTACTGAATATTATTTTTGAGTTGTTGATGTCTATGGGTGGGGTTGATTGTTTTCTATTAGGCACCCGCTTGCTCGTTTACTTTGGAAAAAATAAGTACCTTAATAGTTTTAAGCTATTTGGTACTTACTATATTTATTGTATTAATTAATGTGGAGTTAACTGAAGACGATCTTTATTTATCACCCTGCTGGTGTTCTATAACATAACGACCTCCTTTCAATGACAGAGATACAGACGGTTGAGGATATTGCAGATGTAAATAATTATTTTGAAATATAATTTATTTATATATGTGTTATCAAATTGTGTCTTTAAAAAGGCAACAAAATCAAATAAAAAAAAATTAATTGACGCATTTAACATTAAATTGAACCGATTAGATAACCTTTCCAACCATATTCACTTTTTATGCAACCAGTGGTGAAAGCAGGTAAGACATTTATTAATCTAATCCATAAAAATGAAAAGTTGTAATCGTATGTAAACATATTTGTTAGAGAGTTGCTTGACACAAAATCAGGTACGATTTAATATTTTGAACAAATAACATAATTTTCAATGAAGGTTTCCCTATCGGAAATTTAAAAAGAAAATTATGTAAATGACAAGTACATATCTTCAAGTCAAATCGTTTGGAGAATTATTACCATAATTTATTTCTGACTAACGATGCGCTATTTTCCATGAAGCCTAATTGTTTTATGATTTTATATTCAAAAACATCTATCTGAATAGAAATAATAATATTCCCTTTTTCTCTATCCTTTTCCCTTCTTCCTAGCCAATCCATGGTCTGCCGTGCCAAAGGACGCGTGGCTAGGGGCGAGCTTAATCGCAAGCGTGCCGACCGTGCCGGGATCAGGCTCTCCCGGACACTATAGTGCCTTACCTCATCATACGGGGCTCTGCTGGGACTTACCTCTATCCTCCTTTGCGGCTCATGGGATTCACTATGACGAATCTTAATATACCTAATTCATTAAACGGCAACGTGATTAGCCCTGATTGACCACGTCCTGATTCCCACGAGGGCGAGAAGCGACGAACGGAGAACCGTTTCGCTACGATGAATGTGAGAGGAAGGATGGATGAAAAGATGGATGAGTGTGAAGGAAGCAAGGTAGGGGTGCGGATAGAGATCTGTGGTCTCTAACCCTACAGGGAAACAGACGTATGTATGTATAATAATAGGGTATGCGTAAGACCACAGATCTGTATCCCCACCCCTACCTTATAGCGTGCCTGCTGTTCTTCTTACGGCAACACCCGGGATCTTTAGGGGGTTTTTATCTTCTAATAAAAATTCTTGAAACGAATATTAATTTATTTTTCTTGTTCTATTTTCTTGTATTATGTTCACACATTATAAAAAATATTTTATTGTGATACGAAAGGCGATATGTTGTTACATTCGAGACGTCTGTCGATCGAATACCTTTTGTTTTATTCACAATTTATATATTTTTTATCTTAAAAATTAGGAATGTATTAAAGAAAGGTATATGAAATATAAAGGTTTTATGCATAAGTGACACATTTAATAATGTATCACTACAATATATATAGCTTACCGTTTGCTACGGGAATACAATACACACATGTCATTTGAACAAACCCTAAACACATGTAACCACAAACACAGAGTATACGTTCGAAACGATTGTTCCTAAACGGAAATCAAATCAGTGACTCTTGATTTGGAAAAAGGATCATCTGCCAATGCTTCAAAAAGCTTTGAATTTTTGTGTTTAGAAATACACCATTTATTTATTCAATAACAAGAAATCTAATTATTTCAAATTTTAATAACTATACTGATTCTCTTTTGACCTTTTACTTATCTATAATCTAAGATTTTGTTTTTTCCTTACTCAAATTAACGAAGCGAGATACATATTTGAGGAAAAAATCATTTCGTTAAGGAAAGAAATATATAAAAGTTTAGGGAGAATGCGCAAATACAGAACGCATTTACCTAGTTTATGGACTCGATATGCTCTTATCCACTTAGTGGTGTGTTATGATTATACAACTGGCTCGCTATATTTCGGTTGCTACAAGAGCCACTTTCGGCAACGCAATACATTTATAAAAAATGGCCTTATTATATAGTAGCTTGATATAAATATTGATATATTATATATATTAACAATAGGTTTTTGGATGACCTAAAACCTACTACTACCTTTGGAGTTAGTGGTTACGTCTTTTTTTTCAATATACAAAAATCTAAAATAAACAATATTAAAGACGCGTCACGAAAACACATTAGATTTTATCCGGACGTCGGCGAGCCGTATATTATATTGTATAACAATTAATTTCCCATTTGGAGATGTTTTAGTTTATATTTATACATTTAAATACTTGTATAAATAAATAAATAAAGTATGCGTTGAACTTCTTTCTACATTTCGTTTCAATAATAGAGCAACAGGTAACACTGTTTCTTGTGTAACAAAATTTGTTTATTTTAGGTAACACATATATACACATATATATGATAACACATATTATTAGTAAAACATATATTTAATATGGGATCTTTCTTAAATATATAGGCCTCGATTTTTCTACTAACAAGCAAGAATTATAGTTAGGCTTTACATATACTATTTAACTAATATCAGAATATCGGAAAAGCTCATCATCGCTATTTATTAATAATGTGTTTAGGCACGATTATTTTTAATAATTTTAATTGAAGTTTATAAATATCATCGAAATATGTTGGGAAAGTTGTCCCATAGCTGCTCAGTCCATAGTTGACAACCAAATTTACTAGGGCTATGTCTAACATTCTTTTTCAAAAGTCTTGAACGTTTGATTCCCATTTCTAGATAAATATATGTATGGTATAAAAATATGGCTTAATGTCCATTCGCCCAGAAATAGGGAGATCACTTGCTTAGCCAGTGGGCCATATATGTATGGGTTGTAAAAAAGATGTATTTTCTATCAAATCAATTTTCTTTTCAAAACACTGTCTGTATTTGGAATTATATAATATATAATAAAATACAGATCTACTACTAATAGTAGTATAAGTTTTAAAACTTATACTGACTTTTATTATTCTACAAAGCAAGTTATGTAAAATATTAAATTATTTATCATTTAACATAAAATCACTGTAAGCTCCACCAAATGAATGCAAAAAATGTAAAAGTACAAAAAATAAATGGATATATTTAGAAACATGATACATTCCTGTATATGGCAATATAATGAATTTAGTATGTATGTTAGAATATTTATAACATTGTATTTAACATGATATTTAACGTAACATAATATTCAACGTAATACCTACGAGTACATAGATGGATTCTGCCTTTAATTTGTCGAAATCCATTATGTAGATAGTGATCGAACCCGTTTCGTCACACAGTTCGATAAGAACCCTTGGTCCTTACAAAATTGATAAAATGAAAGTATCCGAAACCCTACAAAAATCAGAGGGATAATTTTTTTTGATATCTTTCTTAATCTTCTATCTCATTTATACACGTTAAGGCAAATTCATGTTTAAGGCAATAGCGAGAAACAATCTTTTTAAAGTTTTTTGTTTGTTTGCCCTAAGTAGAAAACATTTATAAAAATAAAAAAAAATACTCTTAAGTGTTAATGTTAGATACTTAATTATAGGCATATTACTATTTTCGTGCGTAAAATCAAACTATAATAAACTTAATTTACAGCTTCGTATTCCCGGTAAATATGAAAGTATTAGAATTGGATGTTACACTTGTTTCCTTTGACAAAATTTCAAAGGCCTTAGGTAATAATGCCATTCCATACAAAAAGTCTCATTTGAAATTGTGTGTGGTTCAGCAATAAAACAAAATTGACGTTGTATTTTAGATATAAAGAAGTTTTATGTAAATGCAGTTAATGATTTAAATATTTGCCTTTAATTTTTTATATTGAATAGACCACATAATACATAATACAATAGTAATAGTAGGTGAAAACGTGCACCGGAATAAGAGGATATACATGAACTCTATGCAAATAGCATGACTATTTGAAGCTTAATGAATGTGTAATAAGTCTGTTAAACGCAGAGCTACTGTGTTTCAAAAGTATATTATTATTTAAATACATTTGGACACATTCATTCCTTGCAATAAGTGCGTTTAAAAATAATACACATGTAAATAAATCTGCATGAATAATTTACATGTGTATTAATGTGTTTATATAGTATATGAAATTATAACCTTTATAAGGACTTTTGGCCGCCAACTTACATCAGTGACGTTGTATTTTTATTTCATTTTCATAATCGTAAATTATTGTCAGTTATGTTGTTTAATTCTGGTGGCGTATTATACAATATAGTTCGATAAGGCATATAAGTGAAGTGATATGAAATAAATGCGTGTATCGTATCTTTTTACGTTGACTGAAAAAATCCATAGAAGTTTTAGTAGAATAACCATCATTTTATCAAGACAACGTGACAAGCTGACTTGTTTTAAGAGATTTGATATTGTTGTATTTTACTGGACACTGGTATAATAGTTTTAACTAAGCGTCATCAAAGAAAAAAAAACTCTTGTAAATAGTTGATATTCTCATTACTATTTGTAGTGTTTAGGCTACTAATATTCTAAAATATAAACTTCATTTTCTTCTTTTTCAAAGTAAGATTATTATCCTCAAAAGTCCTTAATGTTTGCACTTAACTTGTAATTCATTTCTTTTTCATGACAGAATTCATCGAGATAAAGTTGAATAATTGCTTTTACCATTAAGCCCACGAGTAAATAACTATCAGTGTTAAGATGTCACTGTGAGTATACTTAAAAATTTAGTAAAACATTTTCAATGGTATTTTTAAATACAATAACTAAAAATGAAACAAATTCTTGTGAAAAGTAGCGATAGTAACAATTAATTAGAAATTGAAAATGCTGTTTATAGCATACCAATACATGAGGATGAGCTTAATTTTTTATGGAGTAGGTAGTCAAAGAAGCAATGCCTAATGGGTTGATAGAAATAAATAAACTAATAAAATCCTTTTTTTAACTTGTGACTTTTTATTTACTTTTCGCGGATTTGTTGTTAGAAGGTTAGTATGCAACTAAAACTAACTTCTTGTTATTTTTCGTAGAATAGTTTATGTTCGTTGCATCATTCTACCTTATTGAAACTTAAAACTGATATCTTTATGTCTATTGTAATGACAGAAAAAGCAATAAGAGTTAGTAAAATTATAGCACTACTGGAAGAGGGGTGTAGCCAATGTTACGTTTCATAGCGGTTAAACGTGAATCTTGCAATTGTCCAAAGACCCTGGAGTCGATACCAAAAGACGGGTTCCGTTCAGAGAAGGCAAAGTTCTGGGAGAAAACGTTGCACACAAACACGAGATGATCGTTTTTTAGTAACTCGGGCACTGTGGAAGCGCAAATCTAGTAACACTTTTATTTTTAGGTATGAAGTATTTTTTAATTTCATCAAATTATTTAAAAAGAACAAACGCTATTGCTTTTAACCTAAACTTTATCTATGTAGTTTGTTTTTTTAATACCAGAACAAGGGACAACCGGTATGTGTGTGTTCCGAGTAAATTTTACGAGCTCATGAACAAGCGACATGTCGTAGACCTACGGAAACGAGTACGCTGTTGCTGTGGAAGTTATCTAGCAGTTACAATCTTGATTTTTATACAAAATCGGTTAGAAGAACATAAGAGTTCAAGAAAAAAAAATGCCTTTTAGCCATATTTTATTCACTCGTGTGAAATAAAGTTCATCCATAAACATCTTTTATTTCGTAAATATTCCTAATTCCCTGTGAAGCTGGATAATCTAATTTAAAGTAACAATCCAATCTTTTTGATTCTTCTATACCAAACTCATTGCATATAAATAGGATTATATCGAGCAACGAAATACATAGAACAGAGTGAAAAAGTTTTTTGTAGCTTAGGGAAAGGTGCGATTGATTTCCATACTAACAGTTAATAATATTTAAGAAGCAAACCGAGATTCGAAATTAAACACTGATATGTTTTATCATCACGTTTTCATTCGTCGCAGAATTTAGGGTAAGTGCATACTTTGTATTTTTACACAAAATAATTTCGAATTACAACAACTGTGGCTGGATTTCTCAATGTTCTTTATAACTTAAAATCAAATTTACACCCTACTGAGCTATAAATACTCTGATTTGCACAAAGTTGAAAAATAAAACAGTGAAGAGTGGCTTAATGTCTAGACTGCTTTTAATTTTCTGACAGTTTCAATCTTGCCGTGTCTTCTGCACAGTTTTGATGGCTTTACATTTATTGTAAAGTTTAATTAACATTTCATTTAATTCATCAATATTCTATTAAAGTTCATATACATATCTTCGACTATTGGGTATGAGGTCTCCGGATTTTTGTACGAATAGACAATGATCCAATATGTTTGTCCATAAATACCTAGCCTGGTTATACGTATGTGGGAATGGAAAATAATATCTTTAAAAAAATAATGTTTTACTACTGTATAGTGTTCAAAGCTAAGTTATATTTTGTGTGTCGTTTGTATTTGATATTTATTGTCACATTTATTGTGTACGTGAGGTTTAAAACTACTACTGTCATTTTTGGGAAATAACAGTATTGAAATTGTATTTTATTGTTTTGCGTATAATATAAGTATACAAATAATAATAAACCAGCAATTAAATGGTTTGAGGTCGTATTTACATTTAAATTGTAGTCGATTCGATGACACTTGCGATTGGAATATTGGCGAGAACGATATTTTCAAGCCAAACGCGTACTCAACGGCAAATCAGATGGTCGTAGAAGCCGCTGGAGTCGAGGATGACCTTAAGGCAATCGGTGTGAGGAGCTGGAGGGAAAAAGCTAAAGGAAGACCCAACTGGAAAAATTTACTGAACCAGGCTAAGGCCCACCCGCGGCTGTAATGCCTTGATGATGATGAAGCACTTTGCTTGTTAAAATAAATGATGAAGAAGAATTTTGAAAAACATTCTTAGAATTATTAATAAATAATTTCATTTTATCAATTTTTTGGTTTTTAATATATAATTTAAAGTATATCAAGAAACCTTATATGAAGTCTAGGAAAGAAAGTTCATTATAAAATGTCCCCCTAAAGTCATCTTAGAAAAGAAAATCATTTCAATTCGTTTGAATAAATATCATTCTTAAGTACTTAATTTATAAATAAAAATAATTTGCATTCAATATGTATAAAATATTTTTTACTATATAGATATAAATAAATAAATTTTAAAATTATTAAATTGATAAATATAATAGAAAATTGAATAATTCTTTATAATTTTATAAATTCCTTGACTTCTATATAATTCTCTTCAACCTATATCAATATTTTTTAATAAATTATAACCATAATTTAAAAAATAATAATTTTTCCCATAAGTAGATAAATTTGGTATAAATCATATTTAAGATTGAGAGTTTTATTATGACATATAATATAAGAAATTTTTTTTTCTTATATTATATGTCATAATAAAACTATTTAAAGAATAAACTCCCATTATTCTAATTAAATAACCTATTAATAAACCTATTAATCTAATATAAATAATTATTACTTTTATATTAAAAGGTAAATAAAATATATAAGGATATTTAAAAATTATTCAACTTAAAAATCTCCCAGTTACTAAACTTATAAATAATAACATAAATATTGTTTTTAATATAATATAATCTTCATTATATATATTATAAGTTGACAATAAATTATAGTCGTTAATTATAGTATATATAATATTAATAATCGTATTGTATAAAAAACAGTTAACCCTGTTGAAATATAATATAATAAAAAAAAGCAATTTTACTCCTGTAATGCAATGCCATTTTACTCCTGTGTGTTATTCTATTTATAACATACTTATATTATTGGGACATTGTTTATAAAGCCGCGTATATGAGATGAATATCAGAAATCTTTAGGGCTTATTTATATGTATTTATGATCGACGTCGTAAAAAGGTGTCAAGAAACATTTGTGAAGCATGTGAGTGCTTTTAGAAAAGTCGAAAGTTATGCGAACATTATTATCAAAGTTTTAATAAATCATTCTTCATTATTTCCATGAGTGCAAACATAACTTTTTATTGCGCGATACTCAAGATCGTGAGTTTGACGTAGACGTCAAAACGGATTACAGAGTGATTACCACATAAGTATAAAACACTAAGAATATTTTTTAATGTTAGAAAAGTTTATGATAATAATTTACTAATGTCATTTAATATAATTCCTTAAATTGATTATATCACAAATCATAAACAATAAATGAGCAACATATGATAGTTAAAAAGTAACATAAGTTAAGTTTTCTACAGCCCATACATACTACTGATGGGTGCGGGCCTTCCTTATTTTTTTTCAACCCACCTCGCCTCTCTGAGGCGGATTGATGGGCTGCCCAAACTCGCAGTAAATACTAACATTTCTTTATCGCGACGCGGGAATCGAACCCGCGATTAAGGAGTTCGATATCATCATAAGTCATATCACAAATCATTAAGAATAAGTGAGCAAACATGTAACAGTTAAGAAAGCTACGTATCATTATGATATGCAGTACTGTTTTTTTTTCAGCTTATATACTTGTATGTCCCACTGTTGATCACGTGCCTCCCCCATTTTAATAGACTTCAACCCACCTCGGATGGGGTACCCAGACTCGGAATAAATACATATATTCATCTCGATACTTTAATGTTAATCACAAACAAACATCAAGAAGTGTGTGTATATTCTGTATGTACTAAAGATTATTGATTTTTCCTCAATGTTTTACTCAATTGCAAAGCTAACATTACTTTTTCCATATAATGATACTGTAATAATAGCCCTCGGGATTGTAAGGTATATGGCTGAATTTAAGCAGAATCGCCAAAGTAACTTAAAGAAAACTAAGGAATATTTAACAATAAATTGAAATATTTAATCTAGCACTTTATTGGCATTCACAAGTGGGTAACTAAAGTATTTAAGAAAAGCTTGTAAAAAGCTTATGGCCCTTTGTTTTAATTTTCATTAAGGATGGCTGCTCTCCAAACTTAGGTTAATTTTGAAGAGTAATCTCTAAGAGAATAGAATTAATAATTTTTAAGTAACTAAAACAAAAGGTTTTAATAATATAATATAATATTATTTGAATTATTTTATCTGTAAAATAGTGCTAAAAAGACGTTGCGTTTATAATCTTATAAATGACAATAGTAATGTCATCCTAACCGATTTGCCGGAAGTGCGAATTGTGCAGAATATATTTATGTGCTTTAAATGTGTGTTTGTTTGCAGGAGGTGTTCGTTTGATTGCTTATTTATTCAATGGAAGTAGGTTTTTTTATTCGACACTAAAATATCTTTGTCTTTGGGACACAATTGAGATACACAAATTTCATGCTATGATATGGACAGTCAAAAGTTTTACTTAGCTAAGATCCGCGACAAGCAAAACAATAACAGAAAATTAATAATGTGTGTTTTTTCGTTGGGTTTAGTGGATTTATTTGGATTTTAAACCAAAAACTTACCGAAAATCGGCCATCAACTCTCCACCCACCAACCACTAGATACACGTTTACAAGATGGAAAAGTGATAATGTGTGTTTGGTGTTGTGTATAGTGGTTGGTGGGTGGAGAGTTGATGGCCGATTTTCGGTAAGTTTTTGGTTTAAGTTCCAAATAAATCCACTAAACCCAACGAAAAAACACACATTATTAATTTTCTGTTATTGTTTTGCTTGTCGCGGATCTTAGCTAAGTAAAACTTTTGACTGTCCATATAGTGATGGATTTCCGCAAAGTAACGCCTGACTCCATTAATAATTCATGCTATGAAATTAAATCTTAAAAGAATATTAGTTTTGTTGGAAATTCAAAGTAAAGAGTCTTGGCAATCGAATTGACGGGGCACCCAGAATTGGAATAAATAACTGTATGTCAAATATATTTATCCCGATGCAGCAATGGAACTCCCGACCATTGATTCCGAAAGTGACAATTACGCTACTAAGTAAATTAGGTTGTCCGATAAAATATATAGTTGGTATAAATATAAAGCTCTTAAGAATAAATTTGTAAACTAAAAATGGGTCTTCCACTTCTAGTCACTGTCGTTATTATATTATAATAATTATTATAGATTATTTATTTTTATTGAAAAGTAATAGAATTTTTAAAAAGGACGCTAATGGACGGGGAAATTGCTAGTAAGCGATATTATATATATTATGTATATATTTTAGTTAGTCTGTATAGGACTACAGTTGAATGGTTTAAAAAGAATTCTTATTTTATAAAGAGTATTCTATTCTTTAAAATCAATCTATTATTTATAGTAATGAAGAAAATAAAACATAAACATTGTAAAAAATTCTACTTTTCACGTTTTTGACTTTTTATTTCGATGAACTAAAATCGTGAGTACAATACGAGTATAAATTTCGTATCAAACACAAACATTTTTTAAGCATTTTAGAATGAAAAACAAAGAAATATTATTAGCTTCACATATGTTTCGTTACTTTGAGACTTGTTTGAGAAAAATATTTTTTTTGTGGATTTATTTATTCTTAGATACTATAAATTTAAGTACATCTTAAACTGTGTGGTTGCTAAGACTGTTTTAAAGATTACATTCCTTATATTTTCAAATATTTTTGTTATAATTATTATACATATATGTTGTATTTTAACTTCACTCAAATATAAGGTTAGGAATTCACATCAATACATTATTAAGCGGATACAATTTTAAATAAAAAATGAACCATTGGAAATCTGCAATAGAGATTGTTTAAATAATGTTGCTTAAAGTGTTTTTTATCGGATGATACATGCTCCGAATTTAGTTTCCGCCTTAATAACAATTTATATGAATGTGATTGGCTCATACGAGGCTGGATTGTTAACAAAAGTACAACACAAAATACTAACATAAAAATTGTATAGTTCTAATTTTAAATTAAAAGAGATAAATTTGGAGGCTGTTTTTAATGCTACGATATGAAGGTTGCCGCTGGAGTAGACGAGTGGAGAGTACGCTTTGGTAACGCCTACGTAAACATAGTGTGAGATACCCCTGGGCCAGAGGGGTGAACTGTATGCGTGAAGCTGAAGGTCTTGACTATGTCTAGTACTGGACTGCTGCAGGCCTGTTCATGATGATAATGATGATGATGATATAATCGATGCAATACCCCTATTCGATAAAGCGCCTATTATTTCTCTATACCTACTTCAACATAAAAAAAAAGTAGACGTACTGTCGTATTAAATTGGGACTTAAGAACTGAAGATAAAAAGTTTTAGCAGAGTTTAAAGCGTGTTAGAACGCCAGCATACCTCTGAGTCATGCATCGCTGCCACCGACGGAACTTTGTTCCCTATATTATGAAAACTTTTATAATAAGAAAAGTTTAGGGGAATGTAGTGTAATTGAAATCGCTTTATGTATATCAATGACACTATTTCCTTACAACTTTGTGGTGCCGTAGTGATACATTTATAAGTGTATCACTAATGCATTAAAACCATTTATATTACATTACATTTTTTTGACATTCGTATGATTCAAATTTAAAATGAAAAAGAAATTATTATATAAAAAAAATGTTTAGTTCTAGTGACGTCTTTTGGATAGACATGTCAACCATCAGGCATAAGTAATTGCAATTATATATATTAAAATATAAAATGTAAATTGAAAAGAGTTACTAAAATATAATAAAGTATAAATATGAATATGATATAAATGTATTATACATATGATTTGAAAACAAGAAGAATAAATTAATATCCTTTTGAAGAATTTTATTGGAAGATAAAAAAACCCCTAAAGATCCCGGGTGTCGTCGTAAGCAAGTACGGCAGGCACGTTATTGTACTGAAAATAAAATGCTCGTTTATTAATTTTTTTACAGAGTATATTTATGAGTTTCATATCTGATGATGGCATTTGCATCTGGTATTTTTTTATAGCCCATATATGTCTCACTGCAGGGAACGGGTTTTCCCATTTCTGCAAAAATGGACACATTAACCCACCACGCTTGTCCAATATGGATTGGTGGGTAACCAGACCCGGAATAAATAAATATATAGAATCAAACCCGCGACCATTAACTCCGTAGGCGGCAGACCCACCCCACAGAGACATCTGGTATAGAGGAAGTGAAATATTCAAGAGATAACATTTGTGGTTTCTATACTCTTTTCTAATGTTTATAGAAGTTTATTTAAATGTATAGTTAAGGGAAACTTGCATTAGTAGGAAACTTGCGTTAATGTATCATCTTTAATCTCTTGTTTGGTAAACCAAGTTTTCACTCCAACCAAGTCCGCGTTAATCCCTCTTTAGCAAACTTCTCCCGGTTATGATGTTCGATTCTAAAAGCAGCAATATCTTGCTAGACTCTCACATTCTATAACTAATGCGAACACTAAATGCGACATTGGATCTGATACAAATATTCCAGTTTCGTAATCGGAAGATTTTATGATATCTCTATTACATGCAGGAAGACACGAATCTAGTTTATAATTCATATTTGGGTGATTTCTTATTCGATAAATGACGTAGAAATGTTGTTCGATCTTAATGAAAAGGGGTTATTTTTAAAAATAATAAAACAAACAATAGTTTTGGAAACATGCATATATTTCCACTTTATAATTTTAAAGATAAATAAAGAGTTTACCTGTTCTAGTCTATTTTTTTAATTAAGATTTTAATATAGTATCATTTATTATTTCTTATGTGGATGAATACATTTATGAATGTTTTGTGTCTTACTTTTATTAGAACAAAAATAATATATTCGATTAAAGTATGTTTGAGAAGGCCTAAATCAAGTAAGAACAAATCATTGTCGAAGATGTCCGCACCCTGAAGGTAAAGGTCGGACAATTTTGCGTCGGGCGCCGTCGTAACATATTTTCATATATAACAAAATCATGACATTTTTTTAGTTGGATATAGACATTGAAGAAGAGTCACGACAGGAGAAAATAATTTTAGAAGGGTTTAGTATCAATATCATGTTATTAAATAGCAGGTGTCAGTCAGTTGTTCAGAAAATTGGCGTTAACAATGTTTCGAATATTTATTATTTATCGCATTCAGATATTAAATGCATTTAATAGTAAGTAATTGTGTACGGTAGTGAGAAGTATATAGATCTCAGAAAGAAAGATAGAAGAAGAAAGAAAAGTTGCGACGTATAAACAATAATTTTTCTTGTATCCTATAGAACTATTTTTATAAATTGATACATGCACATTTACTAATATTGTCTTATTATTGAAGCTTAGTTGTGGCTGGTTTGGGGTCCAAAAAAGTCCTAAACCAATATTTTACTTATAGAAATTTAGTTACATTTATTAGCTGCCCGGGCATTCCTTATTTTACCATTTCCGGCAGATCGCGCATTGAGTTTGTTACCTAACTTTATAATAAATCCTTATCTAAATTTTGGTTGATAAATATAGAAATTGTTAATAATGTACGTTTCCAACAATTTCTACAAGAAACTTTACAAAAAAAATGTAGATTGTGTAATATGACCTCAATGAGTCAAGTTGTTCAAAAGTTCAGAAGACGATGCTTAATAGGTGCAGTAATGATTATGTGGATACTGTAACTGACATTATTCTATTGAGAAAACGCAATATTAGTAGATAACTTTGTGATATCCAGTTAAGTTGATTTGAACATTGTGGTTATTTTGTGTGTAACCGAATTAACTCAGTAGGTATCTTATATATCAATTTTTTAAAGGGTTCAGTGAGGGTTTTCTATAAGGTTTAATATTGCATAATATCGTCACTGTTATGAATATATAACATTATCACTTGCAGTCGAGTCACGACATTTATTAGTATGGGGTCAATCATGTACTATGTTAGGAATAATATATGTCCCATACTAGAGGACGTGAAGGTGCATCTATCTGCCTGAGCAATAAAAACCTATTTGTGATCTCCAATCCGCCTGTTAAGCGTGAAGATTATGGTAAAGTCCCTAATTTGTAAGGGAAGCCAATGTTTAGCAATATATTTTTATAGTTGTATATATTGATCACCAATTAGCGCAAAGTCAATGATCGCGGGTTCGATTCCCGCATCAGAATAAATATATATGTATGACCTAAGAATCTGGTAACCCCACCAATCCACATTGGACAAGCATGATGGGTAAATGTCCGTTTCTCCAGAAATGGGGAGGTCCGTGCTCAGCAGTGGGACATATAGGGGTTGTGAAGAAAAAAAATACTGATCATATGATTATGGATATGACCATAAGGGTATGAAATAAATTTATTAATTTTCAAAAGTTTCCGAGTAGACTGCTATTGGTACAAAATTGGAGCACAAAATCTACCGACCAGTAACTAAAAATTTTACTGAATCATAACTAAACAAGTAGTAGTTTGAATTATAGTGCTAGGCAATGCTAACAAATTATTATTGTAGTGTGTTATTGGATGGCGCTTAAAAATTTGACACGAGATGAGACACACGATCCATACTTGAAGTGAACGCAAGATACTAAATATACTAAATATGGCGTTCACTTCAAATTTACTTATTTATATTTTATTTTCTCGTTTTTTAACATCGAATTTATTAGTATATTACTTTCAAAAACAGTTTCCGCCATATATTGAACATTCACGCACAATGCTTGTCAAAGGTAGGTTTCCGGGATATTCAGATTCGAAATAAATACCTGTATAAATATATTGCATTTATTACATAAATATATGTAGTATTAACGATACGATTTGCATTATTTATATTTATTTTAACAATGGTAACTGAATAATGCTGAATGCTTCTTTTTTGCCTTCGCGTGTTCCCAATTTAGGTGGGCGGGCTCTTCTAATTACCTATATGATGCCAAATAGCTTGGTGCAGAGTTGTTGGGTCTGATAGTTCTATTCTTTTAATTACATAGTCGCGTCATACCAGCCCTACCCTATTCGCGTTCTGGAATTTATGGAGTTTTTTCCTCCACTTGCTCGCCTGAAGTTCATGGCGTAGTCATATCACATAAAAAGGCTTTCAGAGAGTTTATCTGGTGAATGTTGGATTTTTACAATATCAAATATAGTGTAAAAAAATTGTGGAAGTCTAATCCACATCAACCGGCTATTGTTTACCAGCAATTAACGAGAATGTATTTGTTTTGGAAACTGTTTGAGATTCATTAACTACAGTAAACAAGTCCGATTAGGTTTCACGTAATAAGAATCGCGTAAAATCTTTGGAATATAAACTCATTCAAGTCATGTAGCGCTTTTATCCTATGTGATTGATTGCGTATATTAGCTTCCTAATGTTCATGTGTATTTTCTGGTATTATTATATTGTATCTGGCTTAACATTCAAGTAAGCACTTGATTAACGCTGATTACGTGCTCTTTATATATTTTGTTCACACTTATCTTCACAATCTTTCATTAGCCTAAAAATAAATTACTTTAGAACGAATCCCTTAACGATTTGGATGTTTTTTCTGTGTGGCAAAAAATACGTTTTATCGTTTGTAGTAATTAAAAAAATGACAAAAACTTAAAGTAACTTATAACAAACGTATAAGTGTTACGAGTAAACTATTTATTATTCCATAATAAATGTTACTTATTACTTAGTAATCATCATGCCTAATTTATGTTCATTACATAAATTATTGTGTCAAGAGTACAACACATTTTGTTTTGTTTTATTGTTTCATGTAGACATCAGAAGAAAACAACTAAGATCTGAGAATTATTAATAACAATTCTTAATATTTTATTTTAAATTATTTGTTTTTATTACTTACGTCAACGTTGCTGTCCATCTTCTATTATTTGCTCTCAAACTCTCTTCATGAAACACTCACGAGATAATATTGATGGCGAGAATTAAACTTAGGTAATTAATATAGTCAGGCGTTACTTTACGGAAATCCTTTGTTAATATGGACAAACTTACTTTGTTCGAATCCGCGAAAATAAATAAAAAAATCAAATTCTTATTCAGTTATTCTAACAAAAACGCGTTAACTAGCCATCTTTATATTTTGGTAAATTCCAGTTCAGAAATTCATACGATCGTCATATTAAAACTGGAATTATCTGTGAAAAAAATATTTAAAAATGTAATATGTCCATCTATCAGAGCATTTTGTGAAAAATCATATTGTTATCAGCTCCAAAATATGGTATTGTAATTTTTTACATTAACTACCTGTCACTGAATAATAACGAATTAAACTAAAAGTTTTTGCGTACATTACACAGACGACTATTCAAAATAATTTAGACTGCAATAATTTTGAAATAGCTCGGCAAGTAATGTACATACATAATACATGGTCTGTTATAACTTTGTTAAACAAGGCTAAAGGATTATAATGGACTTTATAATTTGTTGGTTTTTAATGTCTAATTTGTAATGGAAAAAATATATTATTTCTTCAATTATAAACCTATTATATTATGAATAATTATATATGTATATATAATATATAATAATTATATATATATTATGAATAATTAAAGTGGTATTTAAAGACTTAATATGAACGTTTATATTGTTGTTAATATTATATAAATGAACTAACTGAAATATAATTAAAAACTGATTCGAAAGTGCGTATCGCCGCATTAAATCTAAATTTTCATTGGAGCACAGACTGTATAATAATCTTTTAACAGAATTTTGGAAGTAATATCTGCTGGTAAGGGATTACTTTCTTGTTATCATAAATAATCTTAACTTAAATAATGGTTTACTTGGGCAAAAGAGAGAGCTGTGGAAGAGGATAAAAAAGCTCTCTTTTCTAAGGTCCCTTTTTACAAGTATATAGTTTGTTTTTTTTTACTTTATTTGTTCTTTTATATTTGTATAAAAAAAACATTTATATTGTTTACTATTTATTTTTTAAAAAATAACGCAATTTATTTCGGCAGTCTTAAAGTTTGCAGTATTGCCGTGCTCTAGTAACAGGTGTGTTTCAGTGCACGAACAAAACGGTATAAACATAATTCCGATAGAGCCTTAAATTTATATTTATAGGTACACAGTGTATGTCCATATTGTTGATATTTATTAAGCTTCCTTGAACATTTAGTACTTCGAAAAGGTTGTAACAATACGTATGAGTGTATAGACATAACGTATATATTCAAATTAAATTTTGTTTGTTCTTTTCTTCACTACAGCCATTGATTAAAACTAAAAGAAGGTTTTTAACAGACTAAATAGGTACAAAGTGTAGGACAAGCTATAGCGCATAGACCTTTTGCATATTATACAACTAGCTAAGCCTGGCTGGCTTAGCTAGTTGTATAATATATAGGGTTCTTGTTTAATTTGGCAGCCTTCATAAAATATTTTCCACTTGAAAACTGCCTATAGTTTTCCTTGCATAGAATGCACGATAAATTGTAAATATATAATGATTTCGATGATAAGGTAATAATGAATATGAATGGATAAAGGTAATATTTTAGGGTTTACATTGAAAGTAAGATTGTTGGGACGCACCAGTTGTATATCATCAGGTATTTATGCAGGTTGAAGTGGTTTAGAGAAATTTTATTAACTTTTCAAAATTGCAAAGTTTCTCATAATAAAGTTTAGCTGCTGAATTGGTAATCTCAGTTGTAGACTTAAAGTAACTTGATGTAAGTTAATATTGATCTAGATGTTTTGTAGATAATTTTAATGCGATCATGGCATAGTTTTTTTAAGATTTATTGAAAAACAAGTAATTGTATTAACATCAAGTGTCATCCAGTACAAGTTTAAAAAATGTATGTGTAAATTAACTTCTTTGCAAAAAAAAAACCGGCACCTTACAGTCATTGGTTTTATAAGGATAATATTTTTAATTAGATGACTAGAAATTTATATTTTAGAATTTTTTTAACACTTAAAGCCTAAGTAAGAAGTTAAGCTCACCCAAAAAATAACAGATTCTTCATTATTAGGGCTGATTTCTTCAAAACACCGGTCAGCATAGAGTTGTCCTGGTATTCGTAACACTAGCCGATATCGGTCTTTACCATGCAGATAATTTCGAGCCTCATCAGAGACGAGTATGCTACTCCAGTTACCTAGTGTCCAAAATAGGTAATTTCTAGAAAACCTCAACCGAGTAATCCCGTGCTCACGGAATAACTTGAGGGCTTGTGTTGGTAGTCGATTGCGTATATCAGCCGCATTTAGCATTTGCCGTTCTCGTGGTTGTATGCAACGTTTTCTCCCAGAAATTTGCCTTCTCTGGACGGAACCTGTTTCTTGGTATCGAGTCCAAATTCTTTGGATGGTTGAACCACTCACGTTTAACCGCTATGAGACGTAACATTAGCTACGCCCCTCTTCCAGTAGCACTATAATTTAGCTCTTATAGCTAAAACTAACTGAAAACTAGCTCTTATTGCTTTTTCTGCCTTTACAATAGAGACAAGTCACAATAAGGCAGGATAATGCGACAAACATAAATTATTCTATTTATAATATATATCTAGAATAATTCATATTTGTTGTACCTTCTAACAACAAACCCGTGAAAACTAAGTAAAAAGTCACAAACTAAGGAAAGGGAATATTTTTTAAAAAGCTTCGTATTTGGAATTAACTTTTATTCATACCCAGACTCATAACCTCTTTAGAACTAAATTATTACCAATAATGTGAAAAAACAAAACCTATACATTTACGAAGAGATGTAACAAAACTTCCCTGGCCATTGTATTTGGTGAGTAATCTTAGCTTAGACTTGTTAACTAATCTGCATTTGATCGAAACACAGCAAAAAAGTTTAATATTTAAAGTGGGTAACATAATTTTTTCCAGCATAAAATTTTTTTGTTTCTGAAGAGTCAGTTTTCTTGGGCCGGCATGTCTATAGACGAGTGTTGATTCAATTGTTTCCACGAGTGACGACCACAAAAAGATTGAAAAAATATTTATAATATTTATAAATATATTTTTAGTTTATATTCAACTAACTTTTTCTATATACATGTCTCATTGCTGGGCATGGGCCTTTACATTTTAGGAGGAATGAACCCACCCACCAAGTTTATTCAAGGCGGATTAGCGGCATGCCCGCACTGTGAATGCCTGAAGGGCTAACATATATTTATTCTGATGTAGGTATCGAACCCGCGACCACTGACTACGAAAGCGGTAGCTTCACCACTTGCCAATAAATCTTCAAAGTTCAAGTAACTCGGAAAAATAAGATTGTATTGAAATTATAAAGAGACTGTTTATTTTTATGTCAGATTTTAGGTTACACAAAACCAAATTGAGGTATATTGACATTGTGTGAAAATGAAATATATGATATTTACGTCGTCTTATCTATTAGAGAAGTTAAAGGAAAAATACCAAATAGCACCGTTCTGTCACAGGATAAAATACTTCTGATATATTTGTGTTTGATAAAAATTTACAGGTAAAATCGGCATTGGAATAACACTATTATTGATTATAAGAAAATACACTTTTAGTGTAAAAGGGGAGTATTTTACACAAAAGTACTACAATGCGGTGTTACCAGTTCTATGAAAAAAAAACATCTTAGTATATATTTCCTATGTACTTTAGATTATAAAGATGGATTTTGATGTTTTTCGAGTTATTGCAATGATAGTTTGAAATAAGTCATTCGGTAGTTTTTCGATAGATTAGATACAAACATACGCTTTTGTATGTATGTGTAATTATTATTTGACATAATAATTTAGCTTGGTCTATCGCCAATGTTCATTATTTAATTTTTTTTTAAGAAGCGGTAAACAAACGTGTACGCCGATCACCTGATGTGAAATAATTACCATAGGCATCACTGATGCGTTTCTTATCTTAGGGCAAGGACATCATAGGATAAGATGGAAGTAAGGCACATTCATGCATGGCTTTACTACTTTTGTATTGTTATTTATATTAGCATTTTTAATATCTACAATCATTTCAAACACTATTCATATATTTCGATAGTAAATACGGTGTTGTTAGCCTCGTCGGAAAGAGAGTTGCAGGAGATGATGAATATAATGCATGGAGCTTTAGAAAGGAAATGAATGAAAATGAATAGAAAATGAGAAGGTGATCATTAAAAGGCGAGTGAAAGCTGGTAAACAGGTTAATGGAGCTCTGCACTCCTATATGAAAAGTCAAAATGTGCCTAAAATGGCCCGATTGGTGGTTCATCAGGGGGTGCTTGTTCCGACTCTAATATACGGTAGTGAAAGTTGGGTTTGGCAGAAGACTCATAAAAGCAGACTGAATGCGGTGAGCTGAATGCTGAATGAGAGCATTAAGAAGTTTGTATAGTGTAACTTTGAATGATAGAATAAGAAATGAAGATATAAGAGAGCGATGTGGAGTAAAAGTGTTGCTTAGATGATTAGGCACATAGAGAGGATGGATGAAAGACGACTGGTAAAATAAATTTACGTTGCGGATGTGGAAGCAAGGGACGGTAAAGGAAGACCACGGAAAACATACCTTGACCAAATTGCTGAAGTTTTTAAGAAAGGCCAGGCCAAGAGTACCCTTAACCGGCGGGCTTGCATGAGGAGAATAATGAGTGTAGAGGATGCAATAGAAGTATGCCGAGATCGTAGCACATGGAGATCTGTGGTCTCTGCCTACCCCTACGGAAGACAGGCGTGACGATATGTATGTATGTATGATAGTAAATAGGAAAAAATAAATAAATAAAAAATCTCCGAGAGCTAAATTGGTACAGAGGTCGTATGCTAGTATATTCACCATGACATCTAGGGGTATAACACGCAAAAAATATCATAATGTTTCTACAAAAATATGCCGCCGAGGATTCGAATACGAGTGGTACGTGTTTGATCCAGATTACACTAGGACCGGAGTGGCCGTATTACGTGTTTAACTCGGACTAATTCCATGTTGGTTCTTTCTGATATTAATTTGTATCTAATCGAATTTAAGTAACGTAAACCAATGGAGGATGGAAAATTAATTGGGTTATCTTATTAATAGTTAGTTATTATATTTTATAGTATCTATATTTTAATAATGTACAATAATATCAACAATTTTACGTAATTATAAATAGATATTAAATATAAATGTAATCGGGTACATGACATGAAAACACGCGATAAATAATCAAGTGACAGACGCGGACAATTAAATGCTTCTGCGATGCTTATAGCACTGTGAATGTCTATGGGCGGCGTCAATTGCTTTCCATCAGGTGACACGTTTGCTCGTTTACTTTCTTAAACTATAAAAAAAACTCGTGATAGATAAACACTACGACATTATATATACTACAATTGTTGATAGTTGCTTGTTCTCACCTTGGTACACCGCATAATTGTAATATCGTACCAAATAGTGAAACGATTACAGCTATACTATAATCGTTAAGTTTCCTTGTAACTATATTATTACAACGTACAATATTCGACTAGCTCAGCAATAAAACATAGTATGCACATAAATCTTCATAACTTGTGACATAGTCCTATCGGCGAGAAAAGAGAATTCTCTTATTTACGGCAGCCATAATCTTGAACGGAATAGAGAATAAAATGTTTTCTTTTAATAATAGTAGAAATATATATATATATATATATATATATATATATATATATATATATATATATATATATATATATATATATATGTATATATATATATGTATATATATATATATGTATGTATATATATATATATATATATATATATATATATATATATATATATATATATATATATATATATATATATATATATACATATATATATATAATATATATATAATTTCTGGGCGGAATGTTTGCCGGATCCGCTACTATGCTCCTCTATTATGTATGTTCTACTCTAACTATGCGTTAACACTTTTGGAATTTCTCTGAAATCTTCAGATTCTCTACTCTGTAAACGTAACATTAAAAATGATTATATTACTTAAAAATATACTTAAAAATAAATAAAGAATAAGTCGAAATTAATTTTACGCTATTTTCTGTTGTCTACGTACTAAGCACCTCAAATCTTTCTTTTAAAGAACATTAAATCCGCTTGTCCCAGTTACTGTGTAAAGTGCTATCTCACGCTTTACTAAGGATTTTCCGCAAGACTATCTTCCCTGAAAGGATATTTAATGTAAAATTCTATAAAGTGAATTCTTCATTTATGAAAAAAATAATCTAAATTTATACAATTACGAAAAATTAGTACTATATAAAGCAGAAAATGTTATTATTTGTTAAATAAAATTATAAGACCTAATAATATAACAAATATGTATGTAGCATTTATTTACTTAGTGATAGGTACTTTAGAAATTTCTCGCGCATATCACGAATACGTGGTCCGAAGAACCGAAATTTAGTTCGACATATACTTAATGGTTGCATTTCTTCAAGGAAATTCAAAAATTGTAGATTTTAATAAAATAACTTTTTGTCTCACTTACAACATAAAAAGTGATTATATAATTTTATTTATTGTTTGCTTTATTTGTTGGATGACCATTTAAGTCCAGGTGGCAACATTTTGAAAATTTTACACAAGTAAAGAAACTTTATTCAAAAAATATCTTATATCATCATCATTATCATTCATATCTACAGCAGTCCACTGCTGTTATATATCATACATAAAATAAAATCTTGAAGACTTAAAACATAAAATTTGTCAATAAAATAATAAAGAGGTCGACATCAGGCCCGTCAGAGGAAAATAAAACTTCTTTCAGCGAACTCCACAAAACGTAACTTATACATACCAATATTAAGAGAAGTGACACATTTTATACCCAGGGATATCTCCGAATTTTCTAACTTTGCCTGGCGGTAGCGATGTCATTAGGACTTCAAATATTTAAAATATTCCGAATCTGAACGGTACATGATGGGGCAATTCTTCTAGATGAAAGATTTTGTTAGTCTTATTATTGTATAACAACACAACAAAATCTTTTTCTTTTAATAAAGGACGGGACAAACCCATTGATAAAATAGCCGTAGGATGGGAGATATTATCACTTTCTTTGTGCAAAGTATAGAAATACACAATTTTATTATATAATTTACTCCAATTTTTTTTTAATATTTTGTTGTGCTTTGTAATTTTTGTAAGAAATTTAGATTATGTATTTAGTTTTGAATGAATGTAAATATGATAATAATAGTTCATTTGTCAACTAGTTGGCATTTATATTAATTCTCTGACCTTATTAATCTTTTGGAATGGTATTTATGGCATCGTATCTCGAGACTATAAAAAACCGCTGATACAACACGTCATGCATGCATGTATTTGAAGTAAGTAAAATTTGCAGTAACAGGCACTGTGATTTGAAATTCAGCATAATTTCAATTAGTTTGTTTCTTTTGCAATACGGCTTCGATTTAGCATGGATAGCTTATACTGCCATCATTTGTTCGTCAGTAAGTCGAATAGATAGGTAGAACAGTTTTTGCTTCTCTTTACGCTTCACACGTAAATAAAAAATAAATAAATAAAAAAATAGCTTAAAATAATCTAATGATTATTTTAAGCTATTTATGAAGAAATCCTTCTAAACTTGATACATAATTATGAGATTTTATTTTTTTAGCTTATCAACCTTTAAAGTTTAAAAAATAATTAATATATTACTTCCAATTAATCTTATTTTTTTTCACAGCCCGTATATGTTCCACTGCTGAGAACGGGCCTTTCTATTTCTGGAGGAACGGATATTAACCCGTCATGCTTGTCCAGAGCGGATTGGCGGGGTTACCAGACTCGGAATAAATATATGTACATATATTTATTCCGATGCGGGGATCGAACCAGCGACCATTGACTCCGCGGGCAGGGGCCCCCGCCACTGAGCCAATCGATCGTCTCCTAATCTTATATTATCTATTAATATTAATCTTATAAATACTGTAAATAATTTTGTTAACATTTTAAATATTTAATTTCTTGTGCTTATTCGAGTTATATTTAAAAGGAAAATATAAGTAAAGTTAAATAACGAGTTCAAATTTACTATGCGCTATAAATTCAAAGTTGTAGCTCGTAAAATGTTCAATTGTTTCCTGAAAAAGTTAGCCACTGCACGCGAGCTCGCAGAATGCTTAACCTTTTAATGCAAAAATTCCTACAGCTTTAAACATATTTCAGTGCAAACTATTTTATGGAGCAATATAAGTACATAGTGTGATATTTTTATTAATCTATCTAAATCGAATATGAAGACATCTTCTGAGAATCCTTAAAAACATCAACCGCACAATATATATTTGTATCTTAAGTTCTCTTTTATGTGGAAGCGATAGGCAAACGAGCTAACGAGTCATCTTATAGTAAGTAATCACCACCGTCCATGAATTGCAAATGAATTTGCAGTACCTACTGCAGTTGCGTCGCTTATCTTAGGGTAAGAATGTAAATAATAGGGGGTGAGAAAGAAATAGTAGGAGAGGAAGAAGGAAATAGTATACAATAGTAATATATAATAATAGGAGAGAAAGAGGGAAAATAATTGGGCTTCAAATACAGATCGTAAAGAAAGAGGGACGCTTATCTCCACTATTCATCATGATTATCACTAGTGTAAGTCCACTGCAAGACATAGACTTCTTCAAAGTATGAAGTCTGACGTCTCTAGTATCAGGGTGATATAAATAATTATAAATATTTTTCTAAATTATTATTTTCTACTTATTTCGTTACATAAACGCGAACTTTCACATCACTGACATTATTACAATCTAGTAAATTTATTAACAAATACATATAGGAAACAGAATGAATTCCAGATGTTCCTAGTCCAATGTTACCAAGTTTTACGTAAGTGAACATCAGTGTCTGATACATATTCGTTCAAGTATTAACATAAAGGAATATGCATTAGATGATATATGCTTCACGGATACGATTTCGAAACTAAAACATTTGAATTTCAGATCAGTTATTTTATAGCTCAAGAAAACCATTACAAGGAAATGAAAACAGAGTTTAGGGAATTTGAGATTTTCTCAATCGTATAAAACTGCACAGTGATATGCTAGTAAATGACAATTGAAAGTCGCATAATACTTGTGTATTCTATAATTTCATGATATTGATATTACATACTGTATTACTTTGAAACTTTGGTAATGATGATATGGGCGACAGGTTTTTTTTTTGGTTAAAAAGACAAGCGATTAAGCATGTTGCTTGAAGGTAACCAATTAACACTACCCATAGACTTTTATGAGGCTCCATAGAGGGCTTTGGAGAGGGTTATGCTCGGAGTTTCTCTGGTGGATAGAATTCGAAAACAAGAAATTCGCCGGAGAACGAGAGTCACTGACATAGCTCTGTAAGTTAGCAAACTGAAGTGACAATGAGCTGGAAACTTTTGTCAGAGAATCGACAATCGTTGGAGTAGATGAGTGCTGGAGTGGAAACCAGGACTCGGCAAACGTAGCTAGATGGACTGACAATCTGCTCAAGGCGGCTGGTAGTAACTGGATGCGTGTAGCCGAAAATCGGGCTAGGTGGGGCCCCTTGAGCGGGGCCTATGTCCAGCAGTGGACTGCCGCGAGCTGATATTGATATTGATAAACTTTTAACGGGATTATAAAAATTTGAATTTCACAAAGTCAAAACAAAATTTCATCTTTTTTGACATAGGAAATTACAATTATTGTTTTACGTCATTCTGCGAACTGACAAGCTCCTACCACTTTATAATATAGCATCGGCCTAATTATCAGATTTTATAAGTTTAGAAGAGTAAATTTTACAGGACCAACAAAGAACCGATTTTCTTTCATACTTTGAGAAAATTTTATAAAACAATTCTTACTTTAGATATAAAAAGAGGCATTTTTTAGGTAAATAAGAAGTATTCTTTATATCCGCTTTAAGGTTATCTATTAGATGTCATCAAATAGTGGAAAGTGAGAAAACACGTTTTTTTAGAGTTACAAATTCTGATAATTAGGCCGTCAATATAAATTACATATATTGTATAAATAATATATGTGAAAAGGGACTTTATGGAAAGAAATATTTATCAATTTCATTTTACTATGTTTTAAAGTGCTAAACAAACATATAAAGTATGTATGTAGATACGTACACCTGCAAAACAAATATTCATGTTTAAAATTTTAGAAATTTATCACTTTTTGTGAAGTAAAATTTTAATTGAGAAATCAATTCTATTATTTTTTATATAACATAATAAACTTGTTATAATAATCATATGCGCATAAATTATTAATTGTTGGAATTACCAAAAACTTTATCAGGTAGATGAGTGTCAAAGAATTTCTGAACCAAGCATTCAGAGTTTAAATTTCAAATCGAAAATATTTGTTTTTAACTAAAAACAAATTTAGCCACAGAGATGTAAATAAGGTCTGTCATTTAATTATGTTAATTATGTTTATTATAATACAGATGTACATTGTCAATATAAAGGATATAAAGAGGGAAATAATGGGAGGACAGAGGAAAATTAAGGAAGGGGAAAGGAGGTGGGCCTCCGGCTCTCAGATGCTCATCGAAGTGCAGTAGCATAGTAATGTATCCAATCACTACTCAAAAGTTAGTTGTAATACTACAAAAAAATTAGTGTTATACAAAATAATCAAATTTCCTTTAAATTTTTTTCAAGTTTATTTTTTTAATGACGTGTAACCAAATGACTTTGTCACTGCTAAAACAAATAAGCCGGAAAATTTAATTTCGCTAATGTTCAACCATGTCGTCAGATAAGCCTGTTTGTAATGAAGAGTCTGAAGTATAAAGTAAATTGGAACAAATTGCGTACTCCTCAATAAGCTCTCAAGGACGCTAAACAAAGACAATATAACCTTGTATTGAAGAGAGAATGTAATATTTTGCTTTAAAATAAATGTGGAAAGGTTAATCTTTTAAAGTGAGATTGAATTGTTGTATTTTAATAAAAGTTTTTTGGATTTAAGGTAGTTTTAAATTTAGACTAACTTTAAGCCATGGAACTTTATTGGTATTCTTGTCAATTAATAAAAGCAAACTATAATAACTTTTACTACGTTACTATTACTCCAAGAAGCAATATTTCATAAAAATTATTATTAATCTATTAGTATTAACGTTTTGATATCTGCGCGTAATTATTGTAGGGCTGTCAATCAGCACACAGAAAGCCGCCAGTGAACGAGTCACTAAAGAGACATAAGACAGCGCAGTAGTAAGTAAGCGATATAAGTGCTTGTCTCTTTGGGCCTTTGCCCCTGGGGATTAATTAGTATTGTTCTTGGGGAACCTAAATCTAGATCTTAACACATTATAAGCACACATACCTAAACACCCCACACGTCCTTTTGACACAACATTAGGCCAATTATTTACTTAGCCCGCGATCTTCTGGCTCTTGGATACCGATTCTGGCCCTGATACCAATGGAGCTGGAAAAACCAAAAATAAAGCTACCAACACTTACATCAACGAATCATTGTATTTTATTTATGTAGAAAGGTCAATTAATATCTATTGTGAGTCAATAAGTAATGTTATGACATCACTGACAATAATTACATTAATTTAAAAATAAATTAATCCATGCCATTTATTATTTTATGTACAATTCTAAAACATTGTTTTTAATCAACTTACATAAAGAAACATACATAAAATAACAAGGTGATAACAATGAAATGCCGATGTCAATACCATATAAACTTGTTAAAAGTTGCTTCTACTTTATATATCTATCCAGAGTTAAAAACATCATTGTCAACTAAGTAATAAAGTATTGCTACAAACTGAATTTACACTAGCGTGAGACTACTATTCTATTTTACTTGGACTTTAGTAGACTACACACTGGTGCTACAAATACGTGATAACTTAAAAAAAAAACATTTACGATTTCATATCAAATCAAATAAAACCCAAATTTTGGAAAGTACGTTGTAAAACTATATGTAGCTGTTTTATGTGACACATGGTGAAAATTATAATATCATGATATTTATCATGACAAAAGTAATATAACATTACTGACGTCAACAGATTATTAGAAAATAATTAGGTATTTTATTCGCTGAATATATATATATATATATATATATATATATATATATATATATATATATATATATATATATATATATATATATATATATATATATATATATATATATATATATATTTATTCAGCGATAATAATATAATAAGGTGTAATGTACGGCAAGTTTTGCGCCTAAACAAATTTCTTTTTATATATATATTCACGCCTATCCCCCGCAGGGGTTGGCAGAGACCACACAGCTCCATCCGCTGCCATTTCATCGCAGCGAAACGGCTCGTCATTGGTCGCTTTTCGACCTCGTGAGAATCAGGACGTGACGGGTGGCGAACCACGTCGCCGTCATTTTCGATAAATTAGGTATATTAAATTCGTCTTCGTGAATCCCACGAGCCGCAAGGGAGGATGGAGGTCAGCCCCAGCAGAGCCCTGCATGCTGAGGTAAGGCATCATAGTCCCCGGGGGAGCCCGACCCCGGGACGATCGGCACGATTACGACTAGGCTCGCCCCTAGCCACGCATCCATTGGCACGGCAGACCGTGGATTGGCGGAAAGGAAGGGAAAGGATAGAGAGGAAAGGAAAGGAAATACGGATTGGGGGGGATACCACACTCGGAATAAACATTTATAAATCCATATAAATATTTATTCCGATGCGGGAATCGAACCCGCGACCTTTGACTCCGCGGACGGAGGGCCCCGCCACTGAGCCAATTGGTCGTCAAACAAATTCCTAACGCATATAAGTATTACTTCCGCAAAGCTCAAAACAATAAAAATTAAGCTTACTTAATCTTTATTTATATTTTATAGTTCTATATGTATATATATATATATATATATATATATATATATATATATATATATATATATATATATATATATATATATATATATATATATATATATATATATATATATATATATATATATATATATATATATATATATATATATTGTTTGAAATATCGTAAGTGAATAAAATGTTTGCCTTTACTTACTGTACACTGAGCTTCCTCATATTTCACCATAACAGGTTTAGTAACATCGAATTCTTGGAACTTGTGGAAGTGGTGTTTTCGAATGAAATTTCTTCCTTATTTTTGATTTGTTAAGGCTTTAGGGCTTTACTTACTACACTATGTTATGAGTCTCTTCGCTACACCTAAATTTGGCCAAATCGGTGAGCCATAGGGTTATGATATACTCTTAAGTGGTATATTACTTATTGTTGATATAATATTCGGCATAAATAAATATAGGAAAAACAATAAATTAGTTCGGTTGACATATTCTTTGAAACAACAATTATTGATGAAAATAATATTAATAAGAAAATCATAAGCAGGTCGCTGTTTTGCCTTCCGCTTTGAAGAGCTGTGTATACACTACAGGCTACAAAGATCATTAAATTTTATGAAAGTTTAAACGCGTTATGTGAGCATATTATATTTTCAGGTTACGACAAAAATTTATGTTTATATTTTTAAAATAGCTTCATATTATTTCCTAACTTTCTTCAAATGTAATTTATTTTATTTGAAGTAGTTTTGAAATGTACTTTGAAAATAGTTATAAATGGTTTTTATTTTCTAGCTACTACAAACCGGTAAAATATGTGTTTTGTTATTTATTTTTATAATTAAAAAAAATTTTCATTTAATATAATTTTCGTTAAATCTTTTATATTTTGATATAAGCATTTGAAGCTAAAATTATAAACAAAAAACGTGAGCTGGCTAGAAATTTATTTCGCCAAATTTGTGTGATTCCTTAAGATTAAGGATTTTTCCCTAATTGCCACGCTTAGCGAGATTTGTATTCAAAGGTAAGTTTTTATTATTCAGATAGATGTCACTGTTCATCTATTATTAGACTGCGTGCGCTTTAGTTTAGTAGTATAACCATCAGTATAGGTTACACAGGTAATCACAACGAAGGTATTCAGTGCAATCTCTTGTTGTTTTAGACTTGGTGCAATTGATTACTGTTGTTAAAAGTAAAAAATATTTTATATCATTGTTTCTCTATTTTTATGTCTTAAATTATTTTTTTATAGTTCTTACATAAACGTGCAAACGTACAGTGGACCATGGAAAAAATAAGATAAGATGAACATATATTTTAAATGGATATTTTTTATAAAACATATACACTGTCAAGAAAGTACCGGGAAAAAATCAATAATACACAGTTTGTTATTTATCCAAATTTATTTTATCACATTAAAAGTATGCTCCTTCAGACGATACACTTACGCCAACGAATAATCCAATCATCAAAATATTTTTTAAACGCTGTTTCCGGAATTGAGTTCAGTTCTCGCCGCGAATTCGTAATTTGAGTGTAAATTGAAGTGGTAATTTGAGTTTAGGAAAAAGAAAGAAGTCGGCTGGAGCCATATCTGGTGAATATGGTGGTTGCTCGATGGTATTTGTTGAGTGTTTGGTCAAAAATTCGTTCACAATGATGGCCTTGTGCGAAGGCGCATTATCGTGGTGCAAAATCCAAAAATTTTCTATCCACAAATCTGGCCTTTTTTGCCGACTATCTTTCTCAAAGTTGAATGAGAATTTTCAATCACTGTTTTCTTCACTTTTGCGATGTTAACTTCAGTTGCAGACGTTGATGGCCTACTAGAGCGAGATAAATCTTCTATCACATCTCGACCGCTTTTGAACGCTTTGTACTACTCATCAGCACGAGTTTTTGATAAAGTCGATTCACCGTAAGCCTTCTGTAACATTTTCATTGACTCCGAACACGAAATTCCATTGGCGATGCAAAATTTAAGACAAACTCTTTGTTCGATGTTTTTGTCTATAATGAAATCGCTTAGATATGATATAACTCAAAAACAGCACTGCATTATAATATAAATAACAGATGCAACTAAACGCTGCGCCAAAATGGAAAACAGTTGTACCAATCTAACAACAAAAAAAAACAAAAATTCGAATTTGGAACCATAAAAAAATAATTCATTCCCGATACTTTCTTGACTGAATGTATTTATAAGATTTTAGTCGGTTGAATATTTCTTTAACATGAAGTTGTAATTAGGAGTAAATCCCCGACCAATTCAAATAAAAAGACTTTTCTTCTAAGAGTGCCTCTCCAACTTGCAAAGGTTGGCAGCCAATTCAGTACAACTCTCCTCCTCCTTCGGAAGGTAAAGCAGTTCTGGAGCACTCGCTATCCCGGTCTACTCCCTGATATTACGTAGCGAAGACTTTCGTTTTGACCAACTTGTCTTTTGCCTGCGACTTGTTGCCTGAGCAACTTGTACCTGTCATGTCTCATGCCAGGTACAAGGTAAGCCAACCCAGGTAAGCACCTTTTCTACCTTTGACGGTCTGCAAAAGTTCATGTTTTTGCTTGACTTGTCGAAGAACCTCGTTTGTTTGGCCACCCTTTTGAGTCCAGTTAATAGCCGTCTATATATCCACATTTCGAACGCTTCTATACGTTTTCTGAGGCTTCTTCAAGTCTCGCATCCATCTGTAAAAAGACTAATTTTCGAAATTATTTAAGTAGAACCAAAGATGAATGATAAAATAATGATCAAATAAAGTGTAATATAGTGTGTAATAAAGTGGCATAAAATACGCCACTCAGAAATATTTATGACATAACTGAATTAAAAAGTTCTTAACAATGTGACTCTTTACATATACTTGTAACTGGATCGATTCTGGAATATTCTAGACAAAAAATTTATTTCATATTCAAATACTAAAAGGTTATCGTATCATTAAGGTTATTAAATGCTAACATTATCCAAAAGCTGAGGTTACCCGTGATAGACGGTAGCTCTCGTATCTAGCTTGTAACCAGATATAATATGGTTACGGCTAATAAGCACTTGATTATGTAGGGGAAGTGCCTATTTTTACCTTATTTTGAAACGTACGGTCAAGAAAATAAAAAGAGAACTTACACCTATTTACGGACGCATAATTATGTTTAATATATTATTTGTTTATAGATTTATTTATTGTGTTTCAATACTTGATAATAACGATCTCTGGCGTGTGACTGTCTAAATGGCACACTCGAATCTTATAAAAATCTAAAAAAGTTTTCTTAATCCTAAGTTGGTTAAAATCAGTTTTGTTACTTATGTCTAAAACTGTCGGAAACATTTATAAAAACTTTTTACGTTGGGATTATAACTTGGTTGGTTATCTCCTAACTAATCGCGCATTTTTATGACAGGTGACTCCTAAACTACTACTTTTCTTCTTATTTTATCTGTTTGCTTCAAGTGATTTATTTCCTGAGATTTCAGTGCTGTACACACTTTTTGCTCTTAACTCATGACACTGATATATATCATTGTATAATATACATATGAATATAACCTGAATTTTTCTTTATTATGGTCTTTTTAAACAAATGAATATAATTATTTATAAAGAAAAAAATAATAATTGTATGCTTTTTTTGGATTCATATTTTCGGAGTTATATTGAGAATTATTAAAGTAAAATAGAAAATAGTGAGTGGCAATGAAAATATATATTTGAACTCCTTTAAATTTAAATAAATATTTTTATGATTAAACTATATAGATAGCGCTCAGTGTAATGGCAAGTTACTTAGCGATTGTGATATTTAATTTCATTTTTAGACTGGCCAATATAGCTTTAGTGAAAAATAATTCTACGTCTATAAGTTATGTCAGTTTTTGTACATATGTGCGAGTACTGGATTGTGGCAAGTTCTGAACTATTTCTATGGTACACTTGGTATTTAAAAAAATATCATCATGATAGTGTGATAAATAGGGTATTTTTTGTATCCTGTTATATTATTTTATATCATATAATAATAAAATACTAATTAATTGTTAATGTATTACTACTGAACTGACTCGGAGAATTGATCGATTGTACCATGAAGTTTTCTTATGCTTTAAACTTCAAACTGTTCTGGAATTATATTTGATTTTAATTATATTAAGACATAAGACGGAAAAAGATATACAATGCTATTCATCTTACAATAGATGAATCTTAGACATTTCTTGTTAATTATAAAAAAAGTTTTATAAAATACGTTTAGAAACATTACGCAATAAAGAAATGAATAATATTTACCAACACAATTTAATAGCTGTCGAGAATTCTGCTCTTTAACTCAGAATTAAGTTCAAAATAAAACATAATAATTGAACAGGTTTGTGAAACTGCAGCCTTTTACATTTGACCTCTTAATTTATTCGTAATTTTAAATTAAGTGCACATAAAATACTTCGTTCTTGTGTTGTGTGCATACCTTCAGCCTTGAAATCTGAAGAAAAAGTCTGTCAACATCATTATATGATTTTGTATCTAGTAAATGCTTTGTAACACACACGCACACACACACACACACACATACACACACACAGTAGACGCAAGGCTTATAATTTCTGCTTACCTCTAAGTTCAATTTTTATTTAATATCTTCCCCTAACATTAAAAGAAGTGTATGCATATTAAATTCTAAAGTGTATGTAAATGTGCAGCGGCATTGTAAGGAAAGCGATTTAATATTATTTTAAAATTCTATTCTTATCTGTTTTGTCATCCCATTCCGTTATTTTTAGGATAAATATTGTTGAAGTCTTAGCATATTACATACAGCCTCATTCAAGTTTTTAAAGACTCTATCTTCGGCTCACGTTACTATTTATTTTTTAGGCAACTCATTTTTTAGTTAGCAATATGATTTTAAAATTATTTAAACGGTAACAAACTGCTAATCGAGTTACAATACCTACTGAAGAAGATATGAGCAAGAATATAATTGGCGTCAAGATTTGTTTACAAATTTTAACTAAGGCCATATATGAGACCATATTTAATTTTTTTGCCAAAACACATTTGAATAAGAGAAAAGTATATATAAACATATAGTATACAGTTGTTAAATATGCCAAAAATATGTGATCAACAAAACTGTAATTTCAAATATATGTGATAATTTTAAGACATTAAATTATTCTATGATTTCAAATTTTCTGCCATCTTCAGGAGTGTGCTTCTCAACACTTTCGCTACTAATGGATAATTTTGACCGAGAAGTGGTGCTCGCAGCTGTGGAATGCAAATCTGAAAGTGATAAGAGTACTCAGTCGAAAGTTCACTCTTAGCTATCGTTGCAACTAGACCATATGGTTGGACCTTACGTGTACATTTTGTTATCGAATATTTTTAATGAAATCTTACTTGACTGTATTATATTATATTCGAAGTTATTTGTTTAATAAATTACTGTTTTTCTAAACGTTCATCATCATGATGGTCAAGACAGCTCGAGGCAGTCTTCTGATGAAAATAGTCCAGGACGTGCCACTTAGCTCTCTCTATCTTCGACTTTTGGTTGGGGAGCGTCCCACACTATGTTTACTAAGAGGCTGTCTGTACTTCAGCTTACTTCAGAATTGTCGATTATTCTCCTAAAAATGTGACCACCCATTGCCATTTCAACTCGCAGAACTATGTTGGTGAATTTTGGACTGCATTATAATTATGTAATTGAATAGACCAGGGTTACAAGAAAAAGAAAGAATATTGTTTTTAATAAAAATATTGAATTTAAATATATGTATTTTGTGGTTCCTTTAAAGGTATTGGGCCATCCCATTTACGAGGCGACTATGGGAGTTCACACATCAGTAAATGAGTAGCAGCAAAATAAATCGAAATAGTAAAAACCAATCAGCAGCCTTTAGTATGCCTGCTAAGCATGACAATGGTAATATTATAAAAAAAAAATTGGAGAAATAGACAGAAAATTTAATACTAATATAATAAATAAATGATAATATGTTTATTGTTTTTATTGTATTATTTTTTGTTATAATTTTAATCTGTATGTTATTTTTTATATTAAATGCTTGTCTTTTTCCATAATTTTATTGGATTCATTTATATTGTTTGTACTATGTAATGGACTCTCGAATAAAGGTTTTTCTTTCCCCTTTCTTAAGTACTTTATTAAAAAATGTTATACTATACTTCACTTTATACTGAATGCTCGAAGCTATGGCTTTTCTTAGATTTGTTTTAAAAGTTATAATTAAAATATTTCCTTACCACAGCCAAAAAGACAAACAGCAAAGGGCAGACGAGATTTATTATCAAAGCGAGTATTGTTCTCACCAACCACCACAGGCCGAAGACAATCAGGAGACTGGCGAGCATTATCTAATTAATATAAAAGATTAAATATCAAGAACCTTACCAAAACTCATAAAGTTATTTGTTGTTTATGTAAATATAATTTATGTATATTTCCCTTTTGTTTCTGCTTTATGTTATTTTTATATCGTATATTTATTTTGTAGTATGTGCCGAATGTTATCATTCCAACGATTAATTATAGAAAATGGCTATTAATATTTGGTGCAATTCATAACTTATATACCATTCAATTACAAGTATTTTTATTTATTTATATATTTAATAAATACAAATTAACAAGAATAAAAAAATCAGTAGATATATTTATTTATTTAAATTGTAATTTTAATAAATTTGTATTAATAACGTTTTACGTTGCCTATAACTTCATTTAATCTATTCATAAAATATTAACTGTTTTAGGTTCTTTAGTATGTAATCAATAGGTAATATAATTTATTATTCAGAATCAGCATTAAAAGGCATTGTATAAGTTGCGTCATCGGATTCACGCCAGACGCTATGATAAGCAGGGGAATTGGCAATTGCTACTCATACATTATAGCATCACAATAGTATATGATTATTTATGGCTAGTTTGACTTTTTGGGGTGCTTATATTGCCATAAGTCATTTCATACGCTCAGTCGTTCGACTACCTAAGCTTGCATTAGGTTTAATTTCTAATTTTGTTATAAGTTATGACATATTAAAAAAGCTTGCGAGGGAAATGTTTATTTCTGATGTTGCAAACGATTGTCACTTTCTGGAGTAATGAGTGACGACAGATCGTAAAAGAATACAACATTATCAATTGCGTAAATCTCAGATTTTTGTTTGTAAAATAACAATAAACATAGGCAAGTGACAACACATACATATATGTACATACGTGTTGTCACTTCACTATAATAGACATGTACGAATTATATTCCTGTAGCATAAACGGTCTGAGTCGTGCGGGGAACTATCATACCCCCGCAGAAGATCAACTTCTAGTAGTAAAGAGCACGAAGTGCATTATCCAATTCTATGATTTGTTAAAAGTTTAAAGATCCGCTTCTCCGGTTTGTAATCTTTCCGTATACCTTCTATTACCACGTATCTGTAATCCCTTTGGTGTCGCAGGTATTATGGTCGTGATTATTAACAATAAGTTAATCTGCTTACTCGTTTGCACTAAAAAAGCTTCCTCAGCTCAAATGTGGCAAATGTACATGTTGAAGATAGAATAAGGATAGGAAAGCAAAAATTGCCTGGTAACACTAGTGGCACGTTACGCTGAATGTAATGAGGAAAAGTGATAACGGTGTCAATAAAAGATGAGCCAGCCCTACTACACGCAAGCCGTTACGTTGACGGAAATCAAGAACATCGATAAGGATTTTGTTCGTAGTCACTTTGTGTTCAACTTTTGCTTTTTTTCTTCTTACCTGAGCTTCCTCGTGATCTTGAAGCCAGCATCGGCATGTATTTATGATCGATTTTGTTCCACCTTCATATTGATTGTACGAGGTACGAGACATGGTAAACTAGAGCATAATTGTTGTATAAGTTATTAAGACATGAATAACTTATTAAATATGAACCGTGGACTTTTTTAAACTATAATATGAGAATATCAAAAACATTACTACATCAATAACTTCTGAAAGATGAAACTAGCATATATTTTCCTGTCGATAAAATTTCGGGGAGACATACCTGGCTACCAGATGTGCACTGAGGATGCCTAGAAGATTGTTTATTTATGGGGCTTCGGGGGGATATCTTTATTTTAAGTCTCACGATTTTGTATGAGCTTTAAAGGATCGGTGAAATATTTAAGCAACATTCGGTGCCTCGAGTATTATTCAAAATGACTTGATTTTTACTTATTACAATTTGAGTTTTAATTATTACAATTTTCACTTACTGTATGACCTAAAATTGTTTTCTGCCAGTGAAAATCTTCCATGTTACACTTACTTTTCGCAACACAGTTTAAAATTCCAGCTGATCTGACAAGAGAAGTGTACATATTTCTTTTCAGCAACCGCTGATCTGAAAATTAGTGTTCATATTGTTTTCTGTATAAGATATATTATAAATAAATGGACCTGTTGGAATTTTGTAAACAATTAGACTGTTCAATACATAATTCATTTAAAAATAAAAATTGTGATTGCGTGAATCTTTTAATCGTCAATCATCTTGAGATAAATATTTGCTAGACTATCATTTTTGTTTTTAAAATTTAAAAAGGTTTAGGTAAGCAAAAGGTAGGTAAAGATAAATTTTTAGGTATAATGATATCTAACTTCGTCCGAGGGTCATATCTTTTAATAAGTCCAATATCAGAGAATGTGCATTGTTTCCCTTGTGTAAACAGTGATAGTTGTTACGAGTACATCCTTCGAACGACGTTGTACAATTACCGCAAGGGAATTGGACCGGTCCGAAAACGAGATTACCACTAGAGCCGCTAATTCAGAAGGAGGAAATAGTGAGCTTTGGCGATAATAGCTGTTTCTAATCGTTTATTTTGGATCAGGTAATCTAATGTAATATTCAAAAGATAAATATAAAAAACTTCAAGGTTTTTATATTTATCTTTTGAATATTACATTAGATTACCTGATCCAAAATAAACGATTAGAAACAGCTATTATCGCCAAAGCTCACTATTTCCTCCTTCTGAATTAGCGGCTCTAGTGGTAATCTCGTTTTCGGACCGGTCCAATTCCCTTGCGGTAATTGTACAACGTCGTTCGAAGGATGTACTCGTAACAACTATCACTGTTTACACAAGGGAAACAATGCACATTCTCTGATATTGGACTTATTAAAAGATATGACCCTCGGACGAAGTTAGATATCATTATACCTAAAAATTTATCTTTACCTACCTTTTGCTTACCTAAACCTTTTTAAATTTTAAAAACAAAAATGATAGTCTAGCAAATATTTATCTCAAGATGATTGACGATTAAAAGATTCACGCAATCACAATTTTTATTTTTAAATGAATTATGTATTGAACAGTCTAATTGTTTACAAAATTCCAACAGGTCCATTTATTTATAATATATCTTATACAGAAAACAATATGAACACTAATTTTCAGATCAGCGGTTGCTGAAAAGAAATATGTACACTTCTCTTGTCAGATCAGCTGGAATTTTAAACTGTGTTGCGAAAAGTAAGTGTAACATGGAAGATTTTCACTGGCAGAAAACAATTTTAGGTCATACAGTAAGTGAAAATTGTAATAATTAAAACTCAAATTGTAATAAGTAAAAATCAAGTCATTTTGAATAATACTCGAGGCACCGAATGTTGCTTAAATATTTCACCGATCCTTTAAAGCTCATACAAAATCGTGAGACTTAAAATAAAGATATCCCCCCGAAGCCCCATAAATAAACAATCTTCTAGGCATCCTCAGTGCACATCTGGTAGCCAGGTATGTCTCCCCGAAATTTTATCGACAGGAAAATATATGCTAGTTTCATCTTTCAGAAGTTATTGATGTAGTAATGTTTTTGATATTCTCATATTATAGTTTAAAAAAGTCCACGGTTCATATTTAATAAGTTATTCATGTCTTAATAACTTATACAACAATTATGCTCTAGTTTACCATGTCTCGTACCTCGTACAATCAATATGAAGGTGGAACAAAATCGATCATAAATACATGCCGATGCTGGCTTCAAGATCACGAGGAAGCTCAGGTAAGAAGAAAAAAAGCAAAAGTTGAACACAAAGTGACTACGAACAAAATCCTTATCGATGTTCTTGATTTCCGTCAACGTAACGGCTTGCGTGTAGTAGGGCTGGCTCATCTTTTATTGACACCGTTATCACTTTTCCTCATTACATTCAGCGTAACGTGCCACTAGTGTTACCAGGCAATTTTTGCTTTCCTATCCTTATTCTATCTTCAACATGTACATTTGCCACATTTGAGCTGAGGAAGCTTTTTAGTGCAAACGAGTAAGCAGATTAACTTATTGTTAATAATCACGACCATAATACCTGCGACACCAAAGGGATTACAGATACGTGGTAATAGAAGGTATACGGAAAGATTACAAACCGGAGAAGCGGATCTTTAAACTTTTAACAAATCATAGAATTGGATAATGCACTTCGTGCTCTTTACTACTAGAAGTTGATCTTCTGCGGGGGTATGATAGTTCCCCGCACGACTCAGACCGTTTATGCTACAGGAATATAATTCGTACATGTCTATTATAGTGAAGTGACAACACGTATGTACATATATGTATGTGTTGTCACTTGCCTATGTTTATTGTTATTTTACAAACAAAAATCTGAGATTTACGCAATTGATAATGTTGTATTCTTTTACGATCTGTCGTCACTCATTACTCCAGAAAGTGACAATCGTTTGCAACATCAGAAATAAACATTTCCCTCGCAAGCTTTTTTAATATGTCATAACTTATAACAAAATTAGAAATTAAACCTAATGCAAGCTTAGGTAGTCGAACGACTGAGCGTATGAAATGACTTATGGCAATATAAGCACCCCAAAAAGTCAAACTAGCCATAAATAATCATATACTATTGTGATGCTATAATGTATGAGTAGCAATTGCCAATTCCCCTGCTTATCATAGCGTCTGGCGTGAATCCGATGACGCAACTTATACAATGCCTTTTAATGCTGATTCTGAATAATAAATTATATTACCTATTGATTACATACTAAAGAACCTAAAACAGTTAATATTTTATGAATAGATTAAATGAAGTTATAGGCAACGTAAAACGTTATTAATACAAATTTATTAAAATTACAATTTAAATAAATAAATATATCTACTGATTTTTTTATTCTTGTTAATTTGTATTTATTAAATATATAAATAAATAAAAATACTTGTAATTGAATGGTATATAAGTT